>JARHVA010000070.1:7652500-8252500 GCA_037957365.1 Torreya grandis
ATATATTGGATTAGAATTGGGTTAATTCCATATCATTAACAATTGTGGGATGACAGTGACTTATAAGGTATTACATACTCCAAAATCTTGGCTAAAAGGGAAAGAGGTTAGAGGGTGAGAAGTCAAAGCAATGGATTCACCGTTCCTCCCTCTATTAAAAATACCTTAATATGAAGACTTATATATAAATCCATTATAAAACACATAAAATTATCCCATAGATATTTTAAGATGTTTTTATACTTGTCAATTATTAGTGAAAATTAAACATAATTGGACATTTATTTATTTCCATATGTTCTCATGTCTCCTCTCAGTATCATGTAACTATCCCTTTCACTATCGTATCTTCCCCCAAGCCTTGAGTTTTATTCTAGGGTACACTCCTAAATCTATTAAGAATGTCACTTGAATTTTTGTGGGCTTTGTGTGACCCTTTGTGACTAGAGTGCACTTACCAATTATTGGTCCAAATTACGTATAACTAGAAAAAAATCAAGTTGTAGTTATTTCTTTCTCTCCTCTTACTATGATTTAGCTCTTAATATGTCGCTCCTTCCACATGAATGTTATTTTAGTTAAAGTTTGAGTAAAATATTTATAAAAAAATTAATTGTTTAGGTTTTTTTTTTAAAACCATGTTTGCCATTGCATCATCATAATACATTTTATATATATATATATTTAATTCTACACCTGCAACAGTTACAATGAAATTATATCATAGTAGTTGTTTATAGCTAATGTTTTATACTTGTTAGTTATGATTTATTTATTTATGTTGATATGTAGCATGTGAATTTTTAATGATGCTACTTATGGGAAGGCCTTGACTCACATTTGATCCTTGGTTTAAATCCCATGTGATTTTATGTGATTTTTATTTGGGTTGTGATATCATGCCACCCTTTGATTGAGTTTGTATTATATTTTTTATTTTAATAAATATAATGAATGTTATTAAATTAAAATTAAGATAAAATAAAATAATAAAATATTTTTTATTAAACCTAATTTTAAATAAAAGAACAACATTCTTCCCCTTTAGTCATGATTATATCACCATGAGATGTGCATATCCACCACACACATAAGATATGCAATATATATTTGAAGAGCCTTTGATAAATTGACTTTAAAAAAATAAAAACAAGAGAAATAAAATCATATAAAAATATATTTCCATGGAAATTTTAGTACTTACAAACAAGTGTCATAAGTGTGAAGAAGTGTACACAATATTGAAAATTAGGAAGGAAAAATAAATATGTAACTTTGATATAAGTAGAATAATTAAAAAATTTCCTATATGTTGAAAGAGGTATCAATACCATGATGATACGGAGTGATACAATAACATCCAAGTTGAATCATAAATATTTCATAAATAAAAAAAGATATTCAGTTTTTAGAAGTAAAACCAACATCCAGGTTGCATGACAGATAAATTGTTGAGATCCTAAAAAATGTGCAACAGTCAACTTCATAAGGGAAGGATGTAGCTTGAAGTTAAAAAAGAAGTGTAAATAAGGGTACACTTTTGTTTTTCATAAGGTATGGAGTACACAAATTTATCTTGCACAAGTAGTAAAGTATGCAGTGAAGTATAAAATCAACGCAAAGAAGTTGAGACTTCCATGATAACATGTAAAAGATCTTATGGTTAATGATAAAAGTGAAATAGTGTAAAATATTTTTCATGAAGGTTATGTTGCATGAAAAATTCAAGTGGAAGATCATAACCTAAGCAAGTATTTAGGATTGGATAGGAAAGGCACAAGAGACAAGCTTGTAAAAGAGGCATATAGGATGGAAATGTGCAACTACATAAAGAGGCATACACAAAAGTATGTATAAGTATCTATCATCATACAAATAAACTATGAAGGCAGCAATTGTGTGAGGTTATTAGTGCAAAATTAATGGAGTTAAAATGATGCAAAGAGGAATAAAGAATGCACATTAGTGTGTGGAACATATGAAGCACTTAAAGGTTAAGTGAAAATTAGGAAACCATTTTGAATGTAGATGCATAGATTGGGTAGGATGATGAATATGACAGAGCAAGGGTTTGAATAAGTGAAATAATTCATGAAGACATCTTCCACATGTTCGCATGTTATTATCATTGATGTCCAAAGGGTGGATCTTGTGAAGGTGCATGCTGAGTGATCATTTAGGTATGTGACAAGGTGTGTTTTTAGTTTTAATTGATGTCGCTAAGATTTTCATTGATGTCATGTAGGTTGTTGTTGCATCTTGTGAGTCTTGATTGTCACAAAGTGGTATGATGGTCAAGTGAGCATTGAAGCATGGTTATAAGGCTCTAAGTTTGCATGAGGTCAGGAGAGAATGTTGATCATAAAGATATTGTTGTAGTATTGTGAGAGTGGTGTATGATGAGTTTTATTCTTTGATATCATTGTGGTAATCATGTTTGAGTACTAGTTATTGAGTACAATGTGTCTTTAAAAGCCTAGTCTAGACCCTGTGAGAAGGTGTGCATAGTGAATTTTGGTGAAGTAAGAAAGAAAAAGATTGTGAAAGGTTATTTTGAATTGTGTGATCATGTAAGTAAAGTGTATATACTTTCTAAAGTGTTTCAAGGTCTGTTGTCAAGTTTCAAGTGCTTAAGAAGCCTAATCATGACACTAGTCATGGCATGTAAATTCCCTTTAAAAAGGTATGAGTATGGTGACTTGGTAGTATGGATGCACAAAGTCATGAGTGTATGAGGATGATTGAGAATATGTGTGATGCATTGGATAATTTATTAGAGTCTCTGGGTGAGCCTATAGGGGTAGGACCTTCAAACCAAGTTTGCACCTACCTAGCCTAATAAGGTATCATGATCTATTGTTAAGGCATGTGAAGGATGTATGGTATGATTAATCATGAGATAGGTTTATTGATTATGTTAGTGAGGTGTATAGTGTATGGAAAGAGGCATGAATGTCAATTTTAAGATTTAATGTGGTTTTTTGGTTAAGGTCTAGAGAGGAAAGAGAGAGAATATGGCCTAATGAGGGATCATAATTAGATTTCAAAGTGTTTGAGCTTATGTAAGCATTTAAAAAGTTGAGGTATGTTTTTTCAAGTTTTTTAATGTATTTTGAGGTCCTATTTTGAATTAAAAACCATGAAACATTGTTTTGAGGTCTCTCAAGTGCTCAAAATGAAGGGATCTCATCTGGAGAAGGATTTTCTTGTGCTCATTATCTCATCAAAACATTTCATGGTAACCTGATGTATTCATGGTAGATTTAGAAGGGCCTTAGATAAAAATTATAGGAATTAGTTTTTGGATTGAGGGGCTATGTTTTATGAATGATTGTTAAGAGTTGAAACGGGTTTATACCCTCTTAGAACCCTAATAGTGACCTAATGTTGAAGATATTTTTCAAATATAATAAGAGTGGTCTAAAATGAATATAAAAAATATTATATGTTTTATTCAACTCTCATAGGCACCTAAAATTATGATTGAGTTGGCATGTGTGTGAGTAGACTCTGCAAGAAAGTGCACATTTCTCATAGATTTGTTGTAGCAGTTAGAGTTAACCAAGTCAAAGTATGAAAATGGATGGAAGATGAAGTTTGAGGTTCATGTTTAATTTCCAAAAAAGTTTTTGGAAAATTTTTATCCCTCAAATGTGTTAAATTGGTCATCCAAGTTAACCAGTCACCAACAGGCCTAATAGTACAAATAGTGAGAAACTGAGGTAGCAGTGAGAAGATGATTAAGAATGTGTTATCATGGAATATTGATTAAAAAAAATCATGGATATATTTTTAAATAATTTATTCAGGTAAGTGATTATAGTGAAAAATTTGCTCGCAAGTTGACATATCTAGTGTAGATGAGACACTGAGATGTAAGGTCATGAGATTGGTCTGGAAGACCAATATTTTCAATTTGACCATGTTATATTTATATCTGATAATTGTATAATTAAATTATAATATCATAGATATGTTTTTTAAGTCTTTAAAATTGGTCATACAAGTGTTGACGATCAATGTCACCATGATTGTGCTTTAAGGTAAATTTGTAATTCTAGGTAAGTAAGATGTAGTGATGAGATTGAGAATATATGCCCTAATTTGAAGTGTCTAATGAATATGGTGATGTTTTTTGTGACTCTAAAGTATTTTTCATGATTTTTTAAATCTTTAAAGTGAGTGTAAGAGGTTTAAAAGTTGAAGTCAAAATGGCTTGTCTGGTTCATGAAAGAATTTGTGAAATAAGGTCAGAAGATTGGGCTACAAGACCAATGTTTGTTATTAGATATTGTGATTTTTTTATGTTAAATTGTTCCAAGTATTCAAAATTATCATTTTAATTTTTTTTATTCATGATAAACCCCTTTTTAGGTGTTAAAATTCAAGTTCATCTTGACTGGTTTTTGAGGATAGTTGGCAGTTTTGAATGAGCAAGTTGGAAGAGTCTTTTTGAGTATTTTTTTCCTATGTGATAAATTATAACACACTTGGTTAAGTTTTTTAGGTATTTTATGATATTTTCATGTGATTTATTTTCATGTTTGTGTGTCTAAATAATGTTTTTTCTTCAGTTGTTCAAGATAGACCTTTTTGTGTGTGTGAAGACCTAATGTAAATAGTACTAATGGTGTGCTTCAAGTGGTGGTTGGATATAAAAAGTGTTAAGAACATAATAAGATATTATTGGGTGTATATTTTAGTGGTATATTAAGTTTTCTTTACATTTTTGGATTTTTAAAGTGTTCCAAGGAGATCAAAGGGTAACATGTACTAATGAAGGCCTAATTGAATTAGGTCTCCTTAAGACCTAAAGGAGGTTTTGGTCTTTTAAGTCATGGATGACCTATTTTAATGATTTTTTCATGTATGAAATTTGTTATGAGATATATTTTAAATTTAATCCAATTGTTCAAGTGTGTTTGACCGACCAAGAGTTGTGTGAGCTAGAGGATTGTATAATAATAAGGCCTAATAATCATAATTGGCTAGTTAGATATTTTTGAGAGTACAAGCAAAGGAAATAACACATTAAAGAGATGAATTAGGTATATTAGATCATTAAATGTGTTTATATAAACTATTATGAATATCTAACATGGGTAATGTAGATTAATATCAAGGTCATATGACCCAATATGTCTTGAAGAGACCTAGATGAGCAAAGAAGCCAAGAAGATAGTTTGAGAGGGATTAAAGAGTGAGAAGATATAAATAAGGTGATAATCATATATTTTGTGAAAAATAAGTTTTTTTTTTAATACCATCAAAATTTTTAGGTGGTTGATTTTGTGCTAAGTCATCTAGGGGGTTGGGGCCTCCTTGCAAGTTGTTTCTTGTTAAAGCCTAGTTGAGTGGGTGCTTGACTAGTTGGGGTTGGTGCTCCATATGGAGTTTGTGCTTCACTAAATATTAAATTTTTTATTATATAAATATACTATAATTTTAAAATATTAGTGGTTTTTATTCCCATTAAGGGTTTCCCACATATTTAATGTGTTATCTTGTATCATGATCTTGTACGGTTGCATATGTTTTACTATATGTTCATGTTTATATGAATGGTTCATGTATGTTTAAGTGGAATTAAATGAATGTTTTCAATAAAATGATTCACCTACCCTCCTCTCCATTATTGTGATTCTAATAATCGGTATCATATCTTGGTCCTTTCAAGTAGGCCTAATGGCTTGAAGGTGATTCTAAGAAGCAAAAGATGTCTAGTGATCAAGAAGACAACATCTATGATGAAGAAGTCTACTATGATAGTGAAGAAGGAGAAGATGAAGTAATCCTTGAAGTTGATATCATAATTACCCTAGATGATTTTAATCACCATAAGAAGAGGAAGCATGTGTTTAGATATATTTTCAAAGATCTTAAGGAGTAAATATGTTCCTTGAAGAGTGACTTGGTCAAAGAAGCCAAAAGGGATGAAAATACCATCAAGGATCTTAGGAATTAATTAGAAGATGTCAATATAAAATTCAGGTCAAAATAAGTTGATTATGATCAGTTGAAGACAGATCTAGTTTCCTTGAAGGTTGAGCATAAGAATCTCATAGATAAGATGAGCAAGGCTGAGAAAGAGTGTGATAAGTTAGAACAAGTCAAGAGTAACAACTTAAAAATTAAAATAAAGAGACCAATTAGGTATCCCAATGTTATAAGATATTCCAATTCTTTAAATGGTTATTATTTTTCTTGTCCTATCTTTGGGCATAGAGAAAATGATTATAGAACTGTCTCAAAGGATGAGTTATCATGGGACCATGGGAGGAGGAGTGATCAATCAAGAGGCAAGTAAAATAATTTTGTTTGTTTTAAATTTCATAATACTAATCATATTGTAAGGGACTACAAGATGAGGCATTTGAGGAAGATTATTCAAGATAGGAAGGTGTCTAGTTATTCCACTAAGAAGTGGATCAAGAAGTAGATCCTATGGAGAAGGTGGATAAAGAACATAAGACTAAAGGAAACATGATCAAGCTCATCTCATTGAAGAAGAGTGTTATAGGTATAGTGAGGGTTGAAACTCCTAAAGTGCAAGAAAAAGCACAAACAAAGGTATGGGAGACAAAGGTAGTCCAAGTGAGTTATGATCAGTCCATAAATCAAGGTGGACTATTTGTTGAGGTAGATCAAGGATTAGAAGTGAATAATATCAAGAAAACTTGTCATCTTCATCTTTTGACAAGGCTGTCAAATAGAATAAGAAGGATGACAAGGTAGATGAGTCATTTGCTTCAATCAAGCCTAAGTGAATTCTAAAGAGAGACTATTAGTCTCATGATTGCAAGATGACTAATAAGAGTGGATTGGATATCTAGGAATCTCCTGAGTTCATGGTGTTTTAGTGCCCTATTAAAAGGGGTGGATCCATTAGGTTTCATGGAGAAATTATTTTATCAATAAAAGCATGAGGTTTCAATCAAATAAAATTTCATCTTGAGAAAATTCCAAGTTTTTTGTCTTGTAAAGAAGGAGATGAAAATAGATATTATCCATTCCTACATTGGTAGATATAAGGTTTGAAGTGTAGTAGGAAACATGATGAGAGATTGAAGGTTGACATCAGGTATCTAAAGTTAAAGTGCATTCAATTGGTATATGAGAGGTAAGCTTTTGGTATCTATTTGTGTGAGTAATTGAGCTTGATCTGTGTTAATAATGGGTATTCATATCAAGATGATTTAAGGAAGATGAGGATGGTTTATGAGTCATATTGACTCATGTGTTGAGATGTGAAGATAGGGGGAGTCCCTAATTCTATAGTTGGTGTCAAGGGTATGGTAGCCTACTGTGTGATCAAGAGCTTGATCTTATTTAATCATGTCAAGGAAGGTAATTGATCTTGAGTTCCTAATTCATTTAGAGGAGATATGCTTGGTCTAAGCGGGAGCTTGGGGGATTTGAAGTTTTTGTCAAGAGAGTGGTTTATTTCGATATCAAAATAGAGGTATGCATGGAGTTAAGGGGAACATGTGTCTGAGATGCTTCATAGATTATGTTTGTTGGGTTTTGATGGACCAAATGGAAAATGATCTGAAAAGGGAAAATGGTTTAGAATGAGGGAGAAGTGACTTGATTGAGAGAATTTTTTGAGATTGGTTGTCATAGTTTTTGAAGATTGTGTGCTATCTAGTGTCTTTTAGAGGTAGTAATAGCTCAGGGAGAGAAAGTGTGATTCCAGTAGTTTCAGGTGCCCCTTTGTCATTAATTTCAAAGAGGGATAAATTTCAAGAATGGAGGTTGCCCAGATTGGGGGAGATGAGAATGATTAGATTAAATAATGTTTCACCATCAATGACAAAGGGGAAGTTAGTTGGCATGTTATTGCCATTGATGAAAACGGGTGAATATTGTGAAGGTTCATGGTGAATGA
The DNA here is from genome assembly GCA_037957365.1 of Torreya grandis. NCBI lineage: Eukaryota > Viridiplantae > Streptophyta > Pinopsida > Cupressales > Taxaceae > Torreya > Torreya grandis. The sequence continues at coordinate 7,660,389 of JARHVA010000070.1, forward strand.
TCATTGAGGTATGTGACAAGGTGAGTTTTTAGTTGTCATTGATGTCACTAAAATTTTCATTGATGTCACTGAGGTTGTTTTTGCATCTTGTGAGTCCTAATTGTCACGATGATCAAGTCGGTATTGACGCATGGTTATGAGGCTCTAGGTATGCATGAGGTCATAAAGGAATGTTGATAAAAAATATTTTTTTTAGTGGTGTGAGAGTTCTATCTGAAGATTTTTATTTTTTGATATCATTGAGGTAAGCATGATTGAGTATTAGTTCTTGAGTACAAGGTGTCTTGAGTAGCCTAGTCTAGACCTTATGAGAAGGTGTGCATAGTGATTTTTGGTGAAATAAGTGAGAAAAATATTGTGAAAGGTTTTTTTTAATATGTGATCATGTAATTAAATTTTATATACTTTCATAAGTATGTTAGGGTCAGTTGCCAAGTTTCAAGTGCTTAAGAATCCTAGTCATGACACTAGTCATGGCATGTAAAGTCCTTATGAGAAGGTATGAGTATGGTGACTTGGTAATATGGATGCATAGAGGAATGAGTGATTTTATTAGGTTTTTTTATCATGTATGTGATACATTGGATCACTCATGAGAATCTCAAGGTGAGCCTACAAGGGTAGGACCTTTAGACCAAGTCTACACCTAAACCACTTCTAGACCCTTCTTGGCCTAATGTGGTATCATGATCTATTGTCAAGGTGTGTGAAGGATGTATTTGATTGAATAGGAATTATAGAGGTTTATTTAATATTTGAGTGCCATTTATAGTGCATGGAAAGAGGTATGAAGGTTAGTTTTAAGACCTAATGTGGTTTATAGGTCAAGGTCTATAGAGCAAAGAGAGAGAATGTGGCCTAATGAGGGGTCATGATCAGATTTTAAAGTGTTTGAGATTATATAATATTTTTTAGAGGTTAGGTATGTTGTTTCAAGTCATGCAGTTTGAGATCATCTTTTTAAGGACAAAGCATGAAAAGTTGTTTTGAGGTCTCTCGAGTGCTCAAAATGAAGGCTTCTCAACCCAAGAAGAATTTTATTATGTTAATTAGCTCATCAAATATTTTCATGGGAACCTAATATATTAATTTTATATGGTTAATGGTAATATATAAAATTAATATACATTAGTATTTGGATTGAGGGGATATTCTTTATGAACAATTGTTAAGAGTGGAGATAGGTTTAAACCATCTTAGAACCTTAATAGTGATCCAATGTTGAATATCTTGTTCAAAATAGATAATAATGGTCTCAAAAGACTATAAAAATATTTTAGGTGTTATTAAACTCTCCTATACACCTCTAGGTGTGATTGAGTTGTCAACTATGTGAATAGACCCTACAAGAAAGTGTACATTTCTTAGAGATTTACTATAATAGTCAGATTTGACCAAGTCAAAGTATGAAAATGGATGGAGGATAAATTTTGAAACTCATTTTTCATGTCCATTAATTTTTTGGACAATTTATAATACTCATGTGTGTTAAATCATTCATTCAAGTTAGCCAGTCACTAATAGGCCTAATGGTGCAAATTGTGAGAAACCTAAGCAACAATGAGAAGATGATTAGAAATATGTTATCATGGAATAGTGAAGAAACCAAATACATGGAGATTTTAATAAATAATTTTAATACATTTTAATTTTTATTATAAGTTTTTGAGGTTAGTTATTACAGTGAAAAAGTTTCTCACAAGTTAACATGTCTAGTGCAAATGAGACAGTGAGATGTAAGGTCATGAGATTGGCTTACAAGACCAATATTTTCCATTTTAAAATATTTATTTATATCTAATAATTTTATAATGATATCATAAGATCATATACATGTATTTTAAGTCTCTAAAATTGGTCTTATAGGTGTTGAAGGTCAATGCCACCATGATTAAGCTTTAAGGTAAACTAGTAGTTCTGGTTAAGTAAGTGGTAGTGATGAGTTTAAGGCTCTATGCCTTGAGTTTAAGTGTCTAATGCATATTTTTATGTATTTTTTGACTTTATTTTCCTATGAATTATTTTTTAAAAAATTTAAGTCAGTGTACGAGGTTGAAATTTTGAAGTCAAAATGGCTTATCTGGTTCATGTAAGACTGTGTGAGATAAGGTTAGAAGATTGGTCTAAAATACCAATGTTTGATATTATATATTGTGAATTTTGTATGTTAGGTTGTTACAAGGATTGAAAATGATAATTTTAATGTGTTATTAGTCAATATAAATCTCTTTTTATGTTCTTAAATTCAAGTTCATCTTGAATGGTTTTTTAGGTTAGTTGGCAATTCTAAGTGAGCAAGTTGTAGGAGTATTTTTTCCCTATGTGATGTATTATAATGAACTTGGTGAATTTTTTTTAATTATTTTAGGTTATTTTTATTTTATTTTTTGTGATGGTTTTTTGGATAAATAATGTTTTATCTTTAGTTGTTCAAGATAGACCTTTTTGTGTGTAAAGGCCTAATGTAAACAGTACTAATGGTGTTCTTCAAGTGGTGGTTGGATACAAAAAGTGTCATAGACTTAAGATGATATTATTTGGGGTATATTTTATTTATATATGAATTTTTAATTTCATGTGTGAATTTTTAAAGTGTTCCAAGGAAATCAAAGGGTAACATGTACTAATGAAGGACTAATTGAATTAGGTCTCCTTAAGGCCTAAAAGAGGTTTTGGTATTTTAAGTTGTGGCCAACATATTTTAATGATTTATTAATTTATTAAATTTTTTATAAGACATATTTTAAGGTTAATATAAGTTTTAAATTATGTGTGTCTGACCAAGAGGTGTGTGAGCTAGAGGATTGTATAAGAACAAGTCCTAATATGCCTAATTGGTTGGTTAGAGATTTTGAGAGTGAAAGTGAAGGAAATAACACATTGAAGAGATCAAGGAGGTATTTTAGACCATAATATGGGTGTATATAAATTATAATTAATATATAAAATGGGTATTGTATATGAATATCATATGACCTAATCTAACTTGAAGAGACCTAGATGAGTCAAGAAGCCTAAAAAGTCAGTTTGAGAGGGATAGAAGAATGAGAATAGATAAAGAAGCTGATCATAATTTTTTTGGTGAGAAACAAGGTTTTATTAATGTGATAAAAAAATTCATGTGGTTTAGTTGGTGTTGAGTCATCTAGGGGGTTGGTTCCTCCTTGCAAGTTGGTTCTTGCTAAATCCTAGTTGAGTGGGTGCTTGACTAGTTGGGGTTGGTGTTCCATGTGGAATTGGTACTTTACTAAAGATTGGTTTTTATCCTATATTAATTTATAAAATTTAAATATATTAGTGATATTTATTCCCATTTAAGGTTTCCCATATGTGTAATGTGTTATCCTTTTTCATGATCATGTACAGTTGCATATGCTTTGTTAGATGTTCACTTTTTTAATGAATTATTCATGTATGTTTAAGTGGAACTGAATGAATGTTTTTAAGACATTGATTCAATCCCCCCCCCCCCATATCATTTATTGTGATTATAACACCACATAAGGTAGGGAAAAAAGAGATAAATTCCCAGAGACATGGATAATTTCATGCACAAACATTATCACATAGAAGCATGGAGAATTATGCCATGGAGACTTGGCACATAGAAAGAAACTAGTGTAGGTTTGAGACAAATATATCCAAAGATATTTTAATTTTACTATTGAATCTAATATTATTAAACATGGGTGATTTTATTTAATATGAAATAATGAATTATTACATTAATTATGTGTGATTTTTGATCCATAATATGAATCTAGTGTACTACCTAGACTTTTTAGATGTTTCTACTATGCCCAGTTTATGTAATTCCTAATTATAAGACACCATTTTAAGATGATTAATGTTAAAAATTCAATTAAAAAAATTTTTATTATAATAATTAGTATGTATATGATCTAAACATACTCAAAATGGTGAATTTATCAACTTCCAACTCATTAATCTAAGGGTTTTATCACAGATGGCATAATTGTTAGTTTATACACTTGGGAGTGGTGTAACCAACAGTTTACACAAGTGGAGATTAGATAACTTCCCTGAAAATTATACAAAAATGGGTGTATATAAGTTATCATTTTATGACCACCCCAATTTTTTCATAATCATCAATCTACATACTATGATGGTTTCATTAACATGAAAAATATAAGAATTTGAGTGGTTGCAAATGTACCAACTTCCTTATGGTAATTCATTCAATTTCTTTAGTGGTTTCCATAGTGATAGTTAAAATTAAAATATATATTTGATTCAAAGTAAAATATAAAATTTGGTAATAATTATTATAATTTTATTCACATTGCAATTTACAACTTTGTGTCCTTGTTTATGTTATCTCATTATTTTGTAACTATGAGTGATTTTTTTTTGTGTTGGATATTTGTGAATTATCTAAAATTACAAAGTAGTTATGTGTGAAATATTTGGATAGTTTATTAGTGAATAATTTATCCATGAAGGCCATATTTGGTAGTAATTTGTACATTTTTTAAATTTCATAGTAGAAGGGGAGTGCATTTTCTAAACACACTAGAGATTTTCCCATACCAAGTTTCTCTAGGTCAAATATTGAGTTAATTTTATGATTTATGTTATCTTGTGATTCCTTATTATTTTTAGTTTTTTTCACACATCATTTCCATCAATTTTTTTAATCTATGTTTTAACATTTATAGCATTCTAGAATAGTCATCTAGTAATCACTAATTGAGTTAGGACTATAAGATCCATGTTGGTGAAGATTAGTGTGAAATATCCATTTATATTTTGGATCATATTCATATTATAGGTGGTAGTACTAGTCCTTTTGTGGGTTTTTTTGTGTTTGTGACTACATTACAGTTTATGCCCATGATTAGAGAAAATAGTGTTAGTGGTCAAGGTATCCTAGTTCCATTTGAAGAGGACATTTCCAAAAGTAAGTTAAAGTAAGAGATTTGAATTATGTCCCAATATGATGAAGAATATGCTTATACATCAGAGAATTAATTTTTAAAGATTGAAGAAAGAGTGGATATCATGTCTATTTATATGAGTAAAGTTGACCAGTTAGAGTCCATCATGGACAAGCTTAGTGTTTTTTTGGAATCACTAAAAGAAAACAAGTAAACTCCCAACCATGAGAAGTTAGCATATCATCCCCATGACAATCAGGATCCACCTCCATCAAGGTTAAGGAAAAGATATATATTCATCCATGTGATGAAGATGTGAATAAGGAGAGGATATACCACTGAATAGCCCAAACTATAGAAAATCAAATTAATGAGAACCAAATACATTATTTTTAAGGTTAAAATTAACCAATCATGATTTAACATGGTTTAAAAATTCATGTTCATACCTTGGTTGTTAATAAACTTCATATTATTACTAATTGGGATTATTATAATAAGCTAATCAAGCAATAATTTTGCCATATTTGTTATGAAGAAGAAAGGTCCATGCATTGACAATATCTCAAGCTTAATCATGCAAGGGTATGCAAGTGAGTTCTATAAGAAGGTTTGATGAATTATGTTGGTGGACTACATAGACATTTAAGGAGACTCATCCTCTTGACAAAGCCTATATGTAGAATATGATTTATTTCAAGCTCATTACTTAGAGATGTATAATAATAAAGCTCCATCTACCTCTTTAAAAACTCCCAATTAACAATGGGGATTGAAGCATAATTTGGAAGGTAAGTTAAAAGGTAAGCATAATGTTACTTCCATTTATAAAAAGGATACTAAAAGGCATTATGGGATTTTGATGTTGATATTCATTGTAAGAATCAAATTTGGAAGCTACATCCAATATTTTTATTAAATAAAAAGAACACTATTCCCTCTCTAAAACATGAATATATTGGTTATTGGTTGTAGTTTAGATGTGAATAAGACATTGTGTTTTACCTTTATCAGTAGAGAGATATATTTGGGTAGTTTTAGTGCTTAGGAAAGTGAAATTTATAAGATATGACATATTAAAATTCAAATGAAGAAAACAAAATTGGATGTTTTTGTATACTTGTTTGTAAGCAAATTTTATAAGTGAGGAGTTAGTATATAATTTGGGGATAGATACCTACAATCATCAAGTCCCATATTCTTTGGCTCTAGTAAATAAATGTGTATGTATAAAGGAAACCAAAAAATTAAAATTAAAATTTATAATTAACACATATTTCATTAATGAAGTTATTTTGGATGTTGTGCCTCCTAATTTTTGTTGTGTATTGTTTTACATATCTTACTTGTATATATAGGATGTTATCTTCATGAAGAAAGCTATTCAATATCGAATGTAATTGTATTGATCACTACTAATATAATCCTATATAGGGTATGTAAATTTGGATGGTGCAAGACTTAATGGAGTCTATTGTCTAATTGGAGAAGGTCTCATTGCATATGTTCACTTTGGAATATGTTGAGCTATCTAAGCTACTACCTTAAAACACACTATAAAATATCAAGATATCTTTAAACTTTAAGTAACTCTTTGATGTGAAACTTGTTATCTAAGAGGGTGTACTACTCTCCTATGTAATGATTGTATATAAAGATATTACATACATACAATAAATATATCTACACTATGCTCTTTAATAGGTGTAATCTAAAATTTACACTGTGTGCTTGAATAGATATAATAATTAACTGTAATAGTGGTGGGTTAGGATGAGGAGATACCACTGACTGTAAAGGGTGTTCATATCAATTTCCTAAAAATTTGACCACCTAATTATAATGTATATATTTAAGACATTGATGTGTTGTTGATGGCACAACACAAAGATTCTATATCCAAGGGCATCCTAATAACATGTCAAAAACCCATATGCTTGGTAAGAATAAGAATGGAATAACCATTATTATTGAACCAATTTGGAGAGGTAACATTATATGCACAAGAGTAAATTGTATGTGCCCATCAAATGCTTTGACTATTTTTTATGTATCTTGTAGATCTTGTTCTATATACCCAAGAGTGTGAACAATTATCATTATACATGCATTTTCACTTGACTCATTATTGATCATGACAATATGTATGTGTTGTTTGTTTATATAAACTTAAAAAGAGTTCATGTATGTCTGAATCATCATCAAAAATCTTGCTATCATCAAATGTAATCATAGGACATGGTGGTAATGTGCCTATAACACTACCAATAATACCATATATTAAGTGGGCATATGTTGAATAAGGAAGATGCACATTTTATACATGGTGTACCTATATATAATATACTTAGAGAGATGATATTATTAGTTGTTAGATATGCTAACATGTGGCACACATCCTCTGAGTGAGTACATTATATGGAGTCATATGGGTAATTTGTGGTATTATTATATTGGACAATGAGTCTATCTACATTGGGATCAAGAGTTTACCCATTCATTATTAATGATATAGGTATATATAAGGATGGGTAATATCATTATAAAGGATACCAATTAAGTTATGGGTCTTCTATTTGAAGTACAATTATGGAATTATTCCTTACTAAAGGAATATTGTATGGTGTATCTCTATTTTAAGGGTTATCTTTATATTCTAAATATATTTCATGCTTGAGCATCTTGACCCAAAAATGTATTTTGTGTATTGATCTCCATTATATTTATACATATATACATGATTATTTGTGAGTTTTATAACATATAGTATCAAAGAAACAATTTGGGCCAAGTGGGAGAATTTTTTTTTGGTAGATTTTTTTAAATAAATAGATAAATTTATTGTATAAGGTCATTCTTCTCACATAAGAATCCAATTCATAATTTTTTTTGTGGTTAGAAAGAGGAATTTGAGGTATTTTAAAAGTGGTAATAGTAAATATTCTACTTGGTATCAAGGGAGATATAACATTCTAAAGTTGATCTTATGAATTTGATTTTTGACATTTTTTATGTGTGACCTATAAAAAAATAATATCTGTTATTCTGGGTGAGAAAATCAAGTTTTATTGTTTTTAATTCAAATTAAATAGTTAGATCCATTTTTATACATATTTTAATTATCAGAGCTTTGGTAGCAAATAATATCAAGTGAATACAAATATTTTTAAAACCCTTGTTTTAATGAATTGTGGATAACAGGGTTTCCATTTTATTTTTTTGGAGATAAGTATATTAATGCTTAAGAATAGTGGTTAAATTTTAAGAAGATCCATTTTAATTAAAATTTATGGCACTCAGATTTGTTCCTTTTGCTTTATGGTCCTCCATTGGGTTGGTATACTCAAGTGTAACAAGAATTTAATAGAATAGTTTTTCATGGGAACAAATGGAACAAACTTTCTTAGATAAGTGGGACACTAAAAAAGAAAATAATGATAAGGGGAAAAAATGGAAGATGTGATAGTAGAAGAAGAAAATAAAGTTTTTTGTAATAATGATGAGTAAGCTAAGGAAACAAAAGGAGAACCATTTTAGCTTCAAACAAGGAAGATTCAATATTTAAATTCCATGGATACATTCAAAAAATGAGGTTATTGTAATAAACCAAAGAAACAAATATAATTTCATTAGTGTTGACTTATCCAAACAATTATAGGTACAAGTAAATAAAATCAATAACACTCAACTAGAAGGTAATAATTTTTTAATATTTGAAGCTTACTATGGAAAGATATGCATTGCATTTATATTTTCATGATTTTGATATTTTTCTTAGATATCCTTGGTGAGAGACTCTAATAACAATTATATTAACATACAAAAAAGTTCATGAAACTTTGTTATAAGAAAAATAAGGTCACTTTGCAGGACATGACACTTAGAAAAGAACAAATAAAGGTCATGGTTGAGCTTAAGAATGAATCTAGAGATGGTAAAGAATAGTGTAATAAAGATTCAGATGAAGTAAAAGTTGAAGAAAAGGTACAAGTAGAAGAAAATAGTTCATGTACTCAAGAGACAAAGGGACTAGAAGAGGAAAGGTTTGATAATGTCAAAGTATCAAAAATAATATTAAGGTTGAGGCACATAGACACCCACATCATAATGAGAGGTAAAAATCATGGAGGCATGTCAGACAATATCACAACAATAATCACTATTGATGTACATGGAATCAGAGGAATAATTACTATGACTATACATGGACTCAAAGAACAAAACATGTGGAACATGGAATCATAAGAATAATGATTGTGGCTATGTATAGAAGCCAAGGAGGAATAAATGTGGTTATATATGGAATCAAAGTAGTGTTGTAGAATCAAGAACTAGCTTCATAGAGATACCAACTACCAAGATAATATATGGGTGGTTGGATGACCAAGCATGGTGACAAGTGTGTAGTGCTTTGAAGCACACTTATTGTTTGGCTTCTTCTAATGTTTCAAAGGAAAAACATGCTAAGGGGGATGGAATGTAATTTACGTATAGAGATGATAATATTAGTGGATGTAGATGTCAACTTGTGGCACACATCCTCTTATTGAGTATATTATATGGAGTCATATGGGTAATTTATGGCTTTAATTTTATTGGGAAATGAGTCCTCCTACATTAGGATTAGGAATTTACCAATCCATTATTAATGATAGAGGTCTATATAAGGATGGGAATATCATTTTAAAGTATATCAATTAAGTTTTGAGTCTTCTATTCAAAGTATAATTGTATATATATCCCTTCATACAGGAGTATTGTATCATGTAGCCCAACTGTAAGCGTTATCATTCTATTCTAAATATATTTCATATTTGGGCATCTTCACCCACCAATATATTTTGTGTTTTGATATCCATTATATTTTTGTATATTTACATGATTATATGTGAGGTTTATGACACTCTGACCATGGTTGGGAAATAGAGTATTAAAGATTTTCAAATTTACATTTTCATTTTGTGATGATCTAGCCTCATTTATGGGTGTAATTAACTCAAAGATATTGGCATAGATAAGATCTTATATCATATGTCTTAGTTTGTATAACATCAAATACATATATGTTAGTCACAATATGGTTCAATGTCAAATCTATTATGTTGAGGCTTAGTCATATCAACCTATAATGGTGGAGGTAGAGATATGAGATTGTAGTCAATCAAGTTCTATAACAAGATATGAGGATGTGATGGTAAATATGAAAATTGCCTCATTGGTGGAGCAGTCAACTTAATCATAGTCATTGGTTGTGACTGCATTAACTATTATTTTTTCTTCTTTCTTACTTTCATTAGATTTAAATTTGTAGTCTGGTTTGCTTTGAGCCTTAGTGTTTGAATTAGATGGACTATTTGGTGTGTAATTTATTTTAAATTAAAATTTATGAGATTTACTTCACATTATTTGATTGGTATCATAACTCATCAAAAAAATTGAATTTATCAAAAATGATAGACTCGTGAAGTGGCGGTAGCAAACTATTTGTCAAGATATCATGTAACTGAGTGTCTTCAATATAATTAATCATCTTAACTACCATAGTTTTGTATTGAATAACATATCCATTAATTGGCTCATTGTACCCTTACTTGAGTTTAGCTATTTGTGCATAAAGATAGTTTTCACTAATGTTAACAAAGAACTGTGCTAGAAACTGATCTACCAAAGGGTTGAATGCTTTAATTGATTAGAGTAAAAGATCATAGAACCATTACAAAGTATATGATTTGATTCTTTGTGGAAATACCTTTATTAATAATTTATTATTGTATCCATAATCTAAGCATGTTGCATGAAAAGATTGAAGATGTTGTTCAGGATCACCTTTACCTTCATAGAAAGGTATCTTAGGAGCTACAAAGCTTTTTGGTAATAGGTATGATGATATCTCAAGTTCCAAAGGATTATGAATCAAAGTATGGTAATCCATTCAATGGCTAGCTCTAGAGACACCTTACTCTAACTATAATAATATAGCATGTAGTTATATAATAATTTACTGAATGGAATGTGCATTATTAAACATTGGTGATAACCATGTGTACTAATCAAAGGAGGTTTGTATCATTTCTATGTATAAATAAGCATATTAATATGTTGGGAACAATGTGATAACCCTATACCTAGGAAAGATGTCACATATGTAATTGGAGGTGTAGATATAGGAATATAAGCAAAAGTAGAAACTAAAACACCTAAAGTGGAAGAACTAACCTGATTAAGATCACAGAAGGGATCATACTACTCTTTTGATGTAGAGGCTTGAGCCATTTTATTTTGTTCATTTCTTTTAATGTATAGTAATGCATCAATATTATGTGGATTGGTGTTAATAGGTTCATTGAATTAATTGTCGTTAATTTCACCTAATTATTATGTATTAGCTTTATTAGTTTAAACAATCATGATATGTCTAAACAACCATGATGAGTCCATTGATAAGGTGTGTAGTATGCATTGTATAATTAAAAATGTTTTTTTTTCTTGTTCCCATTTCATACTTTATTTTACAAAAAATTAGCTTAATGGTGCTTGTATCTTAGGAAGATCATGGCGTGATATAATATTTCAACAATATGAGTCAATAAAGGCTTGAGATTATATATTATTATTTTTAGCCTTTTTATGATATTTGAATTTGATTAATGCAAATATATATTGAGTCCAAATAATAATAAAGTAACATATAATGTGATGATGAACCTCACTATTTGGATCAAAAGATATAATTACAACTCATTCATTATGGCCATGATTTGATTGTGAAACCTTGAAATTATAAACTAGGCAATCAGTGTTTGAATTATAGTCAGTTATATATAATAATCCCATTTGTAAATAGTGAACAAGGCCTAAAAGGCACACTAACTATAGAGGATTTTACTATCCCATAGCCATAATATCTTATGTCTTAGGTACATTTAGAGTAACTTCTTAGGGATAATTTTTTCCCAGTACACCATAAAACCAAATGGTTAAGATGCTTCATATGGCTGAAAAAATAAAAAACCATGTTCATTTTTTATATATCATGAGGTACATAGAAACTAAAGTTCATATGTAGTTATGCTTAATGGATTGATTATTGGAGTAGTACACCTTACACCATGGCCAAAGTAAAATTAAAGGTATTTTACCCAAAAAGACAACTTATATGAGTTTTAAAACTATTGAGATAGTTTTATAAAGCAAGAAAATAAATTTAAGTTAATAAAAGAAAAACAACTTGTGCATGGAAACTAGGAATTCAATTTGAAACCCATAGGTTAAAGGGGAATCCTAGAAGCACTCAATAAAATCCTTAAAAATACAATCAAATCTCTTTTAAGTGTATGGGAATATTGAATTCAATTGAATCCCTATAACAAAATTTGAATAAAGCAATGCTTTAAAAAAGTATGAGTTCACTAATATGTTTTACCCTATTTTTTATTTAATAATTTTTAATAGGTATAAAACATGATATATCTATTTAGATTATAGTGCATGACATTTAAGCATAAATTTGAATGTAAATCAGTTTTTAACTGAAATAGATTGACAAATGGTGTATGCTAAAAATAATGAGTATAACCAAAAATGACATACTTAGATTCTAGTCTCTAGTTGAATTTAGTTGATTTTTGATAGTGGAAATTAGGATGGGATATGATTGTGACATCTTAGGTCCAAAATTAGGGATTTTGGATATTTCTAGATAAGTTTGTGTTCCTTAGACAATAATACAAGTTGATCATGTTTGTTGACTACAAACTTATTCACTTTGATTGTGATGAAATCGGGATTATTTTTACACATGCACATCTATCTTCTAAGAGGGTTAAAATACTGTGCTTAGTTTTTCTTTGCATGTAATTTTTTTTTTCCTTCTCTTTGCCTTGAAAATCATAGGGGTCCTTATAAGAGCTAGAAAACCTTGAAAAAAATAAAAAGTGCAATAGGTTGAGCTAACCCCAATTACCCCTATTGATTGTTGACTTATGCCTATGTATCCAAATGCTTCAAGGAGGGAATCCAGTCACACATAATTCTCCCACCTAGTGTGATTATTGCATTTGTGTTCCTTGACTATATGTATGCAATTAGTAATTTGAATTTGATACTTGACAATGTTCGATTTTGACTTGATTTGAAATGCTTTAGAGTTGACTTGTCACTAATCCTAGTGAATGATCTTGAATTTGGTAAGAATAGGGCTGATTTTATCAATTTTGGGTAGTGTATAAGTGCTCAATAGATAGTGACAAGCTCAGGAATAATGAATGACAGTTGAATTTCTTATATAGTGAACCTTTTGAATAATTTTCTTAATTTAACTTGTGAAACATGAGGGATGACCCAAATGAATGTTTCAAATTTTGAAATTCAGTCATTAAATGTTATGATAAGGATTCCACTCTAGGTGTACAGGTTTGTGATAGTAGACTTGTCTACCTTGTAGGGACTTGTCCTATAAAAGTAGGGATAATTATCCTAAAATTGAAAGTAGTCTAGGAGTGATATAAGGTAGTTTTGAGCATATACATTAAATTAATTCCAATTCACTTCAATAAAAAGTAATAACTATTGGGCACACTACAAAGATTTTATATCTGGTCTTAAGGCTTTCTATTTCTACGTATTTATACCATGAGATGACTTAAGTGAAAGTTCATACTAGTTGTATTTGGTTATCTTATGGAGATAATATCAACTCTTCTCTCACTTGGGTTAGATCAATCACAAGCATTATAACTATATTGAGCCTTTGTTCTAAGAATGTGAGATATGTATCGATAAACCTCAAAGGGTTTGCATTAATTTAATGCACATTTATTTGGTATTTAAATGTGTTTCTAGGTGATTATTGGGACCCTTTTTGTGATACTATTGACCCATTTCACCCATAGGCAAAATTTTGGTCAACTTTTTCACCTGCTGTTCAAATGCCAGTCATTTTCAGGTTTAGCTTGTTCAGAGAGTTCCTTTCATGCCCAGGTTCAACGGTTCAACATCCTTGGTTCATTGGCACACACAGCTTAACACTAAGGCAGGCGCTTCAAGGAGGAAATTAGGTGAGGTTCAAGTTAATCAAAGCTGGGCACATTTCAAGGCCAAAAGCCCGCGGCTTGATACAAAAAAATCCTGCGGCTTAATACAAAGGCAAAGACATAAGGCAGTCTGTGAAGGACACGAGAAGGCTCATCAGTAATCAAACAGCCAGCATGGACCCAACTAGCAGGCAAAGGAGCAGGCCACGTAAAAGTTTAGGAAAAGAAGCCAGCAGGCCCGATGACATCTCCAAGGCCATCAAATTTAATGAAATAGAACAGCCATTGGGTTTTCAAACATTGAAAAAGGGAAAAGGGCCTGAATATAGTGACCTGCCAAGGAGTTCACCTAAAGGGCTAAGTGGCCAGAAAAGACAAGGATGCAAAATTGACAAACAAAGTGACAAGGACAGAGCGAGCTGGCAGTTGATCCAAGCAGTGCCAGTTTAAAGAGGTGACTCCTGTAGGTGGAATAGTTCCTTCGAATTGACCACAAGAGGATGCAGCAGCTGAGAATTGTAACCGATTTCTTCATTTTTCATTTAATGGGTGGACAAACCATGTTTTTCCATTTAAAAATGTGAATTTCAAAGCAGGTAGAGCACATGGCTCATTAATATTTTGAGTGGCCTATTTCTTTTCATAAACAGCTATTTGTAAAAAGAGCACCAAATGAGCCTCTTGGACTTTGCTTATATATTTGATACTTGTCATTTTTAAAGGATATTTTTGTAATTTTGGTAAGGTTCAGCCCTGCTGAAATTTCTACCTGAATCTATAAAGACTATTTTTACCTCTTCTTGGTCGGATTTTTTTGTGTGTGTCTGAGTGTTTACATTGTGTCCAGTCATTGTCTTTAATGCTCTCACAGTTCCAGCATCAACATGCCAGTTATCCATAAGGTGCCATTGTCTTCAGGTGACAGGAGGAGAGTTCCATTTTGGAGATACAGAATAGAGGAAGTCATTTACAGTATGTATTCCATAGCATCTTGGTGAGTCTCTGTTCCTGTGCTTTCATAGCAACCTCCCTGCCATTTTCTTGTGGCCTGGTTTACCTATTGAGTCTGAGTGTATGTCTGTAGTTCTTGTTCGATTATGAGAGTAGGTGCGAGAAGGTCACTTTTATTTGGTGTATCACCTCCTTAGAGTAGGCTGTTTGTTTTCTTGCACTTTCTTCCCTTTTCATCCCCCCCAAGTTTATATAGCTAGATATATATGTATACATATACCTGTATTTAGCACTCGTTGAAACAAATAAGATACATCAAAGGGAACTAGCCCATACCTAGAGACTCTCCTACTTCACCATCCCATAGGCGAGAGAGGAGTTTCCATGTTGCGAGGAGAAGGCAGGAGCTAGGCCTCCTTGCCCCAGGTGCAATCTCCAGCGTCAACAGTTCTGGCACACCTAGTGGGACCACAAGTTTTTTAATGCAGTAAGGTTTTAGGATTGATGCTAGTCTTGTCATAGCAAATTTTATTGCTATCATCTGGTGACTCTGAGTTAAATCAGCTAGTTAAGTAGTTCTGGTACCGCACCATCAAGAAATAGTTTTTTGGTATGTGTAAATTCCATCATTTTAAGCTATGAACTCTATTTTTTTTACCAGCATGGCTATGATCCTTACCAGCCTTATGGTGATCCTTACCATGCCCAATATGGCTAGTGTCAACCCTGTTGTGAGCTATATCACCCTTGTGCTTAGTCTTCTCAGTATGTCCCTTCTCCCACTCAACCCAATCTTTTCGCCAATCAACCAATTTTTGCCTTCAAGCGAGCACTGTTGGGATACAACAAATATGTGATTGATCTTAACACCAAAAAGGGGTACGGCCAAGAAATTCCTGATCATATTGTCCATCAAGTGAGGAATGCACTGGATTAGGTTAAGAAAGAATGGGCTCCTATTGAAAGAGTGAATTGGCACAGGCTTTCAAATGAGATGCTAGATGTGAGCGGTTTAATTGCATATGTGGAGGAGAAGCTGAGTGTGCATGAGAGGCAGCCTTACCAAGTCTATCAACCTACATACTCACTGCCTAAAGTGTCATATCAGTCATATACAACCCCTATTCTTGAGCCAAGTCGAGCCTGTCAAAGTCTGTTCCCCAATCATGTTGAGGAGAATTCCAAAACAATGAATCTTGTGTTTAAGGCTAATCTAGATAGACATATCGAATTGGCAAACCTTCAGATGCAGCAGTCCATTTTGGCAGCAAGGGAAGTAGAATCAAAATATTCACTATCCTCTCACATTGAGGCCCCATCAGCCCCAAAGGAAATGCCTAGTCCAAATTTTTTGAGCTGGAATCAAGTGGTTGAATCTTGAAACAGCAAAGAGGAGAAAGACGTCGTCCAAAATGAAGAAGTGAAAAATGAGGATGACCTAGCCAAGCGGATTGAGGAACTAGAAGAAAAGATGAGACAGAGAAAGAATGATGGAGCTTTTAGACCCTGCAAACCAGCCAACGCCAAAAGGTATCCCTTTCACCAATCCACAAGCTAAATTTAATATTGATGAAGTGTTGGTGAAGTGGAGGGACAAAAATCAAGAGGTTTTGGCCCAAGGTCTTCCCCCTCCTATTCTAGAGAAGACTCCCTCTTGTATGTCAAATCCTTTCTACCAGATGGCGCTTGCTCATTCTGGCTCATCCAATGCATCAATCAGTCATACCCTCAATCCCATGCACCTAGCTTTCCAGCATGCCTCTCTTTAGGCAGATTTCCCTATGCATGAGCAGACCCTCCTAAATCCTCCCCAGCCTCCTCAAGACCTTCAACATGATCTCCAAATTCCAAGCTAGAAGGAGGAGCATCATGAACCAACCCAGGAACTTGAAAATGACAAAGCTATTGCCTTCTCACAAAAGCAAGAGTCCAATCCTAGTATCATGAGCTGGAAGCAAATAGTTGAATCTTGGACCAGCAAGGAGGAGGAGGAGGAGGAAGATTTCAATCTAATTCTTGAAGAAGAAGAGGTTGCTCCCACCCCTGATAATGATTATGACTTTTGAGAAAGGCTTTTCTAGGAAGATTTGGATAGGCGAATTGCAGAATTGGAGTCTAGATCAGGTCTCCTCAGTGAACATGTGATGGATGTTTCAGATCAAATTACAGATTTTGTGTCTAAATGCATTCCATCCATACACCTCCAAGAAAGCTATCAGGCCTTGCCTGATATGGATTTTGCTCAGTTTAGGATTGATCAGGGAGACTTCATGAGTGCAAATGAGGAGGAAATCAAGCAAAGTGACGTGGAGGAGAATGGGCAATCTCTTGTTCATGTTTTGAATGATTAATTTGAAGCCATTGAGGCACGCTGCATTATTCTTCAAAGAGGCTATGAGCTGGATAAGAGCAAAGAAGACAGCATTGGGGTTCAAACAAGCATGCAAGGAGGCTGCAGTCTTTCAGATTTACCCCTTCAGGAGGTTGGTGAATCTGAAGATTTCTTCTTTGAAATCATCAAGGAAGATGGTCATACCATGGAACCTGAGCATGAGGCAGAGGAGAATGAGCCAGTCAATGATGCATATCAGGAGGCTTCTGGTGATGAGCTGGCAATAATTGACTTCTTGATGGGATGCACCAACCTGAAGGATTAGCATCCAACAGGCCTCCCATAATAAGAAGAGTATTTATATATCGGAGGCATGTTTGAATATCCACTCGGTTTACAGCCAAACCAGGTGACAGGCAGGAGGAGCAGGTCACCAATTCTCTTTTCCATTCAGCTACTTGCCTGCCACCATAAGTCTTCTTTCTAGGAAGGGGACTTAAGAAATTTTCCCTTTGATCCAGGCGGGAGGCGAATTTTCCTAGTTAGCTGTATATAGTAGTTTGTTTTTAGTTTCTTTCCCGCTTTCCCTAAGTGCATTTTACACAAGTAGTGTTTTTAGCCTTGTGTGTTTCCCTTCGCGTGTGGGGTAAAAGGCTTCATGTTTGATTCTCAAATCTTTTGGGCTGTTGATAATTCTTTCATGGCTGCATTTGACTCCGCACCCAATGGATTTAAGGCAACTGGGTTTTAAGCATGGCAGGCATGCTTTCCCTATGAGTTGCCAATCTATTGACCCATTTCACCCACAGGCTAAATTTTGGTCAACTTCTTCACCTACTATTCAAATGCCACTCATTTTCGGGTTCAGTGAGTTCAGAGAGTTCATTTCATGCCTAGGTTCAATGGTTCAACGTCCTTGGTTCATTGGTGCACACGGCTTAACACTAAGGTAGGCGCTTCGAGGAGGAAATTAGGTGAGGTTCAAGTTAATCAAAGCCGGGCACATTTCAAGGCCAAAAGCCCACAGCTTGATACAAAAAAAGCCCGCGGCTTAATACAAAGGCAAAGACATAAGGCAGTCCGTGAAGGACACGAGAAGGCCCATCAATAGTCAAATAGCTAGCATGGACCCGACTAGTAGGCAGAGGAGCAGGCCGCATAAGAGTTTAGGAAAATAAGCCAGCATGCCCGATGATGTCTCCAAGGCCATCAAATTTAATGAAATAAAATAGCCGTTGGGTTTTCAAACATTGAAAAAGGTAAAAGGGCCTGAATGTAGCGACCCACCAAGGAGTTCGTCTAAAGGGCCAAGCGGCTAGAAAAGACAAGGATGCAAAAGTGACAAGCAAAGTGACAAGGACAGAGTGAGTTGGCAGTTGATCCAAGCAGCGCCAGTTTGAAGAGGCGAGTCCAGTAGGTGGAATAGTTCCTTCGAATTGACCACAAGAGGATGCAGTAGCTGAGAATTGTAACTGATTTCTTCATTTTTCATTTAATGGGTGGACAAACCATGTTTTGCCATTTAAAAATGTGAATTTCAAAGCAAGCAGAGCACATGGCTCATTAATATTTTGAGTGGCATGTTTCTTTTCATGAATAGCTATTTGTAAAAAGAGCGCCAAATGAGCCTCTTGGACTTTGCTTATATATTTGATACTTGTCATTTTGAAAGGATATTTTTGAAATTTTGTAAGGCATAGCCCTGCTAAAATTTCTACCTAAATCTATAAAGACTATTTTTACCTCTTCTTGGTCAGATTTTTCTGTGTGTGTTTGAGTGTTTGCATTGTGTCCAGTCAATGTCTTTAATGCTCTCACAGTTCTAGCATCAACACGCCAGTTATCCATAAGGTGCCATTGTCTGCAGGTGACAGGAGGAGAGTTCCATTTTGGAGATACAGAATAGAGGAAGTCATTTATAGTATGTATTCCATAGCATCTTGGTGAGTCTCTGTTCCTGTGCTTTCATAGGAACTTCCCTGCCATTTTCTTGTGGCCTGGTTTCCCTGCTGAGTTTGAGTGTATGTCTGTAGTTCTTGTTTGATTATGAGAGTAGGTGCGAGAAGGTCACTTTTATTTGGTGTATCACCTCCTTAGAGTAGGTTGTTTGTTTTCTTGCACTTTCTTCCCTTTTCATCCCCCCCCAAGTTTATATAGCTAGATATATATATATATATATATATATATATATATATATATATATATATATATTTAGCACTCGTTGAAACAAACAAGATACATCAGAGGGAACTAGCCCATACCTAGAGACTCTCCTCTCCTAATTCACCATCCCACAGGTGAGAGAGGAGTTTCCATGTTGCGAGGAGAAGGTAGGAGCTAGGCCTCCTTGCCCTGGGTGCAATCTCTAGCGTCAACATATACATAGTGGACCATGCCAACTCAATAGATCTCGATAAAAGGCAATCATTGGTCAAGGTTGCTCTTTTTGTACTTGTGGTGTTAGTTGAAAGGATCCTTTTAGATCCTGTGCCGTCTAGTAGGTAGTTGTTTAGCACCTAGGTTTAAAAGACAATCTCATTGAGTACTTGTATATGGTGATTGGAGAGTTTAGGTATCATAATAGTGGAACTAAAAACATAACAACCCCAAATGATAGCTTAGTACCTGATTTACACCCTTCTGACCTAAAAAAAATATGATCCTATGCCTATAAAAATGAGCTTGAATATGAATGAAGGGGAGGTGATTAATGTTAGAGAGGCTCTACTAAAATTGAGAGACACCATTAGTATATTATAATCAGCATGAACTATGTTGATAATTTTGAATGTATATCCTAAGTTCACCTATGAGCTGATGGGAATAAGTACATTCAAATATGAGCACATTCTCTATTTTTATGTTATGAACTTTCTACACTAAAATTCTGAATTAATGAAGAATGTTATTGAGGACAATTAAGTGTTGACTTTATCTAGAAGGTTACAACATTATTTTATGTTTACAACTTGAATCTAATAGTTATGATAGTATAAATTATATATATGAACATGTTTCCTTGTGAAGGGTTTCCCTTGACATCAATGGTGTATTTTTTTAATGTAGAAAACCCTCAATAATCTAGAAATTATCCTAAGTATTGAGATAGGAATGTATATGAGCCTTGACCCCTATGCCTAGAGCACTAGCTAGATGAATGCGCCTCTGAGTACAAGTTATTCCCAATTTCAATAAGCCACTAAATGAAACTTAACTTGATATCCTTATGGCCTACATCATTAAGAGCTATACCCATCTAGACTTGAACTTGTGCCAAAAGACTTGTGCCCTTGAATAGGCTTGAACCTCCTGATACATTTTAAGATGGCACATGTTGATAGATTGCCTAAGCCCATTTTTCCAATTACTGAGTGCCATTGAGACTAAGGTTACACCATGTTTCAACTAGCCCAACATAAACCCTGGTCCTTTTAGTATTGTGCTTTGGGTGAGTGCAAAAAGGTTTGCACCTTGTGTGAAATTATTGTCAACGTAGTAGTGTATTTAAATGTTATACATCACCTAATTTTGATATGATTGTGCCTAGCTATATCAAGTATAGAACTGAATTGAATTGATTTCTAAGCATATGACTAAGCACATGGGCTAAACAAGGAGACTTTTCTACAACATTTTGGTTTCATTATCGGGACCCATGTTGAATTTTGTTATTGCAATAGCGCAAAAGAGCGATGCTCAAAATTTTGCTTGCAAACATCAAACACTAGATAGAGCAAGTGAAAGATAGTTTCATGTAGAAACATCTGACATGCCAAGGATAGGAGCTAAGAGAATGGGTGCAAACTAACCTATATAATGCTTTGTATGAGGTGTTCTTTTGTGAACTACCTGAGCATGTGTACCAGTGGTTGGTTACCTATACCACCTCTAGAAGACAAAGATATGGCTAACCTTTTATGTGGAAAAAATAGTGCCTAGAGAGGCTTAAAATCCTAGATTATGTTTGGACTTGTGTTGTAGATAAGTGGTGGAGCATTGGGCTAAACAACTATATGTTGGAATTCATAGTGTTGACCTTCTCTTTCCCTAAAGAAGTAAAGTATGAGTTATTTAATGAAATAAGGGGCACATTAATAAGAGGGATTTACACTGAACTAAATAAATTGTTGGTGGATTATGATATTGAAACTATAAGAATGGAAGGATAAAATCCTTGTGCATATGAGTAGGCAGAAAAGGTGTGAAGGGGAAGTGTAGGTGAGGTGCAATGGAAAGGGATGAGCAACTTGACACCTGAGAGATCTGAAGGTATAAATATAATAATTGAAGGTGCAATTTGATAGAGGATCTATAACTTGGAAGTGCCGAGAGGGCTCGTAGCAAGTGAGAAGGTCATGGGGAAAGATCCCTTGAACTGCAACTACATGATGAAAGAGAGGAAGAAGTAAGAGATCAATCTCAATAGTTAGGTTTAGGATGACTTGGGTTCCTATAATATGCGAAAAATGAGGATGTGCTAAAATCAACTATCCCTTTTGAACCTAAAGTGTAAGCTCATGTACTAGATTCTCCACTAAAAGATAGAAGAACTATAACTAACGTTATTATCGATATTGACTTTGATAGACTTCAAACTTTGAACCAAGACTTTGTAATTGAAAAAGTGATACCTTATAAGGAATTGAACTAGACTACCATGAAACCAATGAGCACTAACCCAAGAATCTAGAATAGAAGCATAAGCATTCCCATTTAGAAGATGTTAACTATGCTAACTGGATAATAGCCCACAAGAAATGGCCTAGTGCCATATGTGAGCAGTATCATACCATTGAGATTGATGATATAACCTACACCAATAGGGTCAATGCTCAACCCTACAATTGGAAGTATCAAAGGACCATCTCCAACACACATGCTAGGGGGCAAGCACCTCATACTCCAACACCACACCGTCAGTAGATTTATTATGAAATAGTAATGCACTTGCCCTAGTATCATAATGTAGAGAATGCCTTAGAACATGTGCTCAAGCATCAACTTCAATGGCACACTCAGGGTATTACCCAATCAGATCATAAGGTGACTTAATTCGTGATCACTTTACTGATTACACCTATACCTAGTATCCAAAATTTGATTCAAACCAATCTAAGGTTGATTATGATATATTGAAGGAGGATTTCTTGAAATAATTTGATATTTTTGAGTTTGAACAATAGAGCATCATGATGCTCAAGGAAATCAACCAAGGGTTAAATGAGAGTGTGCGCCTATATGATGCATAGTTTAAGACCCTCCTTTCTAAGCTTCCATATGATATCCAACCTTCCCAAAATACACAAAAATTTTTTGGGGGCCTATTGGTACCTTTTAGGAGAGAATTGTCCATGAAGACCTTCATAAACCCCCATAAAGCACTTGAAGCCACACTCTGAGCCAAGGTAGTAAGCAGTATTGACACTAGGATCAACCCTTTTATAGAGGCACAAATCATGTCAATGGCCTCCTAGATATAGAACAATTTCTTGTGAAGAAATATTTGCACCCTACTACTTAGCTATGAGGTTTTTCATGGGTTGCATGATTCTCAGAACTATCCCCTATTATAGCATGCTAGTCAAGTGAACACTACTATTTATTTCAAGGTGTGTAATACCTATACCCATTCAATATCAAATTGTTGATTTATTTATGAGATACACAAAAATATGGATAGAGGTGTTTGGCAAGAAATGACCATAACCAGAGGGTAGGCAGGATAAAGAAACAAAAGCTATGGCTAATAAAACACTATCTATAAGAATCAATGAGGTGTGCATGGGACAAATAGAGGACAAAGTGGAGGAATATTCCCATCATGATCATGTTACAAGTACAGGTTTATTGAGCATTAACAATGTGACTACCCCATGCACCTTACATGTGGGTATTGTTAGGGACCACATGCAATCAAGGATTGCCCAAACTTGTATAAAAAGCTGACTCAAAGTTAGCTTGGTGTAGATAAGGGTAGCTCTATGGTTAGGCATGAGAAAAAAGAAGAGAATTGGGATCCCAAGCCATAGTAGACTCATAAGGAACCACCTAATGTGTAGACCACAACATGGAGTGGGTTCACCACATAGCCACCTACTACGATAACAAAAGAGTTATGCTTGAAATATGGTGAGTCAAGATGCACCAAGCACTTAACTCAACCTGAGCTAAAATTTATGCCTTACCTTGACCCAATCTGATGGAAGGACATCCTATAATAAGCTATGAGCGTAATATAAAATTCTTAGGGAGATCTCTAACTAGCTAGAGATCTAGAAGCATAGGCAAGCACCTTGTATAGGAGGAAAGACATCTAAGAGGTTGAAGTATAGGAGTTGATCAAGATTATATGCCTTATAAAAAATAAAGGGATGTTTCCCTACTAATAAACATGATTTTAGAGCATGTAAGGAAGAGACCAAAAGAGTAGGTCATACCTCAAATGATTGAAGTTTTATCACACATGGCACAGGCATGTGAAGACATACTTAAAATGTAGAGTATGACCAAGAACTACTAATAAATGCCACCATCAATGGATGGTATATTCATGAGGTCCTTATGTACATGGGCACTAAGGTTAACATTTTGACCTAAACCACCTGAAATAAAATGGGATGGCCACCCTTAAAACCCTCCCCTCATATGTTTTTTATGGCCAACAAAACCTGAGTGCAACCTATCGAGATCTTGAAGGGTACTATTGTAGATATTATGGGCATCGAATTTCAAGCCAAATTCAAGGTAATTGAGTTGGTAGAGCATGATAAATTCCAACACTCTTAGGGAGGCCATAGTACTAATCCAATAATGAAAACATGAACTTTAAGAAGCACTACATGATTTTTGATAATGATAGAGAGAGGGTGGTGATCCCCATATCAAGTGATCAAGGGCCTCCATATGTGAAAAGTGTTGATCTCAAAGATGAGATCAACCACATTTATAACATCACAGTGTAGGGCATCAAGAGGCTTAACCCAAGTGACTAAGGAGTACTCAAATGGGAGGAAAGACAATTAGTGTTTGATATAACTGACATAGCCTATGACCGATTGGTTGAAGAGGTTAATGAAGTGACTAGTTGAAGGTGCCACCTAGTACAGACAACTGAGCTAAGTCCAATCAAAACAAGACTAATTAGGATTGAATGCACTCAAAAGAGATGGGTTCCCCATGCCAAAAAGGTACCAAAAAAGGTGTTTTGACTGAATAAAGGGAAGCTTAGAGTGCTTCCAATAAATTAATGGAGCTAGCATGTAGATAAATATGTTTATGACATTGAAGAATGCATTCCCAAAGAAATAGACAAGATGGGTACACTAGTACATACCCTAAAGAGCACTGTTACTCAGTGGGTAGTACAAAGGCCTAGCTTGCCAACATGGCAAGATGTGAAGGTAGAAATATGTACTAGGTTTGGAAAGTGTAATGAGTACATAGACATACCTACTTACTCAGGCGATTTTGACCCCATCATGCATATGTGCTTGTGTGAAGAAACCCAGACTGTCTCTAGTGAGAATGCACCTTGAAGCTTGTGGGTTCATGCCTTCTAAAATACCTTGAAAATATGGCCATGAGCATGGTACATTTTAAATGAAACACATTGAGAGATAGGAGACTAGGAGGTACTCAAGGATATGTTCATGCACACCTTCTCCTTCTCTTCATAGAACTTTGGCTATTAGATCCATTGTAAGTATTTCAAAGGGCATTGTTTGAGGACACTACCATCCTAGAAGAGTTACTTAGAGACATTTTTAGGGAGAAAGGACTGGTTCTCCTAACATTATTTAAAGAGAAGGTGCTTAATAATGAATCCAATGAGGAGGAGGATGAGACATAAAAGGAGTGAAATTAGAAGGCTCTAATAGGAAGATAAAAACTTGTGCACCTTATGGATGATAACACCCCAAATGAAGAAGCTTTGACTCATCTTCAAATTGAAACAATGGAGGGGACAAGGCAAGTTGAAGACTCTCATTAGGAGATTAATGAACCCTACCATGTGCCACTCAAGACCACTAAAGTATACATCATTTTAGAATATGAGTCAAAGACTACCACTATAGGCACTTACTTGTCTAAGCTAGAGATGGCATGAATCATAGACCTCCTAAAAGAGTTTTAGGACATGTTCTTACATAAATACTAGGGCATGAAGGGAACCTACCCTTACCTTATAAAAATGAGCATAAATTTGGTGGATGGCATGAGGCCTATTAAGAATCACCTGTATAGGATGAATCCTAATCTCCATGCCAAGGTGTGATGGAATGTTGGTCGTCAGTGTCATCTACCCTATACAAGAGTTGGAATGGGTGAGATCAATGGTCATAAGCATTGAGAAAGATGCATGTATATGGATCTAAATTGAATATATACTTTTGAATGCCACTTTCATCATTGACCTATTTCTAACCTTGTTCACCGATGAGGTCTTGGATGGTGCCACAGGTTGAGAAATCTATACTTTCACTGATGGTTTCTTAAGCTACCATCAGGTGTAGATCAAGGAGGAGGATAAGCCCAAAATAACCACTATGAATGAATGGGGTTATTTTTATTATAATGTGATTCCCTTTGAACTCAAGAATACACCACCCATATTCTTTAGGGTGGTGATCACTGCTTTTAAGGACTTCATCCATAGGTTCCTCTAAATCTATCTCAATGACTAGAGTGTGTATGGCCTTATAAAGGACCACTATGACAATATGCACCTCATGTTTTAGAGGTGTTGATAGCTCTATATATATATAAACTTGAAGAAGTGCATCTTTTCAACCCTCTTGAGAACATTTCTCGGGCACATCATCTACAAATATGGTTTGCTTGTTGACCCTACGAACATAGCCATCATAATTCAGCTCTAGACTCTTTCAATGTAGAAAGATATTCACACCTTTCTAGGCCATTATGGATACTATAAGAATTTATATGGAGCTATGCAAGGATTGAATCACCTCTAGAAGATATCTTGAAAAAATATGACCCATTATATTGGGGAAGGGCATAAGAGCAGGATTTTAAAACATTGAACTTGAAGTTGGATAGCATGTCAATTCTATAATTTCTAGTCTAGACTACTCCTTTCCACATCTATGTTAATGCTTCAATATATAAAATTGGTTCCATATTGGCACAACTAGGTGAGGTAAATATGGACCACCCCATCTCTTTCATAAGTAGGAAATTGGTGTAATAAGAACAACACTACACCACCATCAAGCATGAAGCACTGTCAATAGTCTATGCCTTAAAAAAATTTAGGAAATATCTAGTAGCAATCCCATTCATCTTTTTCATTGATCATGATTTGATAAAGTACCTCATGAACAAGCCTATTTTGCATGGGTGCATATGCAAATGGATAGTTCTATTCCAAGAAGTCTAGTTCTCTATTGTTATTAAACCTAGAAAGTAGAACTTGGTACTAGACCATTTGTCTTTCATCAATTTTGGTGATGCAACAACACTAATTGAGGATGACATGTTGGATGCAAAACTATACAAAGTCTAATTCATCCCTAAATCTTTGGAAAATATTGTTTCTTCTTAACATCTGGGTGTATACCCTAGACCATGTCAAAAAATGAGAAGAAGAAACTTGTAATTTACACCACCCCCTTCTAACTCATTGAGGGGGAGATGTAAAAACTAAGTAGAGATGAAGTCCTACACTGGTGTGTTCTAGAACACAAAATATACTCCATCTTACAATAAAGACATGAGGGAATCATAGGAGGCCATTGTGATGGAGATGTAATGGCACGTAAGATATTACAATCAACCTTGTGGTGGCCAATCCTGTTTCAAGATGCAAAGGAGTGTGCTAAGGCATGCAACATATGT
Source organism: Torreya grandis (assembly GCA_037957365.1). Lineage (NCBI taxonomy): Eukaryota > Viridiplantae > Streptophyta > Pinopsida > Cupressales > Taxaceae > Torreya > Torreya grandis. Next base: position 7,687,463 of record JARHVA010000070.1, read on the forward strand.
TAGGGCATCAAAAATCTTAACTACTAGGATGATATTCCTCTCATCCATATTCTTTCCTAGGCACCATTTGAGACATGGGCCATTGATTTTGTTGGACCAATAACTCTCATAGCATGGTGCATAGGTGTAAGGTACATCTTGGTTACTGCTGACTATTTAACTAAGTGGGTCAAGGTTGTGCCAATAGAAGAATATATAGCTATGATAATAGTACACTTCATCTGGGAGAACATAATAAGTTGATATGGGTGCCCATTAAGTCTAACTAGTGATAGGGGCATTCATTTAATCCATGATATGATGTACATCCTCTTAACTAAATACATGGTGGCACACCCCAAGATCACCTCGTATAGTCTAGAAGCAAACAATACCATTAAAGAATTTAACAAGATCTTGGGAACATGCCTGATAAATATATGTGATGTTGGTCATAAGGATTGAAATGATCATGTTTTAGTGGTACTATGGGTGTATCATATGATATATAAGCACCTAAATAAATCTATACCCTTTCAACTGGTGTTTGACACTTAACCAGTTCTCCCCATGGAATTTATGGTGCCATCCTCATGTATTATATGGATTGGTTGCTTAGATAACCAAAAATCTTTGAGTATAACGTTGGAAGAGTTGGATTTTTTGGATGAAAAGTGTGCCCAAGCAAGATGGAGTCAACAAATTGAAAAGGCATGCCAAAAGCTCTGGCATGATAAACACATCAAGTATAAGGAGTTGATTGAAGGAGCATTGGTGTCTCTATATGACTCAAAGTACCTTAAGCACCTAGACAAATTATAAATAAGGTGGATGGGCCCCTACATCATCCACCATATCTTGGATATAGGCACATGCAAATTACACATGTTATCTAGAAAAATACTCCCAGGGCATTTCAATGGAAACCAATTGAAGTCAAATTAGTATTAGGATTGTGCTTGCACTATAAGAATATTATTTTGCACAAGCTAAACCATTTTTTTTTGGTTCCTTGTATAGTGTAAAGAGGAAATAAGTGGTGCATGGTAGCCACAAGGACTTATATATTAGAACATCATGCATAATTTTAGTTATATGAATAAATCACTTATATTTTATAGGCACATAAAGCCATGACACCTAAGTTCTGGGTGCATGAATCAAATCCCACTCTAGTGAATCCATCTGACCTCTCATGCATAATTCTAACTAGGTTAGTCAAGTAATTATGCTTTATAATCACCTAAGGCCAGACACCTAAGTGGTGGGTGTGTGAAACTCATTAGACTTAGAAAATAATCACACAATACTCCATGCACAAGGTTCCAAATGAAGGGTGCTTCTAAGCCTATACATGCACTACACTAGACTTTCACTCATGATTCTAATGGAGTGAGTCAAGAACTTGCACCTTCCAAGTACATGAGGTTAGACATGTAAGTGGTGGGTGTGTGAAACTCACCAAACATAAGTAAAAGATGCAAAAGATCCATGTGTGCAATATGAACTTTATAGGTCTCTTGGAGGCACAAGAACAAACTACTCTATCACTTTCATGCATAATACCAATCGGGTGAGTCAAGCCCATTTGATTTCTAAGAACCTAGGGTGAGATGATTAAGTTCTTGGGCATGAGGAAGTTATTATAATTTTAATATTTTCACATAAAAGGATAGCATACATAAGCACAAGGATAACCTTTGCACCAAAGTTTGAAAGGGGTGCATTAAATGAACATGCACCAGAGACCAAAGAACAAGGTGAAGATGCTCAATAAGGTTGGGAATAAGAAAGAAACTAAATATACATAATTTGACCATGCATAAGAAAACCAAAAGATAACATGGAGCACTAGAGGTCTAATATAATGGATATTTATGGGGTAGGATAGGCCAAGGCAAGATGAAGTGCAAGAAATTGACCAAAATAGAGAAGTGTGCCTAAAATAGAAGTGTAGCTAAAAGAGAAAGTGGAATCAAGGAGGTTGAATCACATGTATGTGAGGTTTTATTACTAGGTTGACACAAGGAAGGTGAATGTCATGCCAAGTGAACAAGAATAGGAAAAAAATCATCTAAGATAGCTAGCGTCCACCCAAGTTTGAATGAGAAGTGACTAAACTAAACGTCACTTCACTGAATTATCGTTAGATAGAATTAAATGAATCAGTGGTAAAGGCACAAAGATATGAAATTAATGCATTGATGATAAATGATTTTTGTGGATTTCATAAAAAAAATCATTTTTCAAGAAATTGAGGTGCCATCATGCCATAAAGCACCTGCATTAGTGATAATAGATAAGGAAAGGGTATAAATTAGCAAGAAATAGACTTGCTTAGGTTACAAAGTTTATGCTAAATTAATAATAAGAGTGAACCTAAGTAAAAACCAAAGAGTTGAGGTGCAAAAACTCTATACCAGTGAGAATTTAAGCACTTTTGGGCACTAAGAGTGGATGATTGCATACCAAGAAGGATTGTGTTTATAGTAAAGTTGATTTGAGGGAGTGTAGAAAGAGGATCTTGTAGAAATAAAGAAGGTAATTAAGTTAGTTGATTCCCAAGATGCCATTAAAGGCTAACAAAGCTTTAGAGCTAAGATAATAGTCACAAATCCCATGACTGTAGAAGTGCAATCACCATTCAGGGCTTCAGTAAACTACACCTACCACATTTAAACACTAGTAGGTTCATAATTATGAAGAAATGAAAGGGATCAAGCATCAAGCAAGAACAAAAATAACTAAAATGGGTGTGTATAGTGCTTGAATTAGCCCCATCAAAAATAGTGGTGCCACGTGTGGAAGTAGTGAGCATGGCATAGGTGGAGACTGAAATGCTCACCAAAATGTCCTACCAAGTAATTCAAATTCCTTTAGAGGTCATGATGGGGACACCATCACACATATAATCCTTTATAGGACCTAATACAAGATTTGATGGTGGACACAGGGTATAAGATGGTACAAGGCGATGCCCTATTTGATGTCTCAATCCAAGACAAGTTAATTACTTTTGGTGAAACTCAATTTTATGAGTTACCATGCTTTAGAAAGCTAGAGGATCTAGTACAATTCTTATTCTCACACATCCATGAGGATTGCATCTACTTTGCAAGGAGGTGCATGAAGATTTGAGCACATTTGATAAAGAGAATAATTGGGCTCCCAAATATCGGTAAAGACATCCATCAGATGATGGATGATGATGAATACATGGATTGCATAGCCCAAATCCTAAAGTACTTCAAGGGAGTTTCAAATTCCCCATAAAGGAGTGCAAGGACCCCAGCACAAGGGTGGTGGTGAACCTTGTAAACTCTAATCTATGCCTAGGTAGTTGATGGACCAATGTGATAAAGGCATACCTTTGTATTACCTATCACATGGCACAAGTAAAATAGTTCAATATTTCTAAATTCATCACTAATGAATTTTTGAGAAATGCACAAGAGTGCCATAAGGTAAAAGGGAACATTTAGGTGGGGATCTATTCTCATCCTCATTATCATGGAAGAGATTGGACTCTTAGAAGGGGATGAGGACAACCTCTGGGTCCATTCATATCACAACAACTCTGTGACACAGAAGTATAAAGACTTCATGAACCACCTCTCTTTCATTAGAAAATATAAGACTCACATCATGGGGTGGTGTGAGAATTACATAGAGGCCTTCGATCTATAATGGTGTATCCTTTAGGGGCTCCTTCAGAGTATGTTCAGAACATCAACCTTTGTTGTAATACAACACTATTATTTAGTATGCTTGTTGTTAGTTGATGGTAACATGTTAGGGTGGATAAATTTCCCCTACGCCTTCTTGATAATATACCTCAAGGATGTATTACATCAGATCCCCAATGCACAATAGTTAGACATTATAGTAAAATACCTATATGTATAAAGATGCAGGATGAGGCACCAATTAACTCACATAGATGGGAAGACCATTGAGGATGAAGAGGATGAATCAGATCTCCTAGATATCTAACCCCTTTAGAATTCAACCATAATCAACCACATCCATGGATTATACTATGAGATGAAGCCACAAAAAAAGAGCCTCAAATTTGAGCAGATTGAAGACCCCCTAATCTGGATCGGTGACAAAGGAACAATAGACCAACAAAGAAGAAGTCTCCCAAGAAGAAGAGGGGGGAGACTTTGAAAGAGATAAAGGATAAACTAAGGCTCAAGATCACCTCAAAAGAAGAATCCTATCCTATGAACTCCAAAAAGAAGCATGTGCAATTCAAATTAAAGGCTTCCCCTAATACAAGGAAAACAAAGAAGGGCTTTGAAGGTTCCTCCTGAGGCACCTAGGATAATCTTATCTAACATAGAGTAAGAAGAGGATATGGAAGAAGAAATATCTAGGAGGGGCATATACATCATGCTTGAGGAAGACAAATCCTTTTTAAGTGAATGAACCCCCTCTCCATCCCTTCAGATTGAATTAGAGAAGAAGATGCAGAGATGGAGGAAACTCAACCTCAGTGAATCTGACATACAAAAGGCACATGATCTAGAGAAATGAAGAGAAGAAATGACAAAGGCTAGAATGTTAAAAAAATCCATTGAGATGGTTGAGGTTGAAGATTACAGGAAAGAAGTATAAACATTCAAGGTGTGGGAGATTAAAAGGAAGAATGAAGGTGAAGCAAGTGAAAATCCCAGTGAGGTAGAATCACATGGAGAAGCAACACCCTCAGGTGCACCAACTGAGAAAGACCTAAAGCATAAATGGGAGGACATGGGCCTAGACTAAGATCACATTGATGCAGTGCTAGAATTACACCATAAGTGAGAGGCCATGAGGGTCAAGGGCATGTCCCAAGCTAAAATTGATTGAATAGAGGTTGAGGAGATAAAGGCAAAAGAGAATAAATGCAATGCACAAGCTAAGAAAAGGCAATCAGAGAAGAAAAATATCGAAGAAGAAAAGGCCAAAAGGAAAGAAATAGAAGAGAAAGTGACCCAATTAGAAAGGGATAGAATGAATAAAGAGAGGAAAAGGTTATTATTATTTGTTGGTACTTATTATTCTTCTAAATTTTATTTATGCTTGTATTCATCACCTTCAAATTCATCCCATCCTCTACCTTACCCTTTTTTTGTTCTTCACTAAGTATGATATCGTCAAAAGTTACCTTCTTATTTCTATACCAAATATTCATGAACTTCATTTATGCATTAATGTTTATTGTACCGAAAGGTTATAATAATTTATATACAAGTATAATATATATCCTATCCATATCAAAAGTATAGAAATTTGAATGCTTCAAAAATTATAACATGCTTACTTGCTTTTTAAGTGCCCTTGATTTTTTTTGCTTAAACTTGTAGTTTTTTCATTGAGTCTATGCTAATGAAATTATAACTACTACGTAGATTTATAAATAAAATAATTTAATTTTTTTAAATGCATCTATGAACTTGTAGTTTTTTCATTGAATCTATGCTGATGAAATTATACCTACTATTTAAGTTTATAAATAAAATAATAACATTTCTTTAAATGCATCTATGAAATTAAAATATTTAATCTTATTTTATTGTAGCTAAACAATTTTAACCCTTACCTTTCATCTCTCTTATGTTTCTTTATCTTTCTTAACATTATCACCAACATGATTATTTTATTTTTTTTATACCTCATCCTTATTTTTTCTTACTCATATTTATCATTGTTTTCTTCCTTAATGTCATATTGATCTCAAAAAATCTATTCCATTTCTTATCGATTCTTTTTACATCCAAATAAACTAACTCAATGTAGAATTATTGAAATATAGAGTTAAATATTATTTCCAAAATTCTAAGAAAAAAATATCTCCTTAAATAGAAATCACCATTCTCTAGCATCATACCATTATCTATAGAAAAAAATTAAAACCACATGATCCACGATTCATAAAAGTTAAGGTTTTGAGGCTTAAAAATGTTAGATTATAGAGATTTTTAATTCCTCAATAATTAATAAAACTAATCCAAATACCCATAAACTTAAATACCTAAAAGTCTATTTTTTAAGAAAAATGGAATTTCAATCGAACACATTTTGAATAATATACACATATAAATGCACAAATCCATAAATTATTTTCTTTTTGGGCAATCCAAGAGTAACAACTTGCAATTGAAAAGTATCCATTAATAATGATCCAAAGATAATGAAATTATACTTATTAGAAATATCCTAATTTTTTTCTTTCCAATACTAAAACAATCACCTCAATCTAACACTTGAGCATAAAGTTATTGTGTATGCACTAGATGGGCCTTTTTATGACTTGAAGATCCAATAGGTTCAAACTAAAAAAATTATATCTCCTTCAATATGAATTTAAATATTTAATGTGAAGAATTTAGTCTCAGCTTTGTGTAAGAAGAATGATCATTTATATTAAATTGGGCCCTTATTTGGAATTTAAAAAAAATCATTAGCTCTACCACCTTTATTAGCACTTTCTTATCACCAAGATCTTAAATAGGTAAGGTGAGAACATAAAATGAATAATCATAGACAACCCTAAATTAATAAAAACACTATAAAAAATGAAAATTTGTTATGTATAAATTATAATATTCAACATATTTTTAAAAGTCGGTTAAAAAGAAAATTAATACATTAACTTAATCCCTTTTATAGAAGTGAAACAATAAATGACAAGGGATTGGATGTTTGGACATAAAACTTTTGGATATTTAGCTTCTTTGTAACATGATTATAATGAACACTAGAAATTTATATTGTTTGATATACATATTTATTAAAATATTAATAAATAATAATAATTTGATTCAAAAATTTAATAAAAACCATAACTCAACCTAAATTATATTTTCTTAATCATACATGTATGAGTAAGATCTTGTATACAATAGTGGGTGTGGGGGGAGCAAGATCGAAGAGGAATAGGGAAGGGTGGAAGGGCATTACATCTACAATGCTCCCATCTTATTGGGATTATATCCAAACTACACTCTCATATTTAGATCGATTGCCAGTTAGACATTTGTTGGTTTTTTGGTGTATCTACCTTCCCATTCTTTGAACTTCATCTATACCTTCTCTATCCCTTCCTTCAACATCTCTGTGGTGGGTGTGGGAGCTTGAAAGGTTATTAGATTAATTATTATGATTTGAATGGAATAAAAATCCAACTCACAACTACCTACACCCCTCAACAGATTGGTGTGGATAAAAAGAAGAACCATACAATGGTTGAAATGGAAAAGATCATGTTACAAACAAAGGGATTGAACAACTCCTTTTGGGGTGATGTAATTGCTACACCAATATATATTCTCAATCAAAGTCCCACTAGTGCACTTGAAAATATGACTCCATATGAAGCATGGTATGAAAATAAGCTTAATGTCAAATATTTCAATGTTTTTGGTTGCCTAGCCTATGTTCATGTAGTTGATTAAAATAAATAAGCTATATCCAAAGAGTGAGTCTTTAATTTTTTTTGGGTACAGTGAATAAATCAAAGCTTATAAGATTTATAATATTATCACTAATTGTATAGTTATCTTGGTCATGACAAAGATAAAGACAATATTGAAAAGTCTAAATATGATGGTATTTATGATGATATTCCTAGTGATCATTCCATTATTACTTTAGTTTCAGGTTATACAAGTCTATTAAGTAGGCGCTCATCTAGTGCATGTATTCCAAGCATAATTTTAGCTTCAAATCCTAGTTCTTTAAGGAAGGTAAAAAACATGAGTTAAATTTATCAATGTATAAAAAGCCAAACACATGAATAATTTGAAAGAGGTGAGATAACAAATTATGCTTTAATTACACAAGCTAATTTTAAGCCATCAAGTTTTGAAGATGCATGTACTAATGATGTTTGGGTGCAAACAATGCAAGAATAAATGGATTATATTGATAATAATGATACTTGGGAACTTATAGAATGCCCACATGATAAGAAGTGTATTAGTACTAAATGGTTCTACAAGACTAAGTACAATAGTGATGGTAGTGTTAAAAGACACAAGATGCATCTAGTTGCAGAAGGTTTCAATCAATGAAATGGCATAGATTATGAAGAGACATTTTCACTCATTTTAATAAAAGAGACTATTTGAATGGTGATTTCACTAGAGACTCAAAATAAATGAAATATAAATCACATGGATGTGAAAAGTGACTTTTTGAATGGGTACTTAGAAGATGAAGTCTATGTACAACAACTACAAGGTTTCTTAGTTCAAGGTAAAGAAGACCAAGTATAAAAGTTAAATAAAGATTTGTATGGATTCAAACAAGCACCTAGATCATGGTATGTCATGATTTATGGATATTTTTAGCAAAATGAAGTCAGCGGAAGCAAGAGTGATGTTACTCTTTACTAAAAGTAAGAAGGTAATGATATCCTTATTATATGTTTTTATGTTGATGATTTGTTTATATGTGAATCAATTCTAAGATGAAAGATGAATTCAAAATTAATATGATGAACAAATTTGAAATGAAAGATTTAGGTCTCATTCAATACATTTTAGGGATGGGGGTTCATCAAAATAAATATGACATCTGCATTTGTCATACAAAGAATACAAATGATATGTGGAATAAATTCAATATGGTTGATTTTAAACCAATATCCACTACAACTACTCATGGAGTTATGTTATGTAGATAATATGGTGTTGAAAGAGTATTTGAGACAACATAGAGAAGTGTTGTTAGAAGCTTAATGTTTATAACTCACACAAGACCAAAGATTACTTATTCAATTTCTCTTGTATCAAGATATATGTCTAAGCCATATAAAATTCATTTGAAGGAAGACAATATTATTTTAAGGTATGTGAAAGGTATTATTAGCTTTGATATCCATTATTATACCACTAAAAAGTTTGATCTTTTTGGTTTTAGTGATTCTAATTGGGGAGGTATTTTGGATGACCGAAATTCAAAATTTGAGAATTGTTTTACACTTGGTTCTAGTTTGGTTACATGGATCTCAATGAAGCAAATTTAAGTTGATACTTCATGTTCATAAGCAAAATATATTTTAGTCACTTCAACTAGTAAACAAAAATTATATCTCCAAAAGGTTTTACATAAATCAGAGAGAAACAACATCAACCTATATAGTGATTTTTTGTTATAATTTAAGTGTTATAAAATTAGCCAAGAATTCATTCCATCACAACATCTCAAATCATTTTGATTTGAAGTATCACTTTATTTTATATTTGGTTCAGAAGAAAGATGTAGAATTGAAGTATATAAACAACCAATAATAGGCTACAGGTATATTCAATCAAGTTATTTCAAAGTTCAGTTTTTGAAAATCTAACATCAAGTTAATAGTCTACTCCACATCAATGGGGAGAATGTTGGTTAAATTATTTTTGAGTATGAGTTCTACAACAGATATGAATATGCAATAGATCATGCAATTTATTTAATAATCAAGTTGATATTGAGTGATACTATTTTTAGAATAATAAATCCACTGATGGCTTTAAATATGTTAAGTTTATTTTCAAACAAGTTGTTTTATTTTTATTGTCTAAATATATTTGGAATGATTTATTTTTCATTATAAAATCGTGTTCACATCGAATTTAATAAATACATTGTATTAGATCTTCATTATTAATGAGAATGAGTCGAACAATTTTATGAAGCAATTTTGTTTTTGTTCTAATTTTTTCTGTTTATTCATACTACATAATTGGCTATGGATTTCTTGTTTTCTTTTTTTATGAACAGTGTTCATATATATATATATATATATATATATATATATATATATATATATATATATATAAGCTCAGACAACATTAAAGCCTCATTGAAGGTATTGTATTCTCTTATTATTAATTTGAGAACCAATAAGAGTGACTACTCTTTGCACCAGTTGTTATTATCATTGATACCATTTTTATTATACTGGGTTTGATCCTAGTCTAATCGGACCTGCAATAACCATTTAAGCTATATCATTTGATTCTATATAGAAAATATCTCCTTACATAGATTAGTTGATTTTTATGGAAAATTTACACTTTAAGAAACCAACATATAGTGAATCCACCTTATAATTATCAATGAAATATAAAAATCTACATATGCAAATAAGGTGATATGTATAATGGCACATGTAAAGTAGGTAGCGATTGAAACATTATAGCATATATATTTTTCTAACACAAATTCAAGAACCCACATTCATTTGTCAATCGTTTAAATGGAAGGATGTACTTTTTAAATATTTTTGAAAAAAATGCATGCCTCAACATAAGAGTAAAGGTGATTTTAATTTATTTTATTTTAATTTAATTTATTTTAATTTAGATATTAATGTCTGTAAGAAGCTGATATTGGCCAATGTCTGAAAATGAGGTTGTGTGAGGAGGTGAGTCAGGTTGAAATGGTGACATCATACCTAGATTTAGATTAGCTATCAAATTTACATGATTTACACCCATTACAAATGGGTACACAGCTTGTAGGGTGGTGGGTTCTTTGATTGTACATTTTATATTGTCAATGGTCAATGAGGATGACGTAATGTTGACTTGATTATAATACTTTCATTATAATTCTTGTAGACTAATTATTTCATTATAATTCTTATAGACTAATTATTTCATTATAATTCTTGTAGACTAATTATTTCATTGTAACAAAGAGAATAGATTATGAGTTACAAAGTATATACATTCAAGCACAACACAAAGTAAAGTAGGATTCACAGTCTGACAATAAAATAGCTAGGTAGGGAAGAGCTTTCAACATCAATCCCAGGTTTGAAATAACTTAAATTAACTTTTACTAAATGTCAATTAACACTTGTTTTCATGTTTTGAAATACCCAAAACATTACTAAATGACATCTAAAAATTACAACATGTTAGTAATGTTTTTTTAGGCTTCTTATTTATAGCTTTCTTCTTTGACATACTTGAAAACTATAAAGATAAATGAAACGTATACATGGAAGTAAGAAAGTTTATTCGAGGTACATCAAGATTCTAACAAGAAATTATCAAATTTCATGAAAAATGCCATGATGATCCCATTACCCATTATTAATATTGTGATGACACTTGGGAGGTAAATTAGAGATTCAATGAACAAGAAAAATAAATACATATTTTGGCAACATTACAAGGTAAAACAACTAGATGCAGAATCTATGATGGGCTAAATCTTAGAAAATGTTTGCAAACAAAATTTGAGTTATTTTGTACTAATGCTCATATTTAATTCAAATTTATAACCAATAGAATAAAAAAATTAATCCATAGAAATGCTTGAGAAACATATTGTTAATGAACTAAAGCAAGAATATTTTGAAGGAGGACTATGATATACATTTTTAAAAAGTTGAAAGAGTAGTTCTAATTACCACATATGGAGATATACATACAAAATATTGTTGGACCTATCAAAGTGAGGAAACTAGTTATAATGTAGATGATGAAGCTCTCGAAGTGAAGAAACTGGTTACAATACAGATGACAAAGATGTGGATATAATTTAGCACTTGGTTAAAAAACATAGCAAACATGTTCAAAAATGTGGTTAAGGATAATAACCAATGAAGGAGAAATATGGTATATGGTGCTCAAACAACAAACAAAGGGACATATGGAAGAGGAATGTCCTATTAAGTATTACTCCATATGTAATGTCAAAATGCTTGATATAAAATAATTTTTGTTTAATGTGAAACCTAAAAGTTAAAAGTAAATAAGAAAATTAGGCTTGTGTTATACAATCAACGATACCAAGAATTGGTGGATACAGGAATCCAAGTTAACATATTAAGCCAAAATGAGCATTTAATCTACGAGTACAAAAAATATGTTTTGTTGAAAATGGATGTCCTATTGAAATATGTAGAATTTGAGAGTGCTGGGAAAGTTCATTTGTGATTACCCAACACTAAAAGCCTAAATTTATTGCATCCTAAATATGTTTTGTACCCTTAAGTTTTGATCTTATGACAATACTAACCTTAAGAATAAAATTTTCAATCAAACTCTAACTATTCACTTGTACCAGAGTCACATAATACCTATCTATTGTTGTAGCATGGAAATGTATACCAACAAGATCACATCTACAATCATGCACTATTGATTACTCTTTGTATAGCATTGACATATTCTTAATTAATATATGAGGTATTAATAATAATAACCAGCTCTCTATAAAATTCATTCATAGGATTTTGGTTAGTCCTGGAATTGCCTTAGGTTCATAAAAGCAATTAATGACAAAAATTACAAAAAAAGAGAATGAAAAGCATAAAATTGATAAACTAGCCATAGTTTGGGATTTAAAAAAATTAGACACACTACAATGAATTAGTTCAAGTAACAAAAAATTACTAGGTTAGTTTGAATGTATGAATATTTTATTTTTATTTTTATGAAGGCTATGAGGAAGGCTATCAAGAAGAGTATCAAGAACTATAGATGAACTATAACAAAGGAACTCTATATGCCCAAGCTCTTGATAAAAATTATAGATGATTTTACCTCCCTATTCCTCTGTTCTTATATGTAAGGTAATAGATTTACAACAAGATGTTAACTAGGCCTTATAATTTTAACTCGTATATGTAATGACTCACACACATACTTAAACAAGCTATTTTTAGAAAATCAAGGCAAGTGGTTTGCAAGTTGGTGGTTGAGGAGGTGCACCCTAACCATCAATGGTTAGGGTGACTGTCGGTGGTCATCCTAACTATCATCAATCGAGGGTGAAGGGTCAAAGTGGGTTAAATGTTGGTTAAGCTAGTTTGGTCAAACTAACTATGGGTTAGGCTCGGTTAGGGGTCAAAGGGTTAGATTTGTCCCAAGTGGGTCCTAAGGTGGTCCAAGGTTATTTCAACACTCATAATTGTGGTGTGTATATTTCTAGTATCTATACCCACCATTGGATATAGCATCTCATTTCATGCAACTCATCATTGATGACATAGTGAGATTCTTATTCAACTAACCTCCACTTACTCATCAAGAATTAAACCAACTTTCTCAAATTATTTATGATATGAATAGGAATCAAATCTAGTAAATCATACCTTTTTCTCATTAATTTTCTTGAGTTTATCACCTTTGGCCTGAGTACCAACAAGGATTTGGATTGAGGTTGAATTTAATTAGGAAGAGGAGGATAATAGGGGTTTTGGTGAGCTTCAATTTGTTTAGTTAGTTTCCTAACTTGAGCTTATAGGAATTTATATATTTCTTACAAAAAAATGACATCATCTAATTTCTCATGACAAGGCTGATAGGAATCATGTTGAGGTTGATATGCATCATGATAAGGTTGATAGGACTAATATTGTGTTTGATATGAAGGAACTTCTTGATACTCTTATTGATAGCCTTGATAAACCAACATGCCAAGTATTTAACTAATCTTGATTTAAAATCAAATCCAAGTATCACCAAATGAGATTTAAGGAAGAGGACATTTGAATTAAAAAAATTGAAAATAAGACAAGGGTTGTATGAATGGTTGGTTCTATATTTTGTTGTATGAAATGCATTGACTAACTTTATGTGTTTGATGAATTACATAATGACGTAACTTATTAATTCCTTTATTATTGTTTATTTTGATGATATTATTGTTTTCAACAAATTTTTTAATGAGCATGTTGATCATTTAAAACAAGTTTTGAATGTTTTTAAGGAGAAAATGTTTGTGTTCAATGAGAAGAAATGTGAATTTTCTCAACAATCACTTGTTTTCTTATGGCATATGGTTGGATATGGGGAATTGAGGATTTATCTGGTGAAGGTAAAAGCTATTATGAATAAGCCAAAACCTTTTAATGTGACTTAAACAAGGAGATTTATTGGTATGGTTTAATATTTTAAGAATTTCATCAAGAATGTATCTTTCATAGCAACACATTTGCATGCCCTAACAATAAGTAGTAAGACTTTTATTTGGGATAAGAATAAACAACATGCATTTGACATTTTCAAGCACAAGATTATCCATGCTCTGGTATTAGCTTTATCTAATTAAAACTTCCCTTTGAGTTGGAAATATATGCTAGTAACAATGCTATGGGGGATTTTACTATTACAATGAGGTAAGTTTGTATGTTAGAATTCATAATTTGTTCATGGTGCAGTTATGATTTATTTTAAATACGATAAATAAATATAAGATCAATTTTGATTGGTCAAGAATTAGAAATAATATCTTATGGGTAGGGGAACTATTGTCCACATGGATCGCTAGCCTCTCTAATATTTTGCAAACTCAAACCAAAATTTAGCAAGCTAAACAATATAAGTGGATTGGTTTTTTGTAAAAAATCATTTGATTATCAAATATAAGAAAGGTGTGATTAAAAAACTAGTGAATATGTTATCCAAGGCTCTTTCATTTTCAACCATGGGAACCATAACTGTTATTGTTTATTTTATGTGTGAGTCTTATGTAGAGGGATATCAGCATATATTTATCTTATTTTTAGATTAATTTGAATCACAATATTCTAAACTTGTAGAATTAATTCATAATGTAATGTATGGAAATAAACCATAAATATGAATGTAATTGATTGAGATTGATCTAATAATGTAATTTACTATATATGGAAAGTATTAAGAAGATCAATATACTTAACTTTATTATTTTAATGGTTAACTGTGATTGTGTTATGAGTGTGGAAATGGACTAAAAGCAGGTCTATGATTTGACCGAATTTGGAAATGTATCTCTATGCATGTAGGTTCACTAATTCTAGTTCTATGGAGACTTTTCTAGACATAGGTGATGTGAGTATGATGTTATCATCCTGAGATGCCCTACTTTTCTATGACTGTACAATGTAACACATCTACTTGATATGTCTTTGGATGTGTGATGTTTAACCCTTGATTGTATGCTTAGATCCAAAAATCAACTTCCTTCTCCTCAAAACCCTAGGTTCTATTATGAAGTGCAAAACCTATAAAAATTGAGGAAGGGTATTTGGGTTGATTTGACCTAAATCACCTTTATTGATGATTGATTGTTGGCTATGTATATAATCATCTGAAGAGAGAAGTCAAGCCATAAATAGTTCTTCCCCTTAGTGTGATTATTAAATTTGGATATTTCTCTATATTAATGTATCTATAAAGTTGTCTTTGAGTTTGAAAATGTTGGTTATTGATTTGACTTAGTATGTTTCAAACTTGGTTGATGACTAGTCCTAGTGATTGATCTAAAATTTAAGAAGAATATGGAATATTTTCTCAATGTGCACTACTATATTTTATAGATAATTGAGAATTCCATATGGTGAAAAATATTGAAATTGATTTGTATTTATATGAACTGAATTGTATAATTTCATGTGCCACCAACATGTTATGTGAATAGGTTGACCTAAGGAAATACTTTTATTTTGAAAAATAGTCTCTACCAAGTAAAGTGTGTTGACATCAACCTTAGGACAATAATATCAATGTTAGTATCTGAGTGTGATATTTTTATCTACAAGACAAGCATGCAAATTGGTGATCTGGAAAGTTATCAATAAGATATTTTACTAATTTAGCATAAATTGAGATATTCTTGTAGGTGACTGATATAAATTTATAATGGATAGAGATCATAGATAATATACAGGTGTGAATAAATGGATAATAAGAGTTGGTTGAAAACACCCAATTCATTTAGGATAATTGTAATTCAAGATTGACATTATCAGATGTTAAATACTAGATTTTACTTTCTATAAATGTCTACATTTTATTGTAGTATTATAATGCAATAAAAATACTATAATAAAATAATAACTATATACCCAAGTGTGAACAACACATTTTATCTTTGGGAGAAGTCTCTGAATGTGTAACTATTCCAATAAAAACTTGTATTGAAATATAGTACACATTGTCCATATAAAGAAACTTGAAATCTAAACTATACATGTAACTTAAAATTTTAAAGAGCAAGGATGGATTACACTTATGTATGAGTAATCCATGCTTCACTATAACTTATTGGGGATCATTCTTGCTTGGTCAATCATTATATAATTATACTTCCTTGTTGAAGCACCTAAATAACATGGTCAAATCGAGGGTGATTAAATCCCCAATTTGAAATTTCAATAAGAAAAGGGCCATGGATGTGAATACAAATTCTCTAGACACATATGTAACTAATAGAACATTGATCTTGTAACCCCAAGATGATAAGGTGGGAACCACTTAGTGTGTTCCCTATGGTTAATTCCATTTCCATTGAGCATTATTTAATCTCAATGTATATTACCTCAAAAATCATGACTCAGATGCTACAAAAAATATTGTAGATTCAGTTTTGATCCACACTTGAAAACACTTGATAGATAACTAAAATTTTGAAAATGTGTATATGCATGAACCTGCATAATGTTCCATTAAATAGGTTCCAATTATAAATTGTAATAATTTACATGATCCAACATCATGCCCAACTAAATTTTTGAAATAATGTATATGTGCATGAATTAACATTGTGCCAACCTAAGTCTACAATATGTATATGTGCATAAAACTACATTATTATCAATTGTATCTGTCCTATACAATGGATCAAATATGACCTGCACATGGCCAAAAATGTATTTGAATGTATATAAATATAAAATATATCACTCATGGAGTGTAAATATTTCAACTCTACAATCTATAAATTATACTAGAATATACTCATCGGAGATTTATTCTTGATGACATATAACAATAATTTTCCCCTCTTTTGAGGTGTGTAGTGGATCCTATAACTAACTCATCTCACAATAGAAGTTAATTGTATTATGTCATGTATAAAGATAATATCATGTAAAATCATGTCAACGTGTGCAGGGTATGTCATCATAGTAATTTATATAGCATAAAGTCATGTATGTAAAATATGTAATTCAAGGTCATATAATTGATGTGTCAATAAATATGTCTTTGTGAAGCACACATTAATAACTAGCACTAAATAAAACTATGTAGTAAAGAATTTCATGATGTAAATCATGGAACATCACACAAAGGGGAGATGCTTGATATGTATCATGACACATAAAACCATATAAATTACACAATCTTAGTAATATCAACACGTAATGTCATGCGTTATCATATAATTTCATGTGTAAGTCCAAAGGGACACATACAAGGGACATAAAGATGTCGCTAACAAGCAATGGTAAGGAACCACAAATAAGGGGTTAAATTTATGTAGCATAAAAGGTTAAGGAGACACAAATAGTTTCAAGGGAAATCATATAATATATAAAATTAAATAGCCTATTGTGAAAAATTAACAACATCAATAAAGCATAGAACAAGTGAAAACTAGTCTACACTATCCATTTGTCAATGTCATAGAATAGTAAATAACATATCAATGTGGCACTACAAAATCAATAAATGCATGTATAATAAATATATGTAGCTTAACATGGTGAATACATTATATAAATTTATAATATGTGATAATGTAACCTATGGAAGTAAATTCCCCCAACATAGGCATAACCATTGGGTATAGGAAAGGTCAACCATAGATACATATCCATGTATGATCTATATGTCCTACATCACACTCCTACACCTCATGAAATGCATGTGTTTATGAAAAATGAATAAATTATCTACCATACATGTGATAAATAACATATATAAATAATTTAATATAACAATGTATGTCCTGCTCAAGTCTTGATTTTTAATTTTTTAATATTTTAGTGTTTTTTGTCTTTTCTTGAATTTTTTGTATTTTTGAATTTATTTGAATATGTGCAAAGGTGATATCAAATTATACCATCAGTGGGATAGTCATATAGCATGCATCTATCATATATGTAAGCATATGATAAGTCCATTACTATATCAAAGATCAAGATGGGAACCTCATGGCTTAAATCACTAGTACGATCTTCTTCAATATAACTATAATACCAATTATCAATATCAACATAGTTAGTATAGTCATCTTGTGAATCCATATTAGGATATGTATAGAAAATCACACCATATATGAGAATTGTCTTATTAAAATTCCTAATTATATTTAATATGTTCATCATTATTAAGATCTTGCATCTCATTCAAAACTAAAGAAAGATAAATATCATCACTTTAGTATTAGGAAGAGAAACATTTTCTCATTTTAGTTCCTAAATTGGAGACGTAATCATAGATTTTGTAGTGCTTCCATTATCATATATGCATGAAGTATATGTATTTTTTAAATCCTTAGAAACCTCTCATTTATACCATTAGTATTTTTATGACCATATTGCTTTAAAATTTCCTTGTTGGGCACATTTTTCTTAGGTGCACTTTCTTTTTTATTGATATTTTTTATTTTTTATTTTAAGGTTCAATAGTTATCCATATGATGCCCATGAATTATATGATGAACACAATAAAATTTGGATTTTGATGTAGGATGTGAAGGAGGCAAAGTGATTTAATTGTTAACATATTCCTTAAACTTTCACTAGGAGACATATGGGCCCCATTTGAAGCATTTGACCTATTGGGTATATATTTTTCTTGCTTTTGGACTTATATTTGGGATGAGGTAGTGGAGAAAGAGATATGCAATTGACACTAGTATGCTTGTAATTTGTGATATGCCCAAAATAATATTCAAATGATGTGATCCATAGAGGAAATAGACATATTTCCTCTATGGACTATTTCATAAATTCAATTGATCCAAAATAGACACCTTAGACACAATAGGTTGGGAAGACCCAATATTCATACAACATTCATTAAGTGTAAGCACATTACAGACCACATATAAGTTTGGATAAATCATATATTCTTGCATATCATGGTCTTCAAAGGAGTAAAATGAGAGGTCTGATTGGGCATCTCCATCAGGTAGTGTTATTATATTCAAATTTTCTTATGCCTTATATGTAGTATCATTCCATTTAAACTTCAAATATTATTTATGCTGAGACTTTCCACTAGAAGAATTAAATACATAGTGAAGGTTGTTCATGTCAAGGAGCTTAACTTTAAGATATTTGATTGTGTGGTATAAATGGTCAAAATATTAAAACTGCTTGAACATGATGGAGTCATGTAAAGGGTCAAGAAAACTTTGTTTGAACACTTTTTGCATCCCCATGTCAAGCATAGGATTTTTAATCTTAATAAATATGGTTTTATAATGAAACACATAATCATGGATAGGCTCATTGGGTTCTTGCTTGATCTTGATAATTTTATCTTACGATAAATTTTAACTAATGTGGACTGAAAAATGTTGATAAATTGGTTAGCTTAAGGGTTGAAGGTATGAATAAACTAGAAGGAAATAGTATAGAACCATGTTAATGAATAATATTTTAGACTCATTATAAATAGTTTGGTGAGTAACTTATCATTGGAAACATAATCCAAACATGTTGGGTGAAAACATATGAGATGCTACTCAAGATCACCTTTATTTTTATATAATGGTAGGTTAGATTCTATAAAACCCATGGGTAAAGTATAAACTAAACTCTCTAAAGCTAATAAGTAATGAAATAAAGCATGTGAAACTATATAATAATTATCTTTGGTAATAACTTTCTCTAATTGTAACACTTTATCTTATAAATTTCAATAGTTTGCTCAAGGCAATGTGTAGTAGGTGAGATTGATGATGTAATATGCATAATCATCATAGGATTGAAATGAGTCACCTATATAGAAATACACATGGAAATTTTTGGGAAGACTTATGTTACTCCCACACCTTTGATGAATATATCATGGGTAAGTAAAGATGTATATGAGTTCTATAAATAATAGTAGTAGTGGTCTTAACCCATGTTGTGGGGCTAATACATCTACAAGATTGAACACTATGAAAATTCATAGATTAAATATGCATAAAAATTAAATCTAAAGGATATGTGGGATGTGGATGGGGTTAAGGAGGAACATTTTGACTACCTATATTATGTGGTACTTTATGTCATTTTGGTTTGAGCAAGGATTGTGGCTCCCAATATAAATTATGATAAATAATGGGGGTAAGATAATAGCTAATACAACATTAAGATCTATGAGGAGGGAAAAAAAAGAAGTCTAACATTATCTTTGGCATCTAATAGTTAACAAATTAAAATCATCTTAGATATGTGCACATTGAGAATTAATGAAGGTTAAAGATGGTTCATTATTAGTTTGAGCCTGATTAGGAAATTTATATTGAATCCAATTTATACATAAATAAGTGGAAAAATATGAAACGATTATAATCATGGCTTGAGTAAACCATTCATAAAAATGTTTATTCATTAATGCCATATGTAATTTGTGATATGAGGGAAAATCATAAATTAAGTCTGAATATAAAATCTTAAGGCAAAAAATTAAAAACCCTAGAAAAAATGATGAAACCCTAAGGGTAACATAGGTGTTGGTAATGGTCAAACAATAGATGGGTTTACCAATATTTTTAACCTATTTTTAGATTAATATAAATCAAAATAGGGTAAAATTGTATAATTAATTAAGTTTTTAATATATGGAAATTGATCATAAATTTGAATATTACAAATTGATATTGATTTGATAATGTAATTTAATATTTATGAAAAGTACTAAGAAGACTATGATACTTTGATTTGTTATTTGACTAGTTGATTATGACTTTGTTAGGATAGTGGAAATATATTGGAAGTATGCCTATAATTCATTCGAAGGTAGAATTGCATCTCTATGCATGCAAGGTCACTAATGTCATCTTTGTGGTGAATTCATCTGATGCAGGTGACCTAAGGTTAAAGTTTCTATCTTGGGATAATCTACCTCTTTATGATCATACATTGAATTACAACTATCGAATATGTCTCTATATGTGGGATCTCTCACTCCTAACTATACTTCTCATTGAAACCCAATGTCTACTTGTGAAGGGATAATCATGCAAAAAGTGAGGACGTGTAATAATGTTGAGCTGGCCTAAATCACCCCTACCGATGATTGATCACTATATATGTATCGAATTCCTTAAAGAGGAAATTTAAGCCACACATATTTGTTCCCCTTAGTGTGATTTTGCAAATTCACTCTTTTATATATGAATGTACATATAAATCGAACTTTGATCTTGACAATGTTTTGTCTTAACCTTGTTTGATAGGTTTCAAACTTGGATAATGACTATTCTTAGAGATTGATTTTCAATTTCAAAAGAATAGTGAATATTTTATCAATGTTCAGTAGTATATTTGATGGGTACTTTATAATGTTATAGAGTCAATAAGCTTGACCTTGATTTTTATTTATATGTGCTCAATCAGGTAACTTCTCACGCCACTAACATGTCAAAACACCATTTGGAACATATCTTATTTTTATTAATTTTTTGGACCTTGTTTTACTATAATATATTGTTATGACTAATTTTAGTATGATCAAACTATTGATGGAATTAATACAATATGATATATGTCGAAATGACTTTGGTATATGGTTGCATTTAAAATGGATTACTTTTAGTTGATCATTTTATTGATTATGCAGTTATGTTTGTTTGGATAATTATTGGATGGATATTGTTGATTTTATCTTTGGTGATTGTAGGGTTTTGATTGATATAGGCTTGACTATGAATACAATTAACAAGGTTAGGAAATGGGTGTTAGTACCTTATAACATAAGAAATGAGTTTACAAAAAGACACCATGGTTATTATAGTTGATTATTTTATCATCTTCATCTTATCTGGTTCTTATGCTTAAAAATTTTGTTCATGTTTAGGTCTTATTTCCTTATAAATTTCCTTGTGAAGGATGAAATAAGTCTTATATTATTAGACTTGTCAAAAGAAAGAACCTATGTCTACTTGGGCAATGTTGGTATAACTTGCAGTCATGTTTCGACAAGTTGAATGATTTGTTTGGTTTTGGAGATTGCCTTATCAATTTCTTAGATTGATTTCAACTTAAAATATCACATTTATTTGTTTTTTCGATGTTCTTCTTATTATCTTTGAGTATTTTGAGTCGGCATGGTTACTTGGACTTTATAACATGAAGTTTTTCTTGAACTGTGTTATGCATTAATGTTCTTGGGTTGGTTACATAGTTTTATCTTTTTTTAATGCCTCACTTGGACATGAAACCATCGGTACCTTTGTGACATAGGTGAGTGATCTATGTTTAGAGGTTATCTGCTTGGTCATATTATTGAATTAATCATGATGTTTGACGAATTTGGTTTTATGTTGAATAGCATGATAGAAAGAGTTAACTAAGGGTTTGGTGGATTAGATCAAAGATGTCTTTGGAACTTGTGAAACATTATAGTTTCATTTTGGTTACTAGAACTATGGACCAAATGAACCCTACTCAGCGCTAGATATAGCGAGAGTTTTTTTGCCTTGTCTTGGCACGTTTGGGGGTTGTTTATTTCATTAAGTTATTATGATCATTAATGGATGTCAATTTCTTCACCCACTGAAACTTGGGGAATAAGGGAATATGGAGTTAAAGGTTCCATTCCACAACTACCTAGGTTTTGGGAGTGGATATTACTATCGACTTGCATAGAAAGGACCAAAAAATGGGGGATATGTTTGGAAAATTGGCACAAGCATGGGTTTTAATTTTTGGCTCCTTGCTATGGATTTTAGAAGATAAAAGGGTTTACATTGCTTAGAACAAGTAAAGCCTTTGGTTTTTGTTAAATGTTTAATTTTCAATTGCATTGGAGTCGAGTCCTTTGTTGAGTGTTTCTACATTTTTGTTACACATATTGCAATCAATGCTATTTTTGTGTCATCATGTGGCATTGTGTATTCTTTTTATGGTTGGTTGAGGTTTTGAACTAGGTTTTTGTTTTTTTAGTTTAAAAACATATAATGGGGTTTCACCTATATGGTTTCGACTTGAAATATATCTGTGTTGTGGATGTATCTAGATGGGAAATGATAGGGTATGAGCAAGACTTTCACTGTGTTTTAATTTTCTATTTGGTCATTTCATTTTGTATGAGGTCTGGTTTTCTATTAAAACTCATCCTTTATTTATATGGCCATAAAATTGTGAGATGGATCCTCATTTTGTTGATGGTTTGGGTGGTCTAGGGCCACTAATGGAGGGATAATGGGCCTCAGAAAGTGATTTTTGATTCACTTTTTATTGATAGATTCGAACCTTGGACGTCTTGAAGAACCTAGGTATGAGCTTGCATTTACAATTCTATGGATTTTGGAAATTATGTTGCATACCTGAATTTTTTCACTCAAATCTTATATTGGAATGACTATTAATGGAATGTTCATCATTATTAATGTATGGCTTAAGTGTTTATATATGTTAAATAGTTTTAATAGTTGCATGTACCATTCTGGATATTAATTGTAATCAAGTGGATATTATCTATTCCTATTGTTGTGCATGTATGTTGTCCAAAGATTCAATCATTATAGAATGATTAGAGAGTTTATGGGGCTAAGTTTGAATCTTGTAGTTGAATATGCATGTATGATATTTATGATTTAAATGTTCATAGAAGCATGTGAGATTATACTTTTTTGACTATTGCTTATAATGCTTTGGAATTTCAAATTTGTATGTGTTGGAAAGATTGTATGATATTGAATGATGTTCTTATTTAATATTGGGTTAAGCAAGAATCTTTACATATTCTTTGTTGGATTTTTATATTATTTTTGTGATTATCATTTTTGTGAATATCACTTGGCACTTATCATTTTGTATTAGAGATTTAGGAGTGATATGGATGTAGAATCTTGTTTCTATAACTTTACTATGATTCAATTTATTGACTAGATTAATCTTATATTTTTATAGTCAGTACTAGTGACTGGGCTGAGTGCATTTGTTGTAATGGCATTCATTTTTCTTCCTTTTTTATTTGGTGTGTTGACTTATTCCCCAACACTATGTTATTATTTATATCAACTCTTTATTCTATTTAAACCAGTTTTAGTCATAGTCATTATTCAAGTATTTCTTTCAATCTTCTCTCCCCTAAAGATGGAACTTGTAGTAAGATCCGAAACATCAAAAATTAAAATAACTATAAAATGACTCCATAAATACCCTATAATTTTATACACTTTGAAAAAACCAATCTCAAAACCAACACTAATCTTATTCTAAAAACATATAAACTACATAGAAAACTAACTAACCAAGAAACACACTTAACAAACCACACAACATAATAGAAAAACATTGTGAAGCTTAATGTATGCCACTTAACCTTGTCTTTTACTTATATTGGAAGGATAAATCACCTATAAACACCAATTGACCATTTTTAGACTATAACAAAAACATTATACAAGTCATTTATTAAGATTAATGATGCACAAAGAAAAACTAGCGACTCATTGAGGGTTGATGCAGTAGGCATCAAAGATACAGACCAATAGAATACTAAGACTATCTTATGTGTTTGGTAGAATAGAATCGATGTAGATCTGACAAGTCCATAGCCACAATACTCAACAGCTCCAAAGTAACTTCCAATTCAACACAAAAAGAAACCAAACACACTCTTTTATAATTTATTAGAAAATGTTCACACAAAGTAATCTCTCCATCAAAGGGTCACTACAAATTGTTCACACAAAATAATCTCTCCATCAAAAGGGCACTACAAATTGTTCACACAAAACAATCTCTTCATCAAAGGGGGTACCACAAACTATTCACACAGAATATTTTCTCTATGGTGGTATTTAATGGTGATATGCAATCAATCTTGGAAACATATTTGTTCAAGTATAGACATATGTGGTTCCTGCAAGCAAACCATAATGTCCACACTCCCGTCCTTAGCATTTGAATCAAACAAGATGACAAGGCCTTCAATGGGCATCAGTGAAGGGCCTGCATAAACTAGCTTACCCGTTCCAAAATGGAATTCATACATAGCTAATCTTGCCCAGCTTGTGGAAATAACATCAATGGCATAATTAAATGTTGGAGGTCCTATAATTCCCTTTTTAAGCTCAACAAAGTCTATAGTTGATCGTATAAAATTATCATCCACCATGATAATTGATTTGTGGATCAACTCTGCAACAAACTCTAAAGGTTGATTAATGAGTTCAGACACAGTGGTTTGAACCCATAAATCATAGACAACATTTCCAAAATATTCATCAGGTAAGGGAGGATTTAGTCGTTTTCTTCCATTTATCGAAATGCTAGATTTTGTTTGAATAGTCTCGGCAAGGCCTCGAGATCGTGAAATGCATTGCCACATATGGGCGAGACTGGTTTCAAAAGTAGTGTAGGGTTTATTTCCTTTGTTGGATATCATTACTTTTGACTTGAGCTTTTGCAAAAATATGGGATTAAAATGAAACATTTTTGTGGCTAGGTTGTTATTTCTTGGAGAATACATCTGAGGTATAGTATTGTACTCACAATGATCAAACCATTGTTGAGGTGGATCTCTTGCTTTTAGAAGAGATCGATCACGAACACTATGAAGTTGTAGAATGTTCTCCCCTCTAACAAGTTTTCCCCAAGTATTGATAAAAAAAGGGTTGCTTGTCCGT
Source organism: Torreya grandis (assembly GCA_037957365.1). NCBI lineage: Eukaryota > Viridiplantae > Streptophyta > Pinopsida > Cupressales > Taxaceae > Torreya > Torreya grandis. The sequence goes on from JARHVA010000070.1 coordinate 7,713,002, forward strand.
CTGCTACATGGTGATGAAAAGCTATGCCTATAGCCAACCCTCCACATGTAAATCGAGTAAGCTACATCAACAAACACCGTTATTAAATTACCATTTTAATAATCTAAGAAAAACACTACAACAAATGAAAATTTGTTAGGTACAAATTATAATATTCAACATATTTATAAAGCTCGATTACAAAGAAACTTAATACCTTAACTTAAGACCATTTGTAAAAGTATTGAAAATCATTATAATGAACCCTAGAAAATTTATAATGTCCCATATACAAGTTCATTAAAATATCAATTTAAAAAAGTAACTTGAATCCAAACTTTTAAAAAAATAAAATAAAATTTTATTTTCTTAATCATACCTGTATGAGTAAGAGCTCGGATACAACAGTGGGTGTGGGGGGAGCAAGGTCGAGGAGGAAGGGAGAAGGGTGGAAGGGCATTGCATCTGCTACGCTTCCATCTGCTTGGGCTTCTATCCAAACTACACCTTCATCGTTCAGATCGATTGCCAGACGGCCATTTGGTGGCTGTTTGGTGTATCTGCCTGCCCATTCTCTGAACTCCGTCAGCGCCTTCTCTAGCCCTTCCTTCAACATCTCTGTGGTGGGCGTGGGAGCTTTGAAAGCGTACAGCACTTGGGTGTAGTCGGGATATGCAATCAAGTCCAAATTGCTTAGCTGCAAAATCTTACTGCAACTATGATGATCTAAACCCGCGGAGGGCTTGACCATCACAGCTTCACCTCTCAACACTTTCATCCTCCTCTCCCCAATGAAATTCCTACCGGAAAAGCTTGCCAAAGCACTTTCGCTCTTTGGGCGGGGCTGGAGTGTTATGGATTTTGGTTTCCTGGCATTGCGAATATATAGGCGAAGGCAAGAATCTTTCCGGATATGGTTACCTCAATGTGTTCCAAAGGTTTATTTCTGTCAGTTAAAGTGGAGAGTTTCTTTTTTTAATTTTTGTTTTGTTTGATTATTTTACTTAGAGAGGAAAGTTTTATTTATCTATTTTGATAGTTTGAATAATATTTTAAAATCTATTTATGTTTCTTTTTATTTATATTGATTTGATCATCCAAACTTTTTGAATTGGAGAGGTGGTCTTTTAGAATTATTTTTATCATCTTGAATCGATTTTATGATCAGCTTTAAACTTTTTAAATTGTTACCCTGATTTGAACTTTCTAAACTATTCCTCCGATTCAATAATTTTTTAAGTTGAAAATGAGAAAGATCGTTTAATCTCAAAATCCCTTCACATACATCGTCTTCATCAATCTCTTCTCCTTCCTTTTTTGGGACAGCATTCATATCTTTTAGATTATGCTACTGAATTTAGCCTTTAAAAAGATTTGGGAGAGAATCTTCAAGCACCATGTCATTAACAATCTCTGTATCACTAATATTTTCAGTTAGTTCGTTTACTTGGATGTTGACAAACCTATTTTAAAATACGTAACTAAAGAATTCCATATCCTTAGCATGATTTCACATACTCGCAAAACTAAGCTTTTTATCTTTGCTTTTAAACCATTTTATCATAAATTTCTAAAAATAATGAGTAGTAAAATTACATCACAATATTTATTATATGTCAAACTATTTGATAGTGTATTCCTTTATATATTATTGTTAATTTTTTTAATTGATAAAAAAATTTGAAATTAAAATTATGAATTAGAAAATATTTTTACAAAAATTGAAATTATGAACCAACAAAATATAAACTTTTGAATCAAACTCTTAAATCAATTTGAAACATAATCAAAAGACCCAAATCCCAAAAAACCATCAATAATAAATAACAACAATAAAAAATATATTAAAACTCAACTAAAAATAAAAAAATTAAAATATCAACAACTGACTACCCAAAAAAACCCAATCCTCGAAAAGGCACCTAAAAACAACTAAACAATAACAACAAAATGATAAATCACGTAATCAATTTTTTAAATGGAATCAACCGCTACTAATTATTCATATGCTAACTTTATTTTGTCGAGAGACACTTTTAGATTTCGAGGGATATGAACGTGGCTGGATTTTGATGGTCGATTTCTAATTTTTTTCCATGATATTGATAGTACAATGCTTCGCATTATAAAAAGCATGTCTTCAATGAATATTGAAACCGATCAAATCCCTTAGTTCAAATGATAGAGTTAGATTTTAATAAAAATTATTTGTTATCTTATTAAATCTCTATTTATTTTGAAATATTTTATTACTAGGTAATTATTGCATTCAATTTTAGCATTAGTTTGTATTGGAATTTGTGAAAGTAATATAATTTAATTTTTATTATGTTGGAAATGTTCTTTTGGGAAAAATCTAAAAGATTTGTTTCACATATGATTAAGAAATTTAAAAAAATCCGCCCAGTGATGTGATGACTCTTGTGGTGACCCCCATTATAAAAGTGGGATGAATTCCATCTGGGGATCAAAGTTAATAGGTTTAAGATATGTCAAAAGGATATTCCACTAGTTTTTGGAAGCACATGTGGAGTGGGGAACACGTTTTAATGATTCCAATTGTTTGGGGAACACCTTTTAATGATTCCAATTGTTAGATGGGTCCAAACTAAAGTGTGTCCAATGGTATATCACCTTTTCCTATTGATGAATAGTCCTTCAAAGTGGATAAGGTTGAATTTATGGGATTATTTTATTTATCTATAATTATTCATTGTATTTCTATAAATAAATGTATTCCATGGCTTTGTAATTAGGCTAGTGATAGAGAAGAAAGCTTCGGGAGAAAGTTTGTAAAGCCTCATGGGCATGATGAGGACATGTTTGTATGTGTAAGAATAAGATCTTTTAAGATTTACGTATATGAGGATTATTTTATGAGATTTAATGAGAAGTGTGAAAAATTTATGTGTTGAGTTATGATATTAATTATGTGTTTTGTGAGAGTTAAGGATTGTTTAATCCATCATGTGGTTGGAGGCCACATATATATTTTGAGTTATACTAACTTAAATATCATAAAAATTGAAATGAAGGTATGTTTTAATGTCTCCAAATCTTAGAAATTATTTTCAAGTTTATACAGTTCATGAGGAGGGATAAAAAGCTAAAACATAAGTCTATACCATGAAGTAAATCATGGTACTTGATTGGTTTGAATGATGTTTGAGTGTGTGAGAGTCTCTTGACTAGTTTGGGAATATTTTCAAGCTTGGGAAGAGCTATAATAACCTTCCACCATCCATTTTAGGACACCTCAAGATGATATGATAGGTTTCTAAGCAAGATACTAATCTATGTGAAGACTATCCTCTCACTTGTATTCAATAAATGAAGTTGTAGACATTTTTAATGTCATTTAATTCATAAGTATCTTTGATATACCCATATAAACATATAATGGCAAACTTGTATGACTCTCAAAGTCATACAAGTTTATGCTTTTATAGTTCATATGAGCAACATTGAATTCTGCTTGTGATTATCATAAGTACAATAAAATAGAATGGACATAGAAATTGAAGAGCTTTACCTACTGTCTTAAACTGCAAAGTCAATAACAATAACAATTTGTACTAGAACGATGATGAGTACATGTTGTCGACCCTGTAAAGTGATATGCATGTTGCTTCTATATATATATATATATATATATATATATATATATATATATATATATATATATATATATATATATATATATATATATATATATATATATATCTATATATATATATATATATATAAAATCTTGTAATATAAATATATTGATATCCAGAACAATTACAATAGGCATTAAAACATATTAAATTGATATACTCAAATCTTAGAAGTAAAGTCGGGCACAATTAGAACTTGTCTTCATAAGAATCTTATATATCCATACAAAAAAACCCTAAAATTTAACAGATTACTCCTCAATAAAAAGATGTTTTGGAAACATTTTAAAAATTAATATCGTGTAATTGTTGTTTAATGCTTCATGCAAAGAAGGTCAGATGGGGTCAACAATAATTGTTTCTTTTGGTAAAGTGGGCTTCTTAAAACAAAAAAGTGTAAATCGACACTTGTACCACAAAAAAAAAATTATTAACTATTGAACTTGGCTCACCTTTTTTACACAAAATGTTAAGAAGTAACAATAATAAACATAATAAATATTATTTTATATTATTAAAAAAGAGAATGGCTCATCTTCTAACAAGCGCTGACAAGTGTATTGGCATGATTTGTACTCTGAAACTATTATTTGTAATAGTAAGATGTGTTGTTGTCTCCATACGGTGACTAAAAAAGAAACCTTGAAATTTTGGCACAACTTGGTTGATGACATCAAAGATTAAAATCTCTTAAAGTGGATGATGTCCAATTAATCCACTGTGTGATCAGTGTTTAGACAGGGTTGGAGGAGACCTTTCGGTAGATAGTTTCATTTAAGACATTGTTGACCCAGGCCTATCCACTCCACATTTGAACACCTTGAAGATCACACAAATCATTGGTATGCATATTATGTTTCTTGGGCTAGAAAACACTTTGGCATTCCATGAAGATGTGGAGGACAACACCATATAATACTCCTTTAGGAAGGAATAACTCTACAATGTCTCTTTGAGGGAAAAACCTCTAATTTCCTCTTACAATAGAAGACTCAATGCTTGCTTGATTCCTTTACAATGATAATCATCTCCTTTATATAGTCCTCTATCTAACTAACAATGGATGGATAACCTATGAATCCCAATGTAGGTCGACCATTATCCAATGCACTAATTCCACAAGTTACTCAATTATCCTAATTTATTGAACACATATAACTAATTAAAGGGGATGTGTGCCACATGTTAGCATCGTCATCAACTCATATACATTAATATATCATATCCCTAGGTACATTACATTCCTTCCCTCCTTGACATGTTTTATCCACAAAACATAGGAAGAAACCAAATAATGAGTGTGTTTCAAATAATTTCACAGTTGTCTTCAATCTCGATAATCCAACCACCCATATTTGATCCTAGTAGGTGATAAATTTCTAACCTTGTTTCAAAATTCTAATGTGCTACTCTAATAGACTGATTCCATTCATGGTCATAACTATACTACCTTGGTGTCCATGAATAATTATTTCTCCTTTAATTCCATGTACCATATTCCATTGTGCTACTTTGATTCCATTCATGACCATTCTAATTATTATTCCATGCATAGTCAGTGATTTTTCCACTGATTCCATGTTTCATAGGCCGTTGTGCTACTCTGATTCCATACCTGACCATGGTATTTCTTCTTTGGCTTCCATGTATAGTTAAAGTGCCTATTGTTATGACACTCCCTCACATGGATCCATGATTATTTCCTCTCATGATGACCTGGGTGTCTATATACCTAAACTTTTTCTAATACTTTTATGTTGTCAACCTTTTCTTCTACCTCTTCCACCTTTTGCTTTGGTGGTTGCTTTGTCTCTTGAGTAGATGGAGGGTTTTTGTTTGCTTGTATTTTTTCCTCATATATGTCTTCATTTGAATCTTCCAAATGATCTTCTTCACTTATTTTAATCTCATCTTCAAAATATACCTTAATTATTCTTTGTGCATATCCAACTATGATATCCTATAAAGTGACCTTATTTTTACTATACCAAAACTTGATGAACTTTTTTTGAATATTAATATTGATTGTTCCCAAAGTCTATAACCATGGATATCTAAGAACCATATCCACATCATCCATATACAAAGAATAAAATTATGAATACAAAACATAGTAGTTCATAGTGAGCTTCAAATCTTCAAAAAAGGGAATATTATGACCATCTAGTTGAGCCTCCTTGATATTTTTTGCTTGAACATATAGAACACTCCTATATGAGTAAAACATGTTTCACTATAACTTGTTGGGGATTATTCTTCCTTAGTGAATCATTATAGAATTACTCTTCCTTGTTGAAGCACATATAGAACATGGCCAAATTTAGGGTGATTAAATCCTTAATTTGAAATTTCAATAAGAAGAGGGCCATGGATGTGAGTACAAATTCTCCCAACACATATGTAACTAATATAACATTGATCTTGTAACCCCAAGATGATAAGATGGGAACCATACAATGTGTTCCCTATAGGTAATGTCATTTCCATTGAGCATTGTTGAACCTCAAAAATCATGACCCAGTGGCTATAAACAGCCTTATAGATTCAATTTTGATCTACATTTGAAAACACTTAATAGATAACTAAAATTTTACAAATGTGTATATGCATGAACCAACATGATTTCCCATTAAATAGGTGCAAATTATAAACTTTAATAATGTATATGAACCAACATCATGCCCAACTAAAATTATGAAATAATGTATATATGCATGAACTAACATTATACCACCATAAGTCTATAATATGTATATGTGCAAAAACCTATATTATTTCCTACTATATCTAGCTTGTAAGATGGATTACATATGACTTGCACTGCCCCAAAATGTATTTTGAATGTATATCAATCTAAAATATATCATTTGTGGAGTTTAAAACATAGTATATATGCCCGTATATGCCATCAGTTTTTTTCCAAAAGTTTAAAATAATGGTCCCAATCTGATATATGAATCATATTTCAACTCTACAATGTATAAATTATACTTGACTCTGTTCATGGGATATTTATTCTTGATGACATATAACACTAATATTGCCATTTTCTGAGGTGAGGAACAGATCCTGTAAGTAACTCATCTCAAAATAAAATTGAATTGTATTATGTCATGTATAAATATAATATCATGTGGAATCATGTCAATGTGTGAAGAGTATGTCGTCATTGTAATTTATATAGCATATAGGCATGTATGTAACATATGGAATGCAATGGCATATAATCGATGTCTCAAAAAATATGTTTATGTGAAGCACACATTAAAAAATATCACTGAATAAAACTGCATATTAAGAAAGTGCATGATATAAATCATGGAACATCACACAAAGGGGATATGTGTGATATGTATTATGACACCTAAAAACATATCAATTGCACAAGATCAGTAAGATCAACACATAATGTCATGAAATAACATATAATTTCACATGTAAGGCCAAAGGGATGCATACAAGGGACATAAGGATGTTACTAAGAAGCAATGCTAAGGAGGCACAAATAATGGGCTAAATTTATGTAGTAAAAATGGCTAAGGAGCCAAACATAGGTTCAAGGATAAACAAATAATATAGAACATTAAATACATTATCATGCAAAATTAGAAAATAATAAGTGAAAACTAGTCTACACTATCCATTTGTCAATGTCATAGAATCGTAAATTGCATATCAATGTAGCACTAGGGTGAGTGCATGAAGTTGGGGGACATTTTTTTGAACATTTTTGATAACATGATCACGTTAATAAATAATACAATCACATTATTTTGGTAGCAATACAATCCAGTCTTTTTTAAAAGATAGTTGGAATAAATTCCTTGGCTTATTTTGGTAGCAATTTAATGCCATACTCATGCAAAATGTTGTTAGTATGCAAAGTACAATGAATATGGAAAAAAATATCATATTGCATTGAAAATTAAACATGTTGCCTACAACAACAAGTGTTACGTGTGTGATTTTTTTTACATAAAAAGGTTTGGTCATCTCAAAATATCTTTGACAAAAAATAATTGTACGTTTTTTTCCAAAAAATTTAGAGTAAAATTGTGTTTAAGTCATATCCAATAAATGTTTTGGATGTGGTTCATGGTTACGAGAACCAACTCTTTTTTTCACTACATCTCTTGTATTGGGCAAAACTCTTGTATTGTATTTCCAAAATTGACCAAGTAACTCTTTGAGAGTATCAGATATAGCCATATCCTTTCATTGAAGTCTACTAGAGAATGCCTAGACCTCATTATTATTAGGTTAATTAAGTCTTTCACATCTATTAATTGATTTCATTAATGTTTTTGTATTAATATTAAGTTTTTAGATTGTTTTTGAAACCATTCATTTTTTCCTATTTGGTCACTTACTGCACAAGATGTAAGTATATGCCAGGCAGCATTACAGTATTGGGTCCATGATTTTGAGCCTATTGTATGATATGAATCATGTATATTTTTAAAAATTTCATTGTTTTCATCATCCATGTTAGATGTTCTTAGTCACAATGTGTACATTTTAGGTCTCATCTTAATCAATTTTATCAATGAAACAAAAAATTGACATCTTTGACTATCATAATCCAAATTATGAAAGAAAGTATCCAAAATTTGTTGAGTCATTAAATGGAAATCATAAATTTTGTTATGCATTGGTTCTAAAATATTTCCATTGACTTCAATTAAGTACTTGTTTTTTCTATGCACAATTCTTGGAGGTGTTGTTAATGGTAGAATTTATTGAGAGGGTTTTTCAAAATAATTATTACTTTCATTATTTAGAGGTGGGATGACATTTTTTTCATTATATATTTCCATGAAGTTTTATTGATGATTAATTTCATCATTATTTGTTTCCATTTTCTTCATTCATGGGGGGTGAAGCATCATACATAGACTCATCATCAACAAAATAAAAAACTTGGAACTTTGAATGTAAGCATCCAATATTATCTAATTCATTAGTGTCAATTTTATTATTATTCATTTCATTATGGTCAATTTCATCATTATTGAATTAATTATGGTCAATTTCATCATTATTAAATTCATTATTATCAACTAGCTCATTATCTATGGCCTTTGGTTCATTAGGATTAGGGTTTGTACTTTATCTACAAAAAACTTTTTGTATTTGTATCATGTTTTTCTCTCTCAAATATTTTAATTCCTCTGGTATTTTTTTCTTCAATATCTTCCTCTTCATCGAACATGATCCATCACCCATCAAGGATAATTGATATCTTTTCAAAGGTGGGATCAAGTACACAGGTACCATAGGTCCTATAGAAGTATGTAGAGAACATTTGAGGGGATAGAATTCTTGATTTGGGTTAAAAATAGACATTAAAAAATGATTTTAGTCTATTATAATAATAATAATAATAATAATAATAATAATGTTGTGATTACATTATATAACACAATCACGTTATTACATAACATGATTATGTTATTTGTTATGCTAGGTTATGATTCAACATACATATTGAGAAGTGTATGTTAAGAATAACATGATCATGTTATTCTTAAGACTCAATTGGGGTAAAAAATTCACATTAAGAATTGAGTGTTATCTATATTAAGAATAACGCAATCAAATTATTAAATAATGTGATCACATTATACTTAATATATATTAGGGATTAAGGCATTAGTACATAGGGTTTAGGGATTAAAGATTAGCGATTATAATTGATGTTTTAGGGATTAAGGATTAAGGATTACAATTTATGTTTTAGGTTTTAGGGATTAGGGATTAGAGTTTAGGTTTAAGGGTGTATATAAGGTTTAATTTCTCTATGCCATGTGTGAACCTAATTTTTACTCCAAAGGATGTTAATTGGGACAAAATCAATTGGTAAATAGGGAAAGTTTTTGGTTTAAAATTTAGGGTATATTGTTTAGAGATTAGGTTTAGGGTACATAGGGTCAATCGTAAAGATAATTATTAGTCTAAATGATGTTAATTTAGAATAAAAATTATTGGTTCAGGGTTTGAAGAGTTCATTTTTATGGTTTAGAGTTTAGGGATTAGGAAATTTAAGGATTAGGGCTTGGGGTATAGGTTTTAAGGTATATAAAGTACAATCATGGTGGTGATTGGGCTAAATTAGAGTTGATCAACCCATAAATCACATTTTATTTTCATGCAATTAGGTTGAAGGGGATCAAATAGCCCCAATTTACTTTAAATGCATAGCTAGATTGGTACTCTAAAGGCTAAGTTTTGGCCATAGGTTTAAAAAATGAATTTAATAACATCTCATGATAAAATCAGTTATATCATAAGGCATGTATGTTTGCATCATGTAGTGGGAATTAGGGCATAGGGATTACAATTTATGTTTTAGGGATTAAGGATAAGGGCATAGGGTTTAGGTTTAAGGACCTGTATATAATGTCTAATTGCTCTATTCTATATGAACCTAACTATAAAGGATGTTAATTTGGATTGAATCGATTGGCAAATAGGGAAAGCATATGGTTTACAATTTAACGTATAATGTTAGGTTTTATGGTTTAGGGCTTAGGTTTTAATGTATATATGGTCTAGGGTACACAGGGTCAATCACAAAGATAATTGAGCACAATATGAATAACTTTGACCCATTTATGACTATATAATGTGTTTTTGGGTTGTCATTATACCCCATGTCATCATGCAGATTGAGTGAATTAGTCAAATGGGGAAATTAGTCATGTGATTTAGGCTAAACTGAGCCCTAAGAACTTAATTCTTCATCTAAATGATTTTAATTTGGACTAAAATGATTAGTTCAAAGTTTAAAGAGTTTATATTTATATTTTTGAGTTTAGAGATTAGGAAATTTAAGGATTATGACATATGGTATATATAGGTTTTAAAGTATATAAGGTACAATCATGAAGGCAATTGGGGCAAATTTGAGCTCATTGAAACTATATCTATGAGTAAAGAATGTGATTTTGAGCTCAATTAGCCCCCACATCATCATGGATTGACCCAGTTAAGTCAACTATGGTTTAATGAACGATGCGATTTTGACCAGGTTCATCCCTTTGAACCAAATTTTTACTATATAGAAAGGATGTTAATTGGGGCTAAATTTATTGGTTTAGGGTTAGGGTCTATAATTTAAAGGGTTTGAGGTTTAGGGTTTAAGGTAAATGACATAGGGTTTAGGGTTTAAGTTATCAAATATAGGGTCCAATCAGTAAGTTAATTAAAGAACATTTGAGATGTTTGTTCACCTTTTTATGATAATTACCTTCATGTTTACATTTATGATAAAATTAGGGTCAATTAAGCCATATACATGATGCATACATGTTATACAATTGATTGATCCATAAATTTGGTTAAGGGGATCAATTTTGCCTAGATCATGCCCCTAATTATACAAATTAATTAATTATATCAATTCATGATAGAATCAATCTTTTGATTTTGCCCCAAATCATATCTTGCTCTTGAAGGGGTTCAAATTGGCCTTAAATGCCTCCTAGATTAAATGAATAAACTCTTTGGTTAATTACATATGACATGACATTAGGGTTAATTTCACTCAAAATCACATCATATATAATTTAAAATAGGTTCATGTGGCTCATGTTGACCCTAATTACCTCCACAATTTAACTAATTGACATTTGCATTCATTGGCTGATGATTTCAAGTTTATTGAGATCAAAACCACATTTAATACATGTAGATCTTGCATATAAATAAATAATGTTTCTTTGCTTCAATTGAGCTAATGAAATTGGAGATTATCAACCCCCAAATCACATTTTATAGTCATGCAATTAGGTTGAAGGGGCTTGAAATAGACCCAATTTAGTTTAGATGCATAACTAGATTGGTACTCCAAAGGTTAAATTTTGGCCATAATTTTAAAAAGTGCATTTTATGACATCTCATGATAAAATGAGTTATATTGTAAAGCATGTGGTGGGCATTAGGGCATATGGCTTACAATTTATGTTTTAGGTATTAGGGATTAAGGTTTAGATTTAAGGACTTGTGTATAATGTATAATCACTCTATGCCATGTGAACCTAATTATTACTACAAAGTATGTTAATTGAACTAAATCAATTGGTAAATAGAGAAAGTTTATGTTTTAGGTCTTAGGTTTTAATGTATGTATGGTTTAGATTACACAAGGTCAATCAAAAAGATAATTGAGGATAATTTGAATCACCTAGACCCATTTGTGAATATATGTGTTATTAAGTTGTCATTATATCCCATGTCATCATGCACATTGAGTGAATTAGTCAAATGGGGTAATTAGTCAGGTGATTTAGGCCAAATTGAGCCCTATGAACTTAATTCTTAGTCTAAATGATGTTAATCTAGGATAAAATTATTGGTTCAAGGCAGAGTTCACTTTAAGAGGCCATGATGGAAACCCCCTTAGGTTTGGGTAGGCAATTCAAATTCATGTCGATGGAAAATTAGGCTACGCATAATAGGTGGAAAATTGCCTTATCTTTTTTTCATGCGATAAAAATGTGTCACATGATAGCATTATGTCACATGATAGTATTGTATCATGCAATAGCATGACATTGCATGAAAGTATGGTATCATGTGATAGCATGGCATCGCACCACAATATTGTATCATGTGATATAATGCTATCATGTGACACAACAATATCATGTAACACAATGTTGTCATGTGACAACATTATGTTTCACAATAGCAGTATGTCAGGCATCATTTTTAAGTCATGTGACACTAATTTGTCAAATGCCACATTGATATCACATTATGAAATGGTATCATGTGACATATTGTTATCACATGACATAATGCTATCATGTGACACTATGCTACCATGTGACAAGATTTATGTCATGTGGTAGCTTGGTGTCACTCAATAGTGTTGGACCTCATAGAAAAAAAAAATCATGCAATGTCATTCTATCACACAATATCACTATGTCATGCACCAGTGTTCAACAATTGCCACATGGCATGTTGCTATTGTGTGGCACTTTATTGCTGCATGACATGTTGGCATTATGTGATACTTCACTATCATGTCATAGTGATGAATCAGTCATGAGTCATGCCAACTAAATACTTTGATTCCCCTCTTTGCTTATAAATACCTCTATAATTAACTCATTTTCACAATTTACTTACAACTTTTGCTCATTCTGACTAGTCAAGTTTTGTCAACTTTACCTAACTACTTCCAACTTTACCTAAATACCTCTATAGGGTTACAATGACTTCCACATCCACGAAAATGTGGATTCAATCACTAGAGGTGCATAATTGTGTTTTCAAAAATCTTGTGTGTCCAAATTTCCTATGGATGTTAAAGTAGCCAAAATCCTTTGTTGAATGGATAGATCAATGTGGGTATAGAGGACTTATGCAGATGCCTCAATAAAATTTAACTATCAACAACCACCTTCTAAAATCTCTTAGTGGTTGTTTTAACCATAGCGATGACCATTTCTCTATCTAGTTTAATAATAAAATAATATCTTTTGGCACATCTTTATTGGATATCCATAATTTAACGACTCTTCCACATTATAATGTAAGTCTTGTGAGCATGAAGGTTTCCTTATCCAAAGATGATAAGATTTATTTGGAGTCATTCTACAAAGTGTCCTTTGACCCATTGGATGAGTGTTAAATTTATTAATTCATTTCCTAAATATAACTAAATCATTTCTTATATATAATTCAGTATCCTAATTCAATTACATGTTCTATTTTTAGTTTTTCATTACAGATTCTTAAAATCAAAGGGGGATCCCTATGGAAAAAATTAGCAATCCATTTCTCAAATCTATTGTCCATATCTTTCAAGCAAGAATTGTTTTATAGGGAAGACCATCAAACATTCCCTTTTGGGTGGTTTATTATATTCTTTGTTCTATCTCAAGTGTTAGATGTGACTGGTGCATAGTAATATCTAGTAGGGTTAGGGCTAAGTTATATTTGGCATTCTCGAAGGATAGTTACACCATTTCATCTTCCAACTACATTCTGGCCTATAATTCAAGGCCTTGTATGAAATCCAAAATAATCTAAGTCCCACTACCCTTCATCAAAAAATGAAGGTTAATGCTTTGCCAATCGAAGAATAGGAGGTAATTTTGCTTTCACCAAGTCTCATTTTATTGTTTTCTATATTTTCTTAATTTTTATGTTTTTTAGCCTATTATTTATTACAGGTGAGGGTGCATCTTTATGACACAAGAAAACATGCATAAAATAGTGGTTGGAGTGCTCAAGAGGGATCCGATGATACTCAATCCATGAAGTCTTCATTCAATTCATTTTGAATTATGAAACGCCCAAGAATTTATTTTGTTTCATCTCCACTCCCAGGTTCCCCCAAAAATTTTGTAATCTATTTTTCTTGTATTTAAATGGAAAAATATAATATTCATATTTTTTTTTAGTTGACTCTAAAATTGTTTCCATCGATGATTATTCCGCTCGACATGATCAATGTTTTCCATTACAACTTTTTTTTTATTTCAAGTTTGTTAAGATTTTCCTAGTTAAATAACTAGAACGTTTACGTGTTTTGCAGGTCAAACAAGCAATGTCTCTTCACCAGCCACAAGAAGAATGAGAGGGAAAGCACTAGCTCCCATAATTACCAGAGGGGAAAAGAAAACTCCAGCAATGATAGTCAGAGTGGATGAGGTAGTCACGCCACCAGGTAATAACATTAAAAGTTTTAATTTGAACTTGCATTAGTTTTGTGTTTTTGAATTTACCATTTTTTAATTTTTTTTACAGCGCACCCAAAATCTATTAGGAGACCAATAAGTATGCCACCTCCCCCCACACCAAATTAGATTCAGAGAAGAGGAAGGAACATCAACCTCCCTACATGAAGTAGAGGAACTCTACAAATTTTTGATTTTCCAACTTTATTTGTTGGTGGTATTTTAGGTGGATAGGGTCTTACCTATTTGCATAAAATTGATCCCGATGAAGAGTTTCTTGGCATTGAAATCAGGCCCCTAGATTTTGATGGATTCAATCCACATGAATTTATTCAAGTTGCTATAGTTCATTCACAAGTGCCTCCTATAGTTGCATCATCTCTAGCTACCTCCTCTCCACCCCACACTAATAATTTAAATGTTTCTGATGATGCCCTTACTAATTTTTCTTTTGATGATCTAGTTTCAAAAAATCTTCTTGCTAATCTAATGGATGGTGTGATTGATGGATTTAATGATTTTAAATAATGGGAGATAAGGGCAAAGGCCCTTATTAAAGAAATAAATGTCTGTTATCACAGCCATGACCAAAGAATGAATTTATTCTTTCTTGTTCAAAATGAACCATCAAAGATTGATGCTTTGTTCCAGTAAGCTCAATCTGGAGTGATCTTTGTTGAGAATGTTTACAATGATAGAATTTTATAAATTATGACAAACAGGTTGAAAATTTTAAATGGAGAAGCACAAGCATATTTCAATAAATGGGCTAAAGATATCAACTTTGTTTAACATTACATAAGTGAAGAGGGAAAAGGCTATGATAAGTTTTAAATTTATGTATCTATAATGTGTATTTTGATTATTAAAATACCTTGGTATGTGTGTGACCCACATTAACTATTGATGGTAGGCAAAATATGAAAATTTAAAGTAATAAGTAAATTTTCTCAATGTGCATTTGAAAAATGCACAAAAAAGTATCTCCAATGCAATTCAATTGAAGGAAAAGATGGTTCTATTAAATAAATAGAACAACACTTTGAATAAAATCATTAAGGAGCATGGTATGAATCCAAGTGTTTCGTTGAAGCAGAAAATAGATGCAAATCCTACAATTCTTTCACCGAGAGATGCAGTGAATGAAGAGAGGGTTATTCTTGCTCAAATGAATGCTACTACAAAGGATCTTCAGAAAGAAGGAGTGGTACTAGAGAATGCATAGGAAAGTCAAGACAAGTTGGTTTTGATGGGTGGTGATGGAAAAAACCAAGGTGGTAGAGATTCTCAAGCAAAAAAATGTTGATTTGGTTGACATAATATTGTTCAAACTGATAGTTTTAGAGTTTATATTGTTTAAAATAGTTTATACATGTTGGTTTGAAAAACACTAGTTTTATTAAAAGATATATTATATTTGTTTAAAATACTCTTAGTTGTCTAATTTTAATGTTTTATATATATTTAATGTTTCTTCTTTAATTTATATCTTGTATGGTGAAAAAACAAAGTCATTATTAAATTGTTATAGTGTTGAATGCATTTATTATATTGTTATAGTGTTGGATGCATTTGTTATACTCATATAGTGTTTAATGCATATGTTATACTATTATAGTTTTATATTTTTTGTTTCAATGCATGGTTATAGTGTTTTATTATTTTGAATGCATTGTTATATTGTTCTAGTAGTTGTAGCATTTGAATGCATGGCTATATTTATAATGTTCTAAAAGTTGTAGATTTGAAACCAAATGCAGGAATATATTTTTAATACTAGTAGTATTTGAATATTATAGTAGTTGTAGGAAAAATATCCTATTGTAAATTAAAAATTCTATCGAATTATACTATTCTAGGATTTGTAATATTGAATGCATGGTTATAGTATTTTATTATTCTAGTAGTTGTATATTTGAATGCTTTTTTATATAGCTCTAGTAGTCATAGTGTTGTCATTTGAATGCTTGGATATGATGTTTTAGATGTTTTATACTATTCTCTACCCCTCCTAGTTGCATTGATTGTGGTGAAATTTGGAAATATGCGAACCCAATTTCCAACTACAGGAAAATTTCCTAGATATTTGTGTAATGGTACTAATGTAAATGTGCAATGGAATAATTATTGTTACAATGTTATGCATGTGTTATATCTATATATATGCTCTTTAAATTACTATTTTAGACAATTAAGAAAATGAAAAACAATAAATCTTGTATGGTGTCATGGGGTGCACCGTGCCTTTCTAAACATGAAACTTGTATGCTTCACATTTTCTATTAAATCAATAAGGAAATGTTTTGTAGAATGTTAATGAGAATCATCATTGCTACTTAATGAATGAAATTCATTGTAAAGAAAGTATTATTTTAAATCATAGAATTTTAATAAGAGCAAAAAAATATTAATTCTATGTAATGAATAAGATTCATGACTGTAACATCCATGATCCACAAAATAGATTACAAAATTTAATGTATTTGAAAATAAATAATAATAAATATTTTCAAAAAAAGTAATTTTTATACTTATCAAATTAAAATTTGGGCAGTTGGAACAATCCTCAAGAAAATTGCTCATTGTTAGTGTGATTTGCATCTACCATGCCAGAGCCGTATTCAATCTCAATATTCTCATCCTCTGTATTGGTAGCAGTATTAGTCACACCTCTTATTTCCACTAGATAAATCCATGTTTCCATTGTTCTATCATATGGAAACTTGTCCACAGAATAACATGAAACATATAGTCTCAAGCACATCTCTATATTTTTATCCAATCTGTTTCTAAGTTTTGACTTCACGAAGGATAATGTACTAAACACTCACTCATCTTCCATAGAACCCAAAATCATTGTTTTAAAAACTTCATATAATCTCAAATATTCACTAATACTTTCTTATAATACTCTACTTGGATAAAAAAATTCCATAGATGAGTAATTTCACTGTTTTCTATTGGGTCACTTAGACACTAAAATTGATCCATCATTGTAATCCCAAACTATGTTAACTAAGATGTTAGTAACTATTTATTTAAAATGCCATTAATCTAACCTCCATTCACATCTATAGATCTACAAAAATGCATTACAATTGTACCCATGTATTTGTGAAATAATGTGTTGATTTATTCTTTACTGTTAACACTATTCCAAAAAATATGATTCACCACTCCCATGCCCTCCAACAACTCATCCCTTTTAAAATATTCTCTAATCTCTGAAACTAAAGTTTGTGATATTTTGATCAATTTAATTCATGTTTTAGATAAAACATTATCATATGGTAAATGTTTCATAGGTATATCTTTAGGCTCAGATCCCACAATGTCAATTCTTCTAGAGCTTGTGTACATTGGGATCTGAATGTCATTTACTACGACACAAAGATGATCATGGATATTGAATTTCAAATAACTCTATATATTTTGAATATCTATCAAAATTTACCATGTTCTAAAAATAAGGTTATGAAATCTTTCATTTGATATGTTTAATATATGTAAACATTGACATACATGTTTTCTCAAACTTTTGAAGTCAACAATATAGATATATCTCTCTTGGGCATGTTTCATTAAATAGTTGATTTCCTTTAACATTTGAAAAATATTGCCTAATGTGAGTAACGTTTCTAAATCTATTAAATGACCCAGCAAATCTTTTGCTTTGTCAACTTCCCTATGATATTTATACATAAACCCTATCAAAGATGGATATTCCTCAAAAAATTTACACGTAGGTTCATACATGGAAATCCATCTAGTTTCAACATCTTTTAATAGATTTTTACCATATATCTCTGTAATTGAAATTTTTTAAAACTTCATAAATATTTTTGGGTTGTTAGACATATACGCATGTAAATCATGAATTAGCTCTTCCACTTTCACAACATTACTGAAAGTGATAACAATTTTGTACGCCAAATTCATCCTATGAGCCATGTAATGAATTGGAATCATAAACGAAGAATTTTTTATTTGAAGGCAAACACAAAGATCAGTTATATACCCATGCATCACTGATGCACCATCAGTACCGACACACCATATTCATGGCTATGGCATAATCATCCATCCCAACTCTATCTCTTAAATTTGATACAACCAATTTATGTAAGTTTTTTGAATTGCAATTTTATACCATTTTATGGATAGCTAGAAGATGAGATTGCCTTGTATAGTTTTCAAATGTGTACACATGAATGCAAACCCATGATATGTTGTCAACTACAGTGACCTCATCAATGGATAGAGAGATAAACAGTGATCTTTTAACACTTTCTTTCAAATCTTGATTCTCAACAGTGGCTAGACATTTTACCATGTCCCATGCAATGTTATCTGACCAATGTGACTATGGAATATCCAAAAAACCATCATGTTGAAACAAAATTTTGTAATCTAGAAAATTAGAAATGGGTCTTCCCTTTTTTTAAATGTGGAAAATAGTAGAGAATTGTACATATTTAGCCTTGAGATTGGATTGTATAACTTTTCCAAATTGCACTTTAATGGTTCCCCCTTTGTCAACAAGATGTTTTTGTCATTTCTAATTATTTTCATATTCACATGCATACATACTTTTAAATTTTTCCATCTATGTGTTCTTGTTATCTGTTTGTCTGGGTGCTTCATGGATATATATAATTTCCCATAGTATTTCTCAATTGCATCCAATTTAAGTTGCATTCTATGTTCTTTTCCAAGTTTACAACTACAAATTATGCATCTACATTCTATTGGAGGCTCATTACTATTTTCTAATTCTACAGGTTCTATAAATAGAAATTTTGTAGCCTAGTCAACTTCAAAATACCTTCCTATTGTCCATATAATTTTATTTCTCCATCAACTTTTTTGAGTGCAATTTTCAATAAAATTTTAGTGTCTGAAAAGAACTACCTTTCTCTTGGGAAGTGCCTAGATGAGTTTGTTCTACTGATGTACCTAGAGCTGTGTCTTCTAGGGGTGGTATTTCATTATTAAAAGCTTTAGGAGGTAAGAAATTATTGGGATTAATTATTTATATGAAAATAGTATCAATATCCATGTTGATTTCTACATTTAAATGGTTTTATAGTTATTTTACAGTGAAAAAAACTAACTGATATATATATTTTTTTAAATAAGAATTATGTGTATATGAAGTGCCTACTATTCAGGCCCTCTTTACTAGATTTATAAAATAAGACATGATGTTGTATTTTTTTGGTATTAGATGTGGTGTTTTACCTTTGATGTAATCACCTGAGGCCACAACTTTGTTGTTAGGTGGGTAAATGTTAACACACAATAGGTTTCTTTTATGCAACACATTGACACCAGGTGACAGGTTAGTTTCCTACAACAAATTGATATCGAGTGATAGGTTGCCTTCATTTGATAGAGTGCCATCAAGTGCCTAGTTATCATCACTTAATATAGTCCCACTAGGTGACTAGTTACCATAACCTAGCATGGTGTCATCAGGTGCCAAGTTGCTAATGTGCATCATGGTGCCACCACAGAATAGAATGCAATTGCATGGCACTATGTTGTCATGAAACACTATTCCATTATGTATAGCTTTTCCATCACATAGCACTATGTCATCACACAAAATTATGGCATCATGTGGTATTGTGTCACCATGTGACACAGTACCATCATGTGACATAGTTCTACCATGCAACACAACACTACATGTCAGTTGATTTACATCGTGGGACATAATGCTAGTGGAGGTCAAGTTGCTTAAACCAATCAAGTGGTAGAGTATAGCCTCAAGGCTCAAGTCTCAAAATCTTCACAATCCAATAAAGAAAGATACTTCAATGGTAAGTTTGTGACCTCTACCAACATATATATATATATATATATATATATATATATATATATATATATATATATATATATATATATATATATATATATATATATATATATATATATATATATATATATATATATATATATATATAATTAAATGGATAACCACATAAATATTGTAAATGGTTGGTGATCCAACCCCTAAAAAAATATCTTGAAATTTTAGGCAAAAGGGTCATATTTTGCACCCTAAAAAATCCCAAATTCCAATTTTCCAAAACTGCATATTCATCAATTAATGAATATTCAACACTAAAATTTTCCTTGGTTTAAGGTTTAAAGATTTTATGTTTATGGTTTAGAGTTTAGGGATTATGAAATTTAGGGATCAAGGCTTAGGGTATAGGTTTTAGGGTATATAAGGTAAAATCATGATGGTAATTGGGGAAAAATTGAGGTCCTCAAACCTAGATCTGTTAGTATAGAATGTGATTTTGGACTCAATTA
The DNA here is from genome assembly GCA_037957365.1 of Torreya grandis. Classification (NCBI taxonomy): domain Eukaryota; kingdom Viridiplantae; phylum Streptophyta; class Pinopsida; order Cupressales; family Taxaceae; genus Torreya; species Torreya grandis. Next base: position 7,733,658 of record JARHVA010000070.1, read on the forward strand.
TCCCCCACATCATAACGTATTGAGCATATTAAGTCAATTGTGGTAATGAGTGATGTAATTTTGACCAAGTTCATGCCTAAGAACCTAATTCTTACTATCTATAAAGGATGTTAATTAGGGATAAATTTATTGGTTTAGGGTTTACAATTAAAGGGTTTAGGGCTTATGGCTTAGGGTTTACGGTAAATGATATGGGGCATATGATTTAAGTTAAATGGTACAGGGTTTGGGGTTTAATATATTAGATATAGGGTCCAATCACTAAGGTAATTGAAGAAAATTTGAGTTGCTTATTTAGTTATTTGTGGCAATTACCTCAACATGTTTGCATTTCTGATAAAAGTAGGGTTAATTAATCCATACATGTTATACAATTGATTGAGCCATAAATTTGTTTTAAGGACTTAATTTTGCCCAAATCATGCCCATAATTGCATGATTTGACTAACTAGATAAATTCATGATAGATCAAACTTTTAACTGTTCCACAAATCATATCTTGCTCTTTAAGGGGTTCAAATTGGCCTCAAATGCCTCCTACATTAAATGAATCAACTCTTCGGTTAATTATATATGACATGATATTAGGGTTAATTTCACTCCAAATCAGATTGAATATATAATTTAAAATGCATCCATGTGGCTAATTTTGAACCTAATTACATCCACTATTGAACTAATTGACATTTGCATTCATTAGCTAATGACTTCAAGTTTATTGATCTCAAAACATCATTCTATACATGTAGAACTTGCATATAAATAAATTATGTTTCTTTACTTCAATCAAGATATTGAAATTAGATCTAATCGACCCCCAAATCACATTTTGTATTCATGTAATTAGGTTGAAGGGGCTCGAAATAGCCCCAATTTGTTTCAAATGCACAACTAGATATTAGACACCTAACCAAAAGCTATGACACCACTTTGTTAGGAATTATGGAAGCACACAATTGATTACCAAGCAACTTAACATGTAGAAGTTAACCAGAATGCACAAGTAACTAGAATTCAAAAATAACAAAGAATATGAGAGACAATACCCAATTGTATTAATACTCTTCCAAAAAAGAAATACAACAAATAAGATGCCACAGTCTTCTTCCTTACACACCTCTAGGGCTCCCACACCTCTAGGACATAAATAATAAATCTCTTCAAGAGCTCACTCTCTCTCTCTTACGGTCCCAACACACAACTCAAACATAGAGTTGGTGTTCACCTCCAACCAGTCAGTATCCACTACTGCCAGTACACCAAGTATATAAACATACTCAATCGAGTACACAACGCACTCCAAGTAGATCTCCCATGAACTTGCAACAACCTGCAACTCAAATGATCTTACTTTGGAAGGATCTACCTTGCCTTCCTCTTTACTCTATGTCTGAGTACACACTGTACTCCAAGTAGAACCTGCCTGATCTTGCTCCCTGTTGTGTTGCTGTCACCTTGATCCTGCTGCCACCTACAGATTAACCTGGTTATGCACACCTGCAAACCTAGACCATGCACACACATACACCTGCAAATCAATGATCTTACTTACCATGCAGATCTCCTAACCTAGCCTTGCACACTTGCTAACCGAGATCATACATACATGAATAACCCTTCTGATTCTCCAAACCAGCACCCACACTTGGTACTGTGGCACTAGGAGGAACACACCATGCTCTCTTCACTCTAAAGGAGCTAAATTTTGCTCTCTTACTCTCTAGCACACTTTACAATACAGCCCATGAGTCTATTATATAGATCTCATGCAAACAATAATTAGACATCCAATTACAATAATTAGATCTGTAACTCGAGACTATAATTAGCCCTCAATCATGCAAACACCTGGTTCGTTAACTAACTATCCATGAACTGGCAGTTCTAAATTGCACAGGTGATCGACGTCGGTCCCTGTCTGCCTGGAGGTGACCAAGATCGACTGACTTCTGACCGACATCGATTGCTCTTCTATCTGCACCTTGATGATGTCGATTGGCCTGACCGATGCTATTATCTGTGACACTGAACAACCTCCTCCCCTATTTGCATCAGTGAAGCTTTTAGCTCCACAACCTAACAATCTCCCACTTGGAGATAAATAGTTTCACTATACCTATACCTATACCCCATCTAATCTATTTCTTGGCTTGTATCCCTCTTCAAGATCAATCATGAAGACCAACCACCACACAACCTGTGATGCACCTCCTATCATCCAAGTAACCTAATGCATCCACATCTACAAACCCATGTAGAAAAGAACTTGACCCTGCATCACATGTATACCTGCTGTTGGTCCCTCTCAGATACCTGAGAATCCATTAAACTGCCCTCCAGTGCTTCTTTCTTGAATTAGCTCCAAACTTTATGATAGCTCCCACTGCGTGGGCATCCCAGGTCCAGTACGCATGTACTTAACCTCATCATGTGAATTAGGACACTGCTCATATAACTATCCAACCCATCGGCGTGCTAACCAATTTCACACAATCCTTCGGAGACAAAATCAACCTGTGATCTCCATGTCTCTAGAACACACTCATGCCAAATAATTTTGCTGCTCCAAATTCTTCATGACATACCTCTGAACTAACTTTACCTTTAGCTCAGAAACCCTGCATGTATGACCCTGCATCAAGCAAACACAACATATAGCAACAAGATGATGTCGCGACTCATCATCCACCTGGTAAAGAAAACCACAGTAGTTACACTGACATTGACTAAAGCCATGCTTTGTCATCCACCTATCAAACATGTACCACTGTCTTGCAGCTACCTCAAGACCATATGACCTGGCCTTCTATCTCACGTGTCCATTCTCTATATTCTTTAACTAAGGTATCCATTCATCTTTCAGTGCTTTTCATATCGGCTGGCAACCCTACCAAATCTCCCATTTGGTTCTGCATTCTATTCATGCCATGTTCCCACTGTTTCCTAAATCCTTCCTGCTCTACAGTGAGCAACGAGTATAAAGAAGAGGAACAATAAATTTGAGGCTTACTTACCCTTTCAGTCCTCCATATGGGCATTTGAGACTCTTTGACAGCTTTCTGTCCACCCAAAATCTGTTACAGTGATCGACCTCAGTCACCACACAATATGCATCTGACCGATATCGGTTCCATGCACCTATCTTGACTATTAACCCTGACCATCATTGGTGTCTCTTGTCACCGACATTGGTCCTCCTGACTGACGTCAGTCTTACCTATATCTGACGTGGGTCTTTCTGACCGACGTCGGTCTTACCCTACCTAACACCACTGGCTCTAGTCTGCACATGACCGACATCGACACCTATCTGTTTGACGTTGGTTCCTCCTGGCCAATGCCAGTACCTGTGTTTTCTTGTGAGTGATGAATTTTTACCTACAAGCTCTCTTTGAATCAAATACCTATCCAAACTACTTTGCTCAGAGTTGCTCAGTCCCATCCGTTGATCTCTGTCCATCATCTCCTCCATAAACACCAAGGCTTTCCAGTTCTTAAGTCTGTCAAACACATCTGACTTCCTCTTAAGAACATGCATCTCCTTCTTGCTCATGTGACCAAGCCTACAAAGCCACGTCTCCGCAACAGAAGAATAAATAGTAATATAAGTAGATAGATAAAGGATACCTACTTTTTTACCACCAGCTAATTCAAGTGCATCCGTTGTGAGAGTTCTTGTGCATCTCTCATCACCCAACTTTCCTGAAGAAATTAGCCTTATCTTCAAAACTGGGACCTGCATGACCTCCTTCAACACCCATGTGTTGGCCGCCTGTAATAGCAGCTTCACTTCCCCTTTGCCAATTCTTTGGCAAGGCACACTAGCCCCTAAATAAATCTTTCCAAAGTCTCCAAAGACCTTACCATGGAAAAATACTCTATTTCAGACTGCATGGAAAGAGGCAATAGAATCTGTAAGACAAGATTCTACTTTATCCAAAGAACATCCCAGAGCATCTTGTGCAACAACACCTACAACATCTGCTTCTTCAGTTCTTTCATGCTGATCTTCCACAAACCAACAATTTTTCTTTACCTGCTCTTTCTTTCCATAACACCGTAATTGACCATTCGTGCTTTTCAATTCCTCCATTCTTAGTGTACTTTCTTCTACCATTGCTATACTCCCACTCAATCAAAAACCCCTGAGAGTGACCTGTAATCAAACACAAACCGCTCCCTGCAACCTTAGCTCTGATACCACTTTGTTAGACACCCAACCAAAAGCTCTGACAACACTTTGTTGGGAATTATGGAAGCACACAATTGATTACCAAGCAACTTAACATGTGGAAATTAACCAAAATGCACAAGTAACTAGAATTCAGAAATAACAAAGAATATGAGAGACAATACCCAATTGTATTAATACTCTTCCAGAAAAGAAATACAACAAAGAAGATTCCACAGTCTTCTTCCTTACACACCTCTAGGGCTCCCACACCTCTAGGACATAAACAATAAATCTCTTCAAGAGATCACTCTCTCTCTTACGATCCCAACACACAACTCAAACATAGAGTTGGTGTTCACCTCCAACTAGTCAGTATCCACTACTGCCAGTACATCAAGTATACAAACATACTCAACCAAGTACACAATGCACTCCAAGTAGATCTCCCATGAACTTGCAACAACCTGCAACTCAAATGATCTTACTTTGGAAGGATCTACCTTGCCTTCCTCTTTGCTCTCTATTCAAGTACACACTGTACTCCAAGTAGATCCTGCCTGATCTTGCTCCCTATTGTGTTGCTATCACCTTGATCCTGCTGCCACCTGCAGATCAACTTGGTTCTACACACCTGCAAACCTAAACCATGCACACACATACACCTACAGATTAATGATCTTACTTACTATGCAGATCTCCTAACCTGGCCTTGTACACATGCTAACTGAGATCATACATACATGAAGAACCCTTCTGATTCTCCAAACCAGCACCCACACTTGGTACTGTGGCACTAAGAGGAACACACCATGCTCTCTTCACTCTGAAGGAGCTAAATTTTGATCTCTTACTCTCTAGCACACTTTACAATACAACCCATGAGTCTATTATATAGATTTCATGCAAACAATAATTAGACATCCAATTACAATAATTAGATCCGCAGCTCGAGAATATAATTAGCCCTCAATCATGCAAACACCTGGTTCGTTAACTAACTATCTGTGAACTGGCAGTTTTGAACCCCACAGGCGACCGACGTCAGTCCCTGTCTGCTTGGAGGTGACTGACATCGGCCAACTTTTAACCAATGTTGGTTGCTCTTCTGTCTGCACCTTGCTGACGTCAGTTGGCCTGATCGATGCCAGTGTCTGTGACACTCAGCAACCTCCTCCCCTGTTTGCATCAGTGAAGCTTTTAGCTCCACAACCTAACACTAGATTGGTACTCTAAAGGATAATTTTTGGCCATAGGTTTAAAAAATGCATTTTATGACATCTCATGATAAAATCAGTTATATCATAAGGCATGTATGTTTGTGGCATATATGTTTACGACATCTTTGAACTTGTCAAAAGATAACTTATATGTAAAATAGGATACTAACGCATTGATATACCTTGAAAATAGATCCTTATAAAACTTCAATAAATAAGTCAAACAATATTATCACATACTTAGGAAATAGTAAAAAGTTTATAAAAAAAATTTACAAGTTCCAAACATCACCAATTATCCACAAAAACTAATGCAATCATGTTTAACCAAATTCAACCTATTTTAAGACTATATACACTCTTGACACAAAATATAATGACCCTTGATTTATTTATTTTTGTTCCAAAAAATAATTTGAATATTTTGAATACTATAAATTCCTTTTCAAATCACTAATCCTTAAACATTTCTAATATCACTGAACTCTATTTCAGCGCTAATACTCTAAGTCCATTAGTACTCAGTCAGAGCATCCTTTTACTCCAATTGATTTTTGGAAAATATAATTTTTTTAATCATGTATAAAATGAAACATAAATAAAATATACCAAATTATGAGTGATTTGGATTATTGGATCACCAAAAACCAACTTTTGACTTCTTGACCCTATCTAGGATGAACTAAGACTATTTGCATTTTAAGGAAGATTAGACTCATGTCAAATGAACAATAAATTGATTCATATTTTAATATTTTTCCAATTATCATTCAATGTTATCAAATATTGACAATAGCATTGGTCCCAAACATCAAACTTAATCAACGAAACTTTGTTCGTAAGACTACTAGGCATAATGGCTCCTTTAGTAGGTCAAAATGAAAATTCAGGTTTTTAGGTCTTATGAATATTTAATACAGTTGTGTTATTAATGTGATAATGTTATTAATTAATTTTATTGTGTTACTAACATAGTTAATAACATTGTCACATTATTAATGTGATCATGTTGTTTGAGTTTGAAATCAAATCCCATGACTTTTAGCTCGGTAATTACTTGGATTTCTGAGCCTAAGGCTTGGACTTGTCAATCTACATATGAGTCTAAGAGTTATGATAAAAAATAAGAAAATACAAATTTGATCTCCAAATACACTACGAATTTCAATGTGAAAATTCAAAAACTTAATCCTATCGTGACGAGCACGCTCTCCTCTTTCTAAAAATATGATTTTTGTAATTTTTGGAATAATTTAAGGTTCAAATTATGTTGATTTCTAACTATACATTTCTTAGGACACTATATTTTGCAAACATACATGCCTATACATGTTCATATAACTTTTATTTCATTGATCCAAGTGAAAAACAAGTTATATGGTCACAAACTAGGCCTACTTATACACACATTCAAAAAAACAACCGATTTTAATTTTTTTAAGGTAGTTAGGCATGTCACACAGATGACTATCCATTTTTTATCAATTTTTAGGATCTATTTAGTTGTAAAATTCATTAAAAATAGTATTCATTAAAAATATATAGGTCACAAACTATAAGATCTTATCTAAGTTCACAAACTATAAGATCTTATCTAAATTTTCACCAAAGGGTTTCAAAGAATATTAAACACTGCTAAAAAATGGTGCACCACATGGCCATCTATCTAATTTATTAATAGGATTTTCTCTTCAAATTTTATAGTTTTAATCTAGTTATAATTAAACATTTTTTTTTAAATAGTGTTTTCGAAACTAGAATCGAAAATCTACATTTCATGTTGTTACACCATCTTCACATGTAGGCCACTTTTATCCACAACTTTGCGCACTTACCCACTAAGAAATAAATAAATTTCTATAAATGCATGTATAATAAATATATGTAGCTTAACATGGTAAATAGGTTATATAAAGTTATAACATGTGATAATGTAACCTCTGGAAGTAGATGTCCCTAACATTGGCATAACCATTAGGCATAGGAAATGTAAGACATAGATACATGTCCATGTATGATCTATATGTCCTCAATCACACTCATACACCTCATCAAATGCACGTGTGTATGAAAAAATGAAAAAAATGAGGACATGACTAAACTTGTTCACTCCACTTGGGAACGGTTGTCACACAAAATGCACAAATGCGCTAGGTCACATACAAGCTACTAACGATAGATATAAAAGTGCTTACAACCTTCATTCTATAGAATTTTCAACAACAGGGTTAGATGGAGGACTGTAATGGTAATCTATAAAGTACAAGATGCAAATGCATGCTATATAATCAAGATATTATGCATTTTTATGGAAATAACACTTATGATATGCAACAAGTGTGTATTATTTACAAGGTAGGATAAGATGTGATAGTTTGTTAATGACAAAAAGAGTGGTGGTGTGATAGTGGTTTCCAAATAATAGGGCATCTTGCAATATTCATGATAATATTCCTTTGAAAAGATATAACAAAAACTCGTAAGGAAGCTAATGGGACATACTAAATGATCCTCGAATGACATATAAAATACACTGAAACTAAACTTTCAAACACTTTTCCCTATTAAATCCATAAACCTAAGGTGCCCTAACAAGTTAATCAACAACATATCCTAAAATAATGCAAAAATGGTTTATAATATAGATCTATGCTCAAAATGATAACCAATAGTGAACACAAACCCAAATGTCTAATCAACATAAGTTGTAAAACATATTGTTGCACTTCATCAATAGGAAATAACAAAGAACCCCAAGCATTTTCATTAACTTGAAAAGAGATATTACATACATCAAGTTTTCAAAATGCTACCATGGGGATAAGCATGGTGAGATTTATGCATGTTGGATAGGGGAGACATAAACATGATCTTAGATCTTTCTAATGGTTGTACACTTGCAACCACCTTAGCAAGGGAGACAAGATCTACACACATCAATTGATCCCAAAAATTTTACACAGCCTAGAATCAGATAAAATGAACAACCAATAACAATGACCCCCCAAAATAGAGGCCCAAACCTCCTATTTATACATTTTTCACCATTTTCAAATATGGGACTGTGAGTTGTAATTTGAGAAATTGAAAAGCAGCCCTCCAATTTTTTCCAAGATGCTCCCAGTTGAAAAATATTCCTTGCCATGCCTAAAATATTCATCCATTTGCAAGAAAATTATTTCTCTAACTACCTCTACAAAGAATGGTGAATATTTTCAACAAACCCTTTGATTTCTTGACTGGGTATGCCTTTCTACATGATTTTGAAGGTGTTGTGAATTTAAATAGCTGAACACAAGGAATTTATCAAACACTGATCATATATTATTCATATTATTTGAATATAAAACAATACAAGGTTTATATATTTATAGGAACCTCATTCTTATATTCTTTCCATTAATTTCTCTCCCCAAAATCTCTCTGATAATATAAACTTTATATATGATATATTGTTATAGCTTATAACAATATATCTCAATAATATTATATTTTAGCCTAATATCATAATATTATTTATAAAAATATTACTACCAGATACTATTAACTAACCTATTACTATTTATCTCTCGATAAATACCCAAATTTACACATTGTAAAAGCTAAATCCCTAACATTCCTCTCCATAGTTTTTACATGGTGTAATATATCTCGTTTTCTAATTGTAGCATGCCACCTCTATGTTCTCATGATATTCTATGCATACATGTGTCATTGCACATCTCTTCCTTCATAATCATTTTCAATTGGTTTTCTAGGTTCACCAATAACCTTACAAAATAGTTTTCTTAGGTTCACCAATAACCTTGCAAAATAGTTTTCTCAATTTTACCACTAACCTTACAAAATGGTTTTCTTAAGGTCACCACTAACCTTACAAAATGGTTTTAACAGGTTAACCACTAACCTTTCATCATGATTGCTACAATTATTTTTAGAACAACATTCTCTAGTGTAAATATATAAAAGGGCTTACATGGGAATATCATTCACAAGTGAAAAGGTAAAACTATTTTTATTTTTCACACATGCTGAAAAATAAATGTAACTACCACACCAGACTAAAAAAATAGAAATTCACACAACTAAAATAACACACCACATAAAATGTCACCAAAAAATTCTGGGACCCATCATTGGTGATTGACGAGAGGCTCTAGAAACCTCCTTCCTTTGTATATCCTCCAACCTCCAGTTGAATAAGCTACTCACTTAGCGAAATAGATTTTAAAACTCAGCTACATGATTTTGTTGAGGATAAGTTCCCCCCGTAGTTTGGATGTATTTGAGATTTGAAGACATTTTACCCATGATGTCATGTATAAGTGATAGTGCATCCTTATACAAAAAATTAACTTTTATTTTGACAATTTTAACATAAAAATGACACTTCAACTCATTTTTAATTTTTGACATTTTTAATGACTTTAACCAAATTGACACAAGTACAAACATTTGACAACTCAAACTATATTACTTTTTAAATATTCATTTGATATACTATTGACAAAATTGTGACTCCAAATTTATTTGATCATAACTTATATGACATACAATATTTATTAGCATGAGTCAAATAATCATACCCCTAGTACTAAACTAAGGACTCACTAAAAGGGCACTTTGATTTTTTTTTCAAATACCAAAAGAATTTTGACACCTTTTAGACTTTTAAAACATATGACTCTTAGAGTAATATTGAAAAACAAAAATATAAAAAACTAACGACTTATACATAAAAAGACTTACCTATCTTTATTATGCTTTGACCAATAAACAATTTGAAACCATGGACCATATGAAGTAAATGGTTTGTAGATTGTAGTTTTTGATTTTAAATGGAAAGGAAAAGATGATGATCTTATTCTTAAGGAATGGATAAATGGGTGCTGTAGGAGAACTTTTTAACCTTCAATCATGACTCATGGATTAGTGTGCACGTGGATTCACTAGCAATAATGATGGAGAAAATAATGGCTCTCAGCTAGATCCTGAAATAAATTTGTCTTTTATTCAAATATACTTCGTAGTCATCAATGTTTGGAGCAAATATCAATTACAAGATAGAAATAAGAATTGTTGATATTGAAAATGATGAGTTTAGGCAATGATTTAAACATAGATCAAAACTTGACGCATGTGTATTGGAGTGATCTGATATAGCTAATGGCATTGCCCAATTTTGAAGTATGCATATATTTTCATGCATAGATCTGGAAAAAAGTCTGTAGAATCAACACATGTCTCTTCATCACTTTATCTATGCCAAGGCACTTGATGAAAAATAGATAGGTAGTAATACATTGACTATCACAATAAGCTTTTTAGTGACTTAGCAGTTTTGAGCACATGAATGTCATGCCATATTTAATGAATGGAATAAAATGCATTCAAAAACCATCAAGAATCATTGAATGTACATTGATATGCTGGTACTTATGGGATAACATTTTTGTTTGAATGCCAACAAAAAATTATGTATAAATTATCTCTCTCATTACCAAGGCAATAGTGAATAGATAAATGCCCCTAGTTACGCTAAAAAATCTATCACATTAAAGGATCAAGACTGCTTTGATACCACTGTTGTGAATTTAAAGATCTGAACATAGGGAAATTTTCAAACACTGATCATATATTATTCATACTATTTGAATATAAAACAATATAAGAGTTACATATTTATAGGAACCTCATTCCTATATTCTCTCCATTAATTTATCTCCCCAAATTCTCTCTGATAATATAAACTTTAAATATGATATATTGTTATAACCTATAACAATATAACTCAAAATTATTATATTCTAACCTAATATTGTAATATTATTTATAACAATATTACTACCAAATACTAATTAACTTACCTATTACTATTTACCTCTCAGTAAATACGCAAATTTACACAATGTAAAAGCTAAATTCCTAATAGAAAGTGAAATTTTGTGGTGGAGGCCGAAAAAACTTTGTCCTCATGTGTAACTACCTAGAGATGACCTTGACCACTTGATTTCACAATGGAACCTCTTGGATAGTTGACTTTCCTCTTATACCCACCATAGAACAACCTACTCTTGTAATGATGGCATGGGAGTGCCCTAGTTGTGGTAGAAGTAGAAAATGATCCATGATCATTTGGAAAATATGCTTTGGAATGGCTCACAAACCTTCTTGTGTGCTTTAAATTATTTTCCATCCATGAAAGAACCATCAATTTTAGCTTTAAAACCAAAGATTAACATATATTGACACATGACACACCACATCAGATCTAACTATGCATTCATGGGGTTCAAAAGTGACTAAGCCACTTAATTAGTTATAACCTGAACAAATGTCACTTTCTTGTTTAGTCTTGAAGCTAGATCAAATATGCACCATCAATTTTTTAATAAGTATCCAAGCCTTGAATTCATTGCAAGTTGTTGATCTTGATTTGGGCCTCTGAGATCCTACCACTTCATAGCTTCATGGGTTTCCTGTTGGATCTTCAAAATATTCTTGAGCTTTAATCATGACCTATAGGCTTGACACTTGTCATTTTCACATTTGTCTTGAGTCCTTTTAAAATGTCCACCTTCATCTCACACTATTTATCTCATTTTCACAAATCAAACATGCTTCATTGATCTCTATACATAGGGTTCAGTCCTTTACTCTATATATTGTTGGATCTCTGATAGGTTCCTTGTGATGGTGACACTTGTCATCTTATCTTTCATCTTGAGCCTTTGTTGAAGTTTTAACCTATTACACATCATCGATCAAAATCTATATACTTTGTCATATACCATCGATGACGGGAACATGCTTGAGCTTTAAATCATGTCCCACAAGCTCAACACTTATCACTTTTATAATTGTCCTAAGCCATTTTGACTTTTTAACTTTGATCATGCACCATTGGATCTTCTTTTTCTGAGTTAACGTTAATCATTTGATTGTGATCCATTAGGTTGGACGTGATTGGCTCCAAATTAACTAGAAAAAAATTAAGTCAGAGTTTGGGGAATTAAAAACCTAGTATAAAGTCCTCACCTAAGGTTTTATTACACTAATAAATATGATAGAATCTTTAAGATGGGAATTTAAGCTAAGTTTATAACAAAGGAACCAAACGTTAGTTAGACCATGTAAATAGATAAAAGGGACCAAGGGTCACGGGATATAAAAGGGACCAAATATGAATTTTAGACTAAGGTTTTGTCGTGTTAATAAACCTGACTAAACCTTAGTATAAAAATTAAACTAAGTCCACGACATATTTGAAGCATTCCCGTGCAAATTATTCCTACCAAATTTGAATTTAAATCAAAGGGTCTAAGCGAGGGCAATTCTAACAAGGGTTTTAAGATGATTAGACATGAATTCAACTTGGATTTTGACAGACCAAAGGCTAGTATAGACCAAATTAACATGAAATCTTGTAACCCAAACATTTTCCATTCCAAATGGACACCATTAGACCTGAAACTTATATTTATGAATTGTGAAGTTCTTTGAGCATTTAGTGACTTTGGAGCCTAAACATTGTCTTATAAAAGAGTAATTGAATAAGGAAAGAAACTAATCTAAAGCCCTACACTAACTCCATAAGGAACCTACCTCCAGTATCAAAAGGAAAGCTATTTAATCTACTATAGGGCACTTGACCTATGATGAACACTTGAAATAGGAAATGGGCTAAACAAATTAGGCATTTACACTTAGATAGGGCTTAATTACTTCAATGAAATTTTGGGCATTAACAGTATCATTCCATTTAAACTTAAAACATTACTTATGTTGAGATTATGCACTAGAAGTATTAAATATATAGTGAATATTTTTCATATCAAGGAGCTTAACGTCAAGATATTTATTGTGTGGCATAAATGGTCAAAATATTAACTACTTGAACATGATTGATTCATGTAAAGGGTCAACAAGAAAACTTTGTATGAACACTTTTTACAGCCACTTGTCAAGCATGGGATTTAATCTTAATAAGTATGGTCTAATAATGAAACATATAATCATGGATAGGCTCTTTGGTTCTTGCTTAATCTTGATAATTCTAGCTTAAGTTAAATTTTAACCAATGTGGACTAAAAAATGTGAGATAAATTGGTAAGTTAAAGGGTTGAAAGTGTGCACAAACTGGAAGGAAATAATATAGAACCATGTTAATGCATAATATTTTAGACTCATTGGAAATATTTTGGTGATTAACTTATCAGTGGAAACATATTCCAAATTTTGTGGGTGAAAACATATGAGATGTTACTCAAGATCGCCTTTATTGTCATATAATGGTAGGTTAGGTTGTATAAAATCCATGGGTAGAGTATAACCTAAACTCTATAAAGCCAATAGGTTATGAAATAAAACATGTGAATCCATATAATGATTAGCATTAGTAATATTTTTCTCTAACTTTAACACCTTATTTTATACATTGCAATAGTTTGCTCAAGGGATCATGTAATAGGTGAGGTTGATGATGTAATATGCATAGTCATGACAAGATTGAAATGAATGACCTACATAGAAATACAAATGGAAATTTGTGGGAACCCTTGTGTTACTCTGACATCTTGGATGAGAATATCATGGGTAAGTAAATATGTATATGAGTTCTAAAATCAATATTAGTGGTGGTCATAACCCCTGTTGTGGGGTTAATATATCTATAAGATTAAACATTAAGAAAATTCTTAGATTCAATATGCATAAAGAAATACATTAAGAGGATGTGTGGGATGTGGAGGGGTTGAGGAGGAAAATTTTGACTACCTCTCTTACGTGTCACCTTGCCTCATCTAGTATTGATCAAGGATTATGGCTCCTAATATAAATTATAATTAATAATGGGGGTAGGATGATAACTAGTACAACATTGAGATCTAGGAGGATGGAAAGAAAGAAGTCTAGCATTATCTTTAGCATCTAATAGTTAAAAAAATTAAATCATCTCAAATATGTGCACATTGAGAATTAACGAAGGCTAAAAATGGTTCATTATTAATTTGAGCCTGATTAGGAAAATTATATTGAATCCAATTTATACATAAAAAAGAAAAAAATGAAATGATTACAATCATGGCTTGATTAAATCATTAGTAAAAATGTTATTTATTAATTATTAGAGGTAAAATCACTAGGAGAGGGGGTGAATCAGTGATGTTAGATAATCCAATTCAATTCCCAACTCTTATAAAAATCAACATACATCAACTTGATCAAGCAACATAAACATGAAAGTGCATACATCCAAAGCATACATAAGAGTATACATCATATGAACATAGCACATATGTGGAAAACCCTCTTGGGATATAAAAACCACTAAACCCTACAAGATGGACAAAAATCCTATAATTACAAGATCCAACATTTATACCAGCACCCATTTATAAAGGAACACCCATCCCTTTAATTTATTCAAGCACCCACTTGACCTTTATCTAACACCAACTAGCAAGGAGGCTACAACCCCCTAGGAAACCAAGCACCCACTCAGCTACCTTGAAACTCATATCACCTTTGAACACCTATTTTTACTCTTCAACTTATGATGATCACCTATGTCTAAATTCTTCACCTCCACTCTCACTCAAGCTACCTCTAGGGCTAACTCACTCAAATTTCCTCTTCTAGGCTCATTAGGTCCAATGACATGTGTGTTCTCCTACATCAAATTAATTATACAAGCATGAATGATCCTCTTCACTCTTTTTTGGTCCTCATTGACAATATACCTTCTCTTTTTAAGGTTCTCTAATTCATTTTAATCCTTTCTCTTAAAACTGCTCAATTCTTTTCTCTTGAAATCTAGAAACCATCACCTTGGTCTACACTATATATAGAGTGTTCATGAATATTATGATCAAAACCTTCCTTCTCAACGATAACACATACCTTCACCCTTAAGGCATCTAACATGGGTCACTTTTAAGCACAACCCTCTTTCAAATAGGACTAAGTCACCTTTTAGGTCCTCTGAAGACACATTCACCTCTTTGACACTTTTTCGAGAAAACTAAGAACACAAGAACACATTCAAATACATGGACCCATGACACACAATCTACAGGTCTTCCTTAAGTGATAAAAATGATCACATCACTCTTCTGATAAAGCTCAATTTTCTAAATTAACATTCTATGCACACAACCACCATGAATGAACACATAGTCACATTCTAAGCCTTTGATCATACTAAATATGATTGATCAAACCTTCATAATCTACATGGATGGTCCTCATGTAGTCTAAAACACTCTTCGATAGTTTTCTCATCTCAAAACATCGAAATACCATCAAGAACAACTCAATTACCCTTCTTGGGTTACTTTTAGAGCATGAACCAACACATAGTCAACTTTGGAACTTAATAACATTGATTGTACAAACATTTATACCTTCAAATGAATATTTTTAGATGTGCCTTGAAATACTCTAAATCTTTAATTTTTATTATAGCATCAAATTTTGCATAGCTAAAAATTTATGGCTCAAAAACCAAGCACTAGTATTTCCTTTGTTAAATTTAAATATTTAAATCCAAACTGTCACAATTAAACCTTAGTCCTTTAGAACACGTATCATTTTCTTCACTCAGATCACTCAACTTGTATCATCGATCTTCTTCAAAATTATATTAAACTTTAACTTTAAATGCTCCACTATCTAAACATTAAACCTCAAACATGTTTACCTCATCTCATGCTTTCTAGCAATCTTGACCACATACACACCGTCGATCTCTGATCAATAGCTTGGTTTTTATCTTGTAGTGATCACCATTATATTTTGCTTAGAACTCTTGAGATTATGACATTTGTCACCCTTACATGAATTTTTCACATTTTAATTTTTACTTGACCCGCACCATCAATCTATGTCAGTACGAATGCCCATGAACTCTGTATCTACTATCAACTCAACAAGATAGTGACACTTGTCACTAGCATGTCAAATCTTAGATATGTTGAGTTAATACACACCATTGATCTCAATATATATGATTAAGTTCTCACCATTGTATATTCTAGAATAATGACCTCAGTCTTTGATGTGGTTAAACTTGATGGTCTTCAACCCATCATAGTCTACTAGAGCAACTTTGAAGCTTTATAACTTGAGCTAGACAACACTTCAAGACTTTAAATTTTTAGGGTAGTTGTTTGGAACTATATACAACATCTCCATGTAATACTTTGACCAATATTATTTTTTTGTGTACTTGAAATAAATGCTCAAACTTTTTAGATATTTCATATATGCATGACATGTAGTGATGGTTTGGATTTTCTTAAGTTAGAAGATGCATTTTGATCATTCTAAAAGATCACAAAACATACCATAGCTCATCCAAGACATCTATGGATGCCTCAAAACCTCTTATTTATCCTTATATACCTACACTAATTCCATATCTATCCAAGCTATCCATTTGATCACTTTGTCTTTCATGCATTAGTACCACATGCTCACTTTGACATCAATGATAACTTAAGACATCAATGACCATGTCCAACAATCTCCCCCTTTGTCATTGATGGAAAACCACACTTAGAATGTCTTCTCTCATATTAAACAACTCTCCATTTTGATATTTCTCCCCATTTGACATTAATGACAAAGGATATCTTCCTTAACATGCCAACAATCATTCCTTAACATCATATATGCAATCAAAATACTATTTTAATATGCTCAGGATACATACTTTCAGGAAAATGAACCAATAGCTCTCCCTTTGACATGCATCCATATGAACTCACTAGCATAGTGTAGAGCTCAATGAGAGCTTTCTGATGGTATGCAAAATTTGGGAAATAGAGCTCATTTCCTCTCGATGCAAGAGGTCAAATTTTGGGTCAAAAATGATCAGATATGGTCAAACTAGAAGAATTGATCATCATGGAATAGTTTTGAACTAGTTCCATGGCATAAAGCTCATTGAGAGATTTTTGACACATTTTGAATGGACCAAATTTGAGTCCATATGTGCAAGTTATGACTAGTCAAAATTATGGTCAAACTTGGTAAAAATGATAATATGTCCCAATCTGGGTGTGACACATGGAAACATGTTAGGTAAAAAACATTGGGTTTGGTTTTCATCCTTCATCTTTGATAGTGTATGGTGTTGGTCAAATGGGCCCTGATATTCACTCATTGGGGGCCCTCAATGAGGGTCGGCACACTTTTTCTAGAGGAGGGGTGCCTTTGCCGCCTTTAATTCACAATGTATTGCATTCTTTGTTTTATTTAAACATCAATTTGACTTGTAAACCCATGCATGTAGGATATATCATATTGCATTTTAATAATTCAACCAAGTGTTGAGCCAACACCCTGCCACATGGCCAAGCTAACACATTGCTAATATTGGCTTGAGATTACATAGAATGGATGTTGAGTCAACAATTTGAACCGCAAAGCCCAACATTGACTACCAACATCAACATTACCCAAGTTTGGGTCATGCCACATAATACATACAACCTATATCGACTATGTTAAGCGCCTTTTCCAATAAAAGGCATGTCGACAACTTCAAAGGCAGAGACTCAAGCTTTTAAAAAAGTTAAAATTTGTTCCCATTTACCAATATGGGACAAAAGGAATATTTCCAATCCAAAAGTCAAATCCAATGGATTCAAACCTTGGTTGTTATGGTTAAAGTATAAGGGTCTCAACAACTTGGATTTGGTTGATAACATCTATATAAACCCATGAATTTGTATTTGAAGAAACAATTAGCAGACTAAGTAGTGGGCAATTTAGACCACTTTGTGGAAATCACCATTTTTGAGGCATTTAGAAGAATTTTTCAGCCTTCAGAGTGAACTAGAGAATTCTTCTACACTCTAAGACAATTATGTTGATGTATTTATTTTCTTGATTTGAATTCATTTGAACCAATTTTTAAATCCTTAAAGAGAGACTTTTGGCAGAGAACTTCAGGAAAGCGAGATTGCTTTCACAACAGGAAGGTGGAAGTTTGACTGTGAGTATTAGGACTTTTCAAAGGTTTGTTTCTGATTCCATGCAGACTTAGATGATCCATTATATGATTGTAAATTTTTCCCATGTACTTTCAATTCATGGAAATGGATCAATTCATGTTTAAAGTGAACCCAGAGATGTAGCCTGAGTAGCGAGTGAACTCCATTATCAATTTGGTTATCATGAGCACTTTTGATTGATGCAGTTAAATATTCATTAGTGAATGCAAATTGAATTAATTATGATAATTTAACAAAGAATTGGAGCTTCAGGTTTAGAGACAGGTTGAATGGATAATGAATGAATTCATGATTTTTAATTCATTTCATTTTCAAATCCATTTTGATCAACCTTAATAAACACATTTTTAAAGGTCAAACAGTGTTGTAATTCCTTTTAGTATTTTAGGAAAATGAGTTTTTGATAAAAGTATTTGTAGACAATTATTTTATGTATGGTAATAGTGTAGAGTTTACGGATCATCTGATCCTTAGACTTAAAAAGTTGCCCATAGAGCTTAGAAAACTCCCCCTAACTCCATGCTCCATCTCATGTCATCTTATCTTTGATATGCACTAATATTTATAACACTGAGATGGAATCCCCCTAGGTCATTTGAAGATAGGTACCCCTTGAGCATCTTTAGATCATCTTGGTCTTTTATAAAAAAATGACCAAAAACTCCACTTCTTCATACTAGCCTTGCTTAGAGGCCTTATAGCCCTACTTGGACCTTGTAGAGCCCATAATATTCTATGTATGAGATTTCATGGCTTGAAATTTCATATCTATAGTACACTCACATGCCCCCTTAAACATGTCATAAAGCAACACTCAGCTTTTCCTCTACAACATACTTCTTTCACAGACCTACTAGCCAATTAGCCCTCTATTTGCACAAATCCTCCTCTATGAAACCAACCATGTACTTTCAAAATATTTTGAAAGAATTTTTTATCACTCATTTGGCCATTTCAACTAATTAAGTAAACTCAAACCTCAAATCATTAGGCGAACCACTTTTCAACAAAGACCAAAACACTAGGTTTATAAAACAAAAATGGTCAACATACTATATTTTAGTCAACACCATCACATGAAACTTATTCCACACCTATAGGTCACCAATGCACACATCTAGACAAAATTTTGAGCATAGATAATTTTTGTAATCCATACTTTCTATACCATGGTTTTTGACCAACATATCCTTAAGCACAAAATGGGAAACTTGAGAGCAAACAAAATTCTCTAATTTCACACAAAATACCTTTAAGGATTTAAACCACCTAAACCACATCTGAATAAATTTATCACACCTTTCTATGCCACTAAGATACCTTGACAACTTGTAATTATTCAAATGACACCTAGAAATCACCATATTATGCCTGCAAACCTTCAGAATCAAAATCCCTGAACATACCTTGAGCACACATACTTGCAGTCTAGATCTTGAAATGAATAACTCAAAAGTAATCACAATCATGGAACTTCTTCATGTCTTTCCACAATAGGCCAATACATCCTCTCATGATATTATGAGGTCACCACAAGATCATTGAATCTCTCAACATAAAGAAATACCTTATTGGAACATCATTCTTCTTGAATTCACAATGATAGCAGACATCTTCATATCTCAAATATGATTAGAACATCTCACATATGTTCCCCCTCACATTATGTACATCTTAAAATGATAGTCTTGTTCTACAACATCAATCAAGGCTCAATTGGTATCTACCATGCTTCCTCTTGCTTGACTAGTGTCTCCTTGAAGACTAGATAGAGACACCCTAACCCATAATATCCTAGAATAATGTGAAACTATGATTTTCCCACAACTCTTCATATTCCTTCTCCTCCTTTGTCATTTGATACCGATAGTTCTTCATCTTCTTCTTATGCTTAAGAGAGGCAACATGCTCATCCACTAAAATATTCTCCTTTTATTTTAAGAAAGTATTGACAATATAAGGATACAACCATGATTCATGACATACCTTTTCATGTGAAGAAATAACCTCATCACTAGGCATTGACAAATGATGTTCTTTACATAAAACTTGTTCCACAATATCAAGATATTCTTTTGGATCCAAACATTACTCAGAACTAGCCTGAATTACTACTTTTGTCTTTTCTTTGAGTTTGACTTGAACTAACTTTTGATTCTTCTTTTCTATCTGGAAAAATAACACACTCTCTTGGCATTCTTGAACCTTATTCATATATGATTCCTCTTTTGCTTTAGCAGTTAGTCCACCTTGATATTTTAGCTTAAGTGAATTAGTTTTCATGGTTTCCACATCTTTAGGTTTCCATACCAAGTATTGACCTTTCTTGAGCACATTAGGATGTTCATGCAGCTTCTTATGACTTGAGATCTTGCTTTTAAAATATCTTGAAATATGACCAACTTGATGATAACTGAAATAAATAACATCATTCATACCTTTTTCCTAATGATTATTATGATCTTCCTTTTTATCTTATATCTCAGTTAACATATGATCTTGTCTTTTAAGTTCATTATGCTCCATTTTAATTATCTTAGGTCTCCTTACATGGGTTAGTCTTTTCCCATGCATTTTGGGGTGGGATCTAGAAATATGTCCCATGTTATGATAATTTATAACAGACTATATGATCTGTACCTCTAGCTAACCAACAACTCTTTCTTCTATAGTTTCTTACCTTATGACCAAACCTGTGACAAGCATAACAATGACCATTAAAATATTTTTCATACCTCATGGCACTTGGCTACTTCATGGATCTTTTATTTTTGATCTTAGTACTTGCATCCTTCTTGTCTTGAGCTGACCTCTCTTGCTCTTTCTCAGTCTTGTTTACCTTGACAACAAATTTATCAGGTTCATCCTTCAATGAATCTAGCTTGGTCTTCAATTAAATGCTATCATCTTCTTTAGCTTTCATACTTGAAATTGTATCCTCTAACTTAATTCTAAGGACTTGAATAGTCTTCTTATCTCTCTTAGATTATTTAGTTATGTCATCCTTCAATTTGCATGCTTTATCTTCAATAATCTTTATAGAATGAATATTGGACTTCAACTTATCATGCTTACCTTGCTTTGAACTCAACTTGGCATTTATCTCTTCTAACTAAGTTTTGAGATCTTTGATGGTCTCCTTATCTTCCTTAGCCCATTTGGCTATGTCATTTTTCAATCTATATGCTTGATCCTCTATAGACTTGATCCATTCTTGATTCTCTTTTTCCTCTCTCATGGATTTTCCTAACAAACTCTCCTCAAGAGGTCTGACTTGCATTTCAATACCTTTGATCATATTTCTCATTTTATAATTACTCTTATTTTTCTCCTTTAATTCACCAAGTGCACTTATGAGCTTAGCTTCTAGATCAACTTCTTCTTCCTTACTATCATAGCAAATTTCTTCATCAAACATGATGATCTTTTCCTTATCATATTTTTATCTTGATCTTGCCTTCAAGGATTTTAGTTCCTTATTGATCTTGAGGCATTCATCCGTAATAGCCTTAAAGTTTGAGGCCATGACATTTTTTTGAGCTTCTTCTTGATCATACTCTCTCATATTACCACTGTACTTCTCAATCAGTGCCTTGAGTTGATTACATGTTTCTCTCTTGATTTTATATATGCATAAGTAACCTCTAATTGAGCCTTCAACTCTTGATTCTCTTTCTTCAATTGCTTACCCATATTGTACCTTGGATCACCTTCAAGTGGTTAAACTTGCAATGAAGAACCTGGATCTAATACTAATTTTTTAAGGTACAATCACTAGGGAGATGAATCAGTGATGTTAGATAATTCAATTAAATTCCCAACTCTTAAACAATTGGGATACATCAACTTGATCAATCAACATAAACATGAAAGCGTATACATCCAAAGCATACATAAGAGCATACATCATATGAACACAACACATATGTGAGAAACCCTCTTGAGGGATAAGACCCACTGAACCCTACAAGATGGATTGTAGTCCTATAAAAACAAGATCTAACATTTATACTATCACCCATTAATCAAGGAACACCCATCCCTTTAATTTATTCAAGCACCTGCTTGACCTTTAGCTAGCACCAAATAACAAGGAAGCTACAACCCCCTAAGAAACCAAGCACCCACTCAACTACCTTGAAACTCATATCACCTTTGAACACCTATTGTTTCTCTTCAAATGATGATGATCACCTTTGTTTGCATTCTTCACCTTCAATCTATCTCAAGCTACCTCTAGAGACAACTTACTCAAAGTACCTCTTCTAGGTTCATTAGGTCCAATGACCTATGTTTTCTCCTGAATCAACTTAATCAGACAATAATGAATGATCCTCTTCACTCTTTTTTTTTCCTCACTGACTTGTACCTACTTCATTTCAATCCTTGCTCTTACAATTTCTCAACTCTTCTCTCTTGAAATATAGAAACCATCACCTTGGTCTCCAATATATATAGAGTCTTTATGAATATTATGATCACAACCTTCCTTTTTAGTCACAACACATTCCTTCACCCTTAAGGCATATAACATGGGTCACATTTAAGCACAACCCTCTTTCAAATAGGCCTAAGTCACCTTTTAGGTATTATAAAAACCCATTCACCACTTTGACACTTATGCGATAAAAATAAGAACATAGGAAACACTTTCAAATACATGGACCCATGAGAAATAATCTATACATCCTCATTAAGTGATAACAACCATCACACCACCCTTATATTGAATCTCAAATCGCTCAAACAACATTATATACATGCATCCACCATGAACGAACACATAGTCACCTTCTAAGCCTTCGATCATACTGAATATGATTGATAAAACCTTCATAATACACACATATGATCTTCATGGAGTATACAACACTCTTTGATAGTTACCTCATCTCAATAAATTGAAATACCATCAAGAACAACTTAATTAACCTTCTCAGGTTACTTGTAGAGCATGAATGGACACATAGTCAACTTTAGAGCTTAATAAATTTGATTGTATAAATATTTAGACCTTAAAATGAATGTTTCCAAAAAAAATTTGAATTCATCTACAACTTTGATTTTTATTGCAATATCAAATTCTACATAGATAAAAAGTTATGGATAAAAAAAAAGAACTAGTCTTTCCTTTGTTAAATTCAAATATTTAAATCCAAACAGTCACAGTTAAACCTTGATCACTTAGAACACATCTCATGTTCTTCACTCAGATTGTTCAACTCACACCATCGATTTTCTTTAGAATTAGCTCAAAATTTAACTCATAGTGCTCCATTATCCAAATGTTAAACCTCAAACATGTTGACCTCATCTCATGCTTTCTGGCAATCTTGACCATATACACACCGTCGATCTCTACTAAGTAACTTGGTCTTTATATTATAACTCTCACCATTATATCTTTATCAAAACTCCCTAGATTATGACACTTGGCATACTCATGTGAATTTTGCACATTTTAATTTTTACTTGACCCGCACCATCGATCTTTGTCAGTACAAACACCCATGAACCATTGATCTACTATTAACTCAACAAGAAAGTGACACTTGTCACCAGCACATGAAATATTATATATGTTGACTTCATATGCACCATTTATCTCAATATGTATGATTAAGATCTCACCATTAGATCTTATAGACCAATGACCTCAGTCTTCGACATGGTTAAACGTGATGGTCTACGACCCATCATAATCTCCTATAGCAACTTTGAGGATTTATAACTTGAGTTAGACAACACTTCAAGACTCCAAATTTTTATGGTAGATTCATGGAACTATATAAAACATATCTATGTAATATTTTTACCAATATTGGATTTTTACGTACTTAAAATGAATACTCAAACTTGTTGGATCTTTCATATCTATATGATGTATAGTGATGGTCTAGCTTCTTTTAAGCTAGAAGATGCATTTTGCTCGCTCCAAAATATAAAAAAACATACCAGAGATCCTTCAATACATCTATAGATACCTCACAACCTCTTTTATCCTTATAGACCTACATTTGTTCCATATCTCTCCAAGCTATCCATATAATCACTTTGTCATTCATGCATTAGTACTACATGCTCTCTTTGACATCAATGACAACTTAAGACACCAATGACCATGTCCAACATTAATGCCATATGTAATTTATGATATGAGGGAAAATCATAAAATGAGTTTGAATATAAAATATTAAGGCAAAACATTAAAAAACCTATAAAAATGATGAAACTCTAGGGGTAACATAGGGGTTGTTAATGGTCAAACAATAGACGGGTTGACCAATATTTTACCCTATTTTTATATTATGTAAATCAAAATAGGGTAAACTTGTAAAATTAATTAATATTTTAATATGTGCAAATGAATCATAAATTTGAGTATTACTAATTGATATTGATTTTATAATGTAATTTAATATTTATGGAAAGTACTAATAAGACCAAGATACTTAGATTTGTTATTCGAGTAGTTGATTATGACTTTGTTCTAATAGTGGAAATATATTGAAAGCAGGCCTATGATTCATTTAGAGCTAGAATTTCATCTCTATGCATGCAGGGTCACTAATGTCATCACTATGGTGAATTCATATAATGCAAGTGACTTAAGGTTAAAGTTTCTATCTTGGGATATTCTACCTCTTTATGATCATACATTTCAATGCACCTACCTAATATGTCTCTATATGTGGGATGTTTCACCGTTGACTATATGTGTAGCTATAGAAATAAACTTCCTTCTCATTGAAACCCTATTTTTATTTGTGAAGGGATAATCTTGTAAAAATCAAGGAAGTGTAAGTATGTTAAGCTGGTCTAAATCGCCCTTATTGATGATTGATCGTTATATATGTATCGAATTCCTTAAAGAGGGATTTAAAGTCACACATATTTATTCCCCTTAGTGTGATTGTGTAATCTCACTCTTTTATATATGAAGGCACCTATAAATTTAGATTTGATATTGATAATGCTTTCTTTAAACCTAGTTTTATAGGTTTTAGATTTGGATAATGACTATTCCCTGATATTGATTTTTAATTTGGGAAGAATAGTGAATATTTTATCGATGTGCAGTAGTGTATTTTATGGATACTTGAGAATGCTAAATGGTGAATGAGCTTAACCTTGATCTATATTTATATGTGCTCAATCAAGTAACTTCTCGTGCCACTAACATGTCAAAACCCCATTTGGAACTTAACTTATTTTTGTTTTTATTAAGCTCTTGGACCTTGTTTTACTATAATATATTATTATGACCACCTTTAGTCTGATCAATCTGTTGATGGAAATATTACAATATGATATATTTGGAAATGAATTTGGTGTATGGTTGTATTTAAAATGGATTACTTTTAGTTGATCATTTTATTTATTATGCAGTTATGTTTGTTTGAAAATTTATTGGATGGCTACTAATGCTTTTATCTTTGGTGATTGTAGGGTTTCCAATGAGTTAGGCTTGATTAAGAATCTGATTAACAAGGTTGGGAAATGGGTGTTATACCTTATGACATAAGCAATAAGTTTTCAAAAAGACACCATGGTTATTGTAGTTGACTCTTTTATCATCTTAGTCTTCCCTAGTTCTTATGCTTAATAATCTTTTTTATGTTTAGATCTTATGTCCTTAGCAAGGATCTTGTGAAGGATGAAACCAGTCTTGTATTATTAGACTTATCAAAAAATAAAACCTATGTCTAATTGGGAAATGTTGGTATAACTCGAAGTCATGTTTTGATAAGTTGAATGATTGGTTTGGTTTTAGATATTACCTTATCAATTTCTTAGATTGATTTCAACTTATATTATCACATTTTTTTGCTTTCTGGATGTGTTTCTTGTTATCTCTAAGTATTTTGAGTCAACATGGTTACTTGGACTTAAAAATGTGGAGCTTTCTTTGGACTGTATTATGCATTAATGTTCTTGGGTTGGTTAGATAGATTTATCTTTTTTTAATGCCTCACTTGGACATGAAACCATGGGTACCTTCATGACCTAGGTGAGTGATTTATGTTTAGAGGTTATTTTCTTGGTCATATTATTAAATTAACCATGATGTTTGATGAATTTGGCTTTAGGTGGATTAGCATGATAGAAAGAGTTGACTTAGGGTTTGGTGGATTAGGTTGAAGATGTCTATGGATATTTTGGAACATTATAGTTTCATTTTGCTTGCTATAACTATGGATCGAATGAACCCTACTCACTACTAGATAAAGGAGGAGTTTGTCTGCCTTTTCTTGGCATGTTTGGGGGTTCCTTGTTTCATTAAGTTATTTTGATCTTTCATGAATGTCAGTTTCTTCACCACCTAAAAGTAGAGGAACAAAGGAAATATGGAGTTAATGGTTCCATTCTACCACTACCTAGGTTTTGGGTATGCATGTTACTATGCTCCTTGTTCTAGATTATAAAAGGTAAAAGGGTTTACATTACTTAGAACAATTAAGTAAAGCTTGTCTCATTTACAATTACATTGGAGTTGATTCCTTTGTTAAGTGATTTTACATTTTTGTTACACATATTGAAATTAATGCCATTTTTGGGTTATCATGTGGCATTGTATATTATTTTTATGGTTGATTGAAGTTTTGAATTGGGTTTTTGTTGTTTTGGTTTAAAACCCTATAATGGGGTTTCAGCCGTATGGTTTCAACTTGAAATATCTCTATGTTGTGGATGTATTTCGATGGGAAATGATAGGGTATGAACAAGACTTTCATTGTGTTTTAATTTTCTTTTTGGATGTTTCATTTTGTATGAGGTCTGGTGTTTTATGGAAACTCATCATTTATTTATATGGCCATAAAATTGTGAGCTAGATCCCTAGTTTTTTTATGGTTGTGGTGGTTTCAGCCCACTGATGGCGGGATCATGGGGCTAGTCAAGTGAGTTTTGTTTCACTCTTTGTGGATAGATTCAAACCTTGTACATCTTGAAGAGCTTGGGTATGAGCTTGCATTTACAATTCTATGGATTTTGGAAACTATGTTGCATACCTAGATTTTTTTTACTCGAACCTTATATTGGAATGACTATTAATGGAATATTCATCATTATTAATGTATGGCTTAATTCTTAAGCTATGTTTAATAGTTTCAACAAATGCATGCACTATTTTGGTTATTAATTATAACCAAGTTGATATTATATATTCCTATTCTTGTGCATGTATATTGTTTAATGATTCAATCATTACAGAATGATTAGAGAGTTTGTGAAGGTGACTTTAAATCTTGTAGTTGAATATGTATGCATGATATATATGATTTGAATATTCATAGAATCATGTGAGATTATACTTCTTTGATTGTTGCTTATAATGCTTTGGAATTTCAAATTTTTGTGTTGGCAAAGATTGTAAGATATTGAATGACATTCTTATTTAGCACTGAGTTGAGCAAGAATATTTGCATTTATGTGTTGGATTGTTGTATTGCTTTTGTGATTATCACTCGTCACTTATCATTTTGAATTAGAGATTTGGGAGATATATGGATGCAAAATCTTGTTTTCGTAACTTTACTATGATGTAATTTACTGAATGTAGATTAATCTTATATTTGTATAGTACATAGTGGTGACTAGGTTGAGCGCATTTCTTGTAATGTCATTTATTTTTCTTCCTCTTTTATTTGGTGGGCCGACTTATTCCCCTACACTGTTCTATTATTTATATCAACTTTTTATTCTATTTAAATCGATTTTAGTCATTATTCAAGCATTGCCTTCAATCTTCTCTCCCCTAAAGATGGAACTTGTAGTAGGATTAGATTATGCTGCTGAATTTAGCCTTTAAAAAGATTTGGGAGAGAATCTTCGAGCACCATGTCATTAAAAACAACAACCACTATATCAACAATATTTTCAATTGGTTCTTTTATTTGGATGTTGACAAACATATTTAAAAATAACTAACTAAATAATTCCATGTCTTTAGCATGCTTTCACATATTTGTAAAACTAAGCTTTTGATCTTTACTTTAAAACCATTTTATTATAAATTTCCATAAATAAAATATGTCAAACAATTTGATAATATATTTTTCTATTCTTTTCTATTATTACTTTTTAATTAATAAATATGTTTGAAACTGAAATTTTAAAATTGAAAAATGTTTGTACAAGAACTAGAATTATAAACTAACAAAATAAAAACTTTTGACTACTATGAACTATGAATTATGAACTAATCAATATAAGACCCAATCTAAAGGCCCACATCCCCCAAAAAAAAACCATCAATAATACATAACAACCATAAAAAAGAACAATATTAAAAATTCAACTAAAAAATTAAAATTAAAATAGTAATAATAGATAAAAAGCCCAGTCCTTAAAGAGACACCTAAAAACAACTAAACAATAACAACAAAGCGATAAGTAGTTAAGAAACATATTAAAATGGGTAAAATTTTTGAAATCTAATGTGATGTTATAGCACTTTAATCTACTGTCCAAAGTTAGAGTGTGCAACTACTGGGACCTTTCCCCTAAATAACCCATAAATGGTTATTTGAGTTACATATAAAATTACTATTAAAAATAATTAATGAAATCAACTGCTACTGATTACTTATAAGTGTCATAAAACTTAATTATTTTCATTGATTAAAATCAAACAATACACCTAAAATTTATATAATGTCATTTACTAAAAATATGATAACTACCTCATGTTATAGGAGGGATCGAAGACTCCAGAGAAAACTAAAATAATGTAATAATTAATCCTACCAAATCTAGAAACGGCTAGTTGTTAAGTAGTTGTGTTGTCATTCCCCCCTTATTACATTATTTTTACAAATGTACTCCCTAAACAACTCAAATTTCACCTTTCTAAGGGATTTGGTGAGTATATTGGCTATCTTTGCATATGTAGGGTAGTACTGGAGATGGATGTGGTGATTTAAAACTTGATCTCAAATGTAGTGACATTCAACCTCTATATGTTTCGTTCTTTCATGATAAACATGTTTCTTCACAAGTTTTAACACACCTTGATTGTCGCAATATATGATAGGTGGCTCCCTTTCCATATATCTCATATCTACTAGTACGCATCGTAACCATATCACCTCGCACACAGCTCCACGTGCAGTGCGATACTCTGCCTTAGTGGATGAAAGAGCAACAATAGTTTGCTTCTTATTGATCCACAATATTGGTCTAGATCCAAGATGGAATATGTATCCTAACATTGACTTTCAATCATCAATAGATCTAGTGTAGTCCGAGTCAGTGTATCCCTGCAAGAAGAACTAATTATTCTTCTTGTACCCTAGACCATACTCAAGTGTACCTCAGACATATCTCAGCACATGCTTTGTTGTAATTTAGTGACATTTATTTGGTTCCTACATAAATCTGGAGAGATAGCTTATAGCAAAACATATATCTAGTATGGTGCAGGTCAAGTAGATGAGACTCCCAACGAGCTGTTTGTAGAGAGTTGCATCTACTTATGGTGAGTCCTGGCATCTAGAGAGTTGTAAACCTTTCTCCATCGGTGTTGAAAGTGGATTACAATCTACCATTCTATAATTTTTTAGGAGTGTCTTGGCATATTTTATCTGGGAGATAAAGATGTGATTCAATTTTTGCCATATCTCCAAGCCAAGATAGTAATGCAGTAGCCCCAAATCGATCATGTTGAAGGATCTTCTAAGGTCATTTTTTACAATATCAACCTGATCTTCTAAACTTTTAGTGATCACAAGATCATCCACATATAGAACTAGAATGACTATAGTTGTTCCTAACTTCTTTATGTACAAATTAGAATCTGAGGGGATATGAGTAAAACCATGCTACAAAAGGTGATCATCTATTTTGGTGTACCATGCCCTAGGAGCTTGTTTTAGTCCATAAAGTGATTTAATGAGATGACATACCTTTTTAGGATGCTTTTCATCAAAAAATCCTTCTAGTTGGGTCATGTATACTTCTTCTTTTAGAACAACATTAAGAAAAGCACTTTTGATGTCCATCTGCTAAAGTCACCATCCATTATGTGTTGCCAGTGCACAAATAACTCTGATGGTCTTGATCTTCGCAGTAGGTGTAAAGGTATATTCATAGTCAATGCCCTCTTTCTAAGCATATCCCTTTGTTACTAGTCATGCTTTGTGTTTATCTATGGATCCATCTGCCTTATATTTTGTTTTGAAAACACATTTGCAACCTATGGGTTTTTTTCTTGTGAATAGATCAACTAGTTCCCATGTCTGATTCTTCATGAGTGAGTCATATTCAGCATCTATTGATTTTTTTCATTGTGGTTGATTTAAAGCATCATGAACATTATCAGGTTCAAAGCTATTAACAATTGTACTCATGAGAGTAAAATTTACCTCATGTCTAGTCTGACTCCTCGTTCTGACTCTTGATGAATGGGGGTCTCTACTAGTACCTAGTACCCACTTTGGATGAGAACTTTGTTTTTGTTGCAAAGAACTACTTGGTAGACATGAAGAAATATCTAGTAGATATTATAGATCGCCAAGATCAACATATTGTTCCCCTTGTATCTCTTCATCCTGGTGTGGAGTCTCCTCATCATCTGATTCAAGAAATAGTCGGTGAGAGGTAGTTGATATTGATTCACCATTCTGCATCTCAAAGGATGATTCACCAAATACCACATCTCTACTTTCATAGATTTTTCTTGACTTAGGATCCTTGAGATGATATTCCTTATCCCAATAGGATGCATGGGAGTGTTTTGGAATCAATTTTCTTCCTCTTTTTAGTTGGTACATGCATATATGCAATGCAACCAAAAATTTGTAAATGAGAAATAGATGGATTTTTACCACTCCATACCTCTTTAGGCATTTTATCTTTCAGAATCCTTGTTGGTGCTTTGTTGAGAAGATACATAGCTATTTGTACTGCATCTACCCAATAGCGTTTCTCTAGCTTTGTCGTTGATAGCATGCAACGAGCCATTTCCATCACAGTTTGATTACTTCACTCAACTATGCCATTCTATTAGGACGTGCAGGGAGCAGTCATATTTTACTTAATTCTTTGTTGGTTCAAGAATGCCAAGAATTTATTTGATGTGAATTCCTCCCCTTGATCTAAGTGGAGATGAAGTAGGGGTTGCCCAGTTTCCTTCACCACTTGCTAATAGAGGATCTGAAAATGATGAAGGGCTTCACTTTTCTTTATCAGGAAGTATACCCACATTTTTTGGGAGTAGTCATCCATGAACAATTAGAAATACTTGTATCTAGAGAATGAAACAGGTAGTGGGTCATTCAAATCGGTATGAACAACCTCCAAACACTTCTTTGCATGAAAGGAACTATCTTTGAATGGATCCCTGTGTTGTTTACCTGCAAGGCATCCAGGGCATACTGGCAAGGAACTAGACAATTTTGGAAGTCCATGTACCATTCCTTTAGAACTTGGCTAGTATAAAGATCTAGCTGATAAATGTCCATAACGGTAGTGTCAAAGGGTAGTGGATTCTACCATTGATGTAGATAAAGCTACTGTAGAAGATGAGAAAATGTCTAAAGTAAACAACTTATCTTTCAAAAAGGCTTTAGCAAGAATTTTACATTTTCGTGAAATAAAACATGTTTTGATGTCATTTTAAGAAACTCCACCTTAACTTGATGATTTAATAGCTGACTGACTGATAAGAGATTGAATGTCAAACCAGGAACATATAGTACCTTTGTAAGTGTACATTTTCATGTTCTAAAGGGAATGGTCACTTTACCTATTCCTACTATGACATACTCCTTATTGTCAATGATCCTAACCCAATATCCAGTGGGTTGGTCTGTCAGCATATCGAACATCTTCTTGTCCCTGTCATGTGCTTAGTGGCACTTGAGTCAATTAACCAGATGTTCCTCGTAGGCTACAAGGTTTGGGAGACTAGTACTACATTTTTGTCTTCATCAGTTGTCACCTCATCTGATTCATCTTCTTGTTGGGCAATGAGATGTCTTTTCTACTTCCACTGTTGGGGACGTCTTATCTTCTGAGTATTATCGTGCCTTGAAAATATCTAAGCCTTTTGATTTTTTCTGAGAAATTATATCCATGTCATCCTATTGTAGTGATTAATGAACAAAATGAAGTATTTATGACCACTAATGAAGAGTATTGGAAGAAAACATAAGTCTAAATGAACAAGCTATAACTTTTTATCTGCTTTTTGCTATAACTTTAGAAATGGTTCTCTTGCATGTTTAGCCAAGATGCAGGCTTCACACTTCTCATATTATTTCATGGGTAATATATGCTTGCCAACAACACCATTCTTGTATAATACTCAAATATTGTTATAGTGAGTGTGCCCAAATGAATCATGCCATAACATGTTTGAAGACATTTTGTCTTCCATGAGAAAAGCATAATTTCTTGAATTTTATAGCTCACCCTTTAGTTTGAGAATTTTTCCTTCCTCATATCTAGTCATATCACTTTTCATCCTAATTATGACACCACCATTATGTAACAAAATGGAATGGCCTTTTTGCCTTATGAGCAGTGGGGATAACAATTTTTATTTCAATTGAAGAAGGTAGAGAATATTCTCAAGTTTGTAGTTTGGAAGCCCTAGACATCTGAGTCGAATTGTACCTCTTTCCTATGGTTGTAGACTTGATCTATCTACAAGTTATATTGTGCCACAACTTTCTTCATTGTACTCCTCAAAGAAGTCTTTTCAAAAATTCATACACTGAGTGGTGTCAGTATCAAGAACCCAAGCATAAGACCATGAGGAACTAATTGAGACATTGTTTGCTTCATCATCTATACTAGAAAACACACAATCACCAATGAATTATGCTGATTTTGACTCTTTTGATTGTTTCTTTGAATTTCCCTCTTTCTTTTTACAATATGCTTCAATTTTCTACCATGGAGCCCTACATTCATGAGTCTCATGGCTACCTTTTCTATCATATCATTCATAGTAATGGTTTTTCTTATCATTCTATTTTTTATTTTGACCACCATAATTTTTATTTTTGCCACCTTTTCCCTTGTACTTGTTCTTGTACTTGTTATTTTCATCATTTTTGGAAATTGTGGCTTTGTTTGATGTTTTGAAGGAATTTTATTTGACATAACACAAACTTCTACCTATTGTAGTTTCAATTTTTATTCCAAAGAGCTTTTCTCTTTCTACCATCTTTTCAACCAATTGGTCAAATGTGAAAGTCTTCAACTAATTACTTTCTTGTAGAGACTCCAAATAGGTTGAATAGTTTGAAAGAAGGGATTTTATGATGCGGTCATATATATTTTTATGTTGACACCTATTGCTTTAATATCATGTTTGATAGCTCATATCTCTCAAGCCAATCTCATCACATCACCATCTTTCAACTCTAGATTTAATAGCTTCAATTGAAATTGAACAAATTCCAACTCTAAAAAAAAATTATATAGGTCTTTCAATTTGTAAATTGTATTCCATGGTGTATTTCACCCTTGTATATGATGAAACACATCTCTGTCCACTGATGCCCTCATAAAGCCAAAGCCTTCTGATTTTTTTGCTTTTATGTATGAGTGTGTTTTGCATTCCCTATTGGTTTAGTTGATTGTTTTGCCCCATCACAAATATTAAACTATAGATCATTGAAGATGAGTGCATTCTCCACTTGTCGAAACCATTCTAAACAATTGTCTTTATCAGTTAAGGTAGTGCAAATAATAGATTTGATAGAATACATGGTTTTGAGTTTTTGTTTGAGTTTTTAAAGGTTTTGAGTTCTAGTTTAATCCCAATTGGTTCTTTATCACTCCAAAATAGTCCCCTTTTCTATATATGCAAAGGTATTAAAAATGATTTATTTTGTCATTAAAACTGACTTAAAAAGAAAATCTCATACATCAATATACTTGGTTTCTCTTGATTTTTAAAATTAATTTTTTTTGGCATACACGAATGGGTAAAAAGAGTAGCTCTCCTTATTTCTCCTTGTATTTATAAAAATTGGTTGTTATTTTCTCAAATTCACTTTTAGAGTAGCTTTTTAAATCCAATTTCAATGAAAAATTGCTCAAATTTTTAAATATTTTCAAATTTAAATATTTTCAAATTTAAATATTTTCAAATTTTGAAAAAAGCATTTAATAGAAAATGGAATTTGATTTTTAATGAAAAAGAATAAAAAATTGTATACCTTCTCTCCTCAAATTTCCCTTATGTGGAATTTTTTCCAATATTGGAAAATGAGAATGTATGGCCCACTTGGTTGCTGAAGCACCAGAATTGGAAAGAAAAAATTATTCAAGAATTTGAAATATCTCTGGACCTATCTTCACGCCTCCACTCAACTCCATGCATCTTATCAAATACTCTAAAACAAAGGAAGTCCAAAACCAATGTAACATGGGGAGAACAGAACCAACGAAGTCCACAGACCACATACGCAAGTCAGCTAAGGAGTTAATGAAATCTAAATGTTATTAGAGAGTGTACGTTAAACGTAGGTCAGAAATCTTGACCAAACACTAGTAAAATGTGTCATATCTCAGTAAAGTAGGCAAAAATGCCTCAATCAGATAACATAATAAATATAATCAGGTGAGTCTCCAATGAAATTCCCTCTCAATAATGATACGCTGCCAATAATCAGTTGTGTTTTTAATTAAATACCACCTCCTTAGTGATACGCTACATATATTGTCATACAAAAATTTATTGAAACATGAAAATCCCAAAATGCCTCCCTTCTAGTGTTGGTTCACTGCAAGTGCACAACAAGACAATTTTTTTGAAAAAAAATCATTTATTGTAGGGCCATACAATTAAATTAATGGAGAAGGAATGACAAAAGGCTAAATTTTTAGGCTTTGATACCAATGATAGGTCAAAAATAATATTGAAAGAATGTCAATAAAATTATATTTCACAATTCAAATTGAAAGGGAAGGAAACAATGCATTTTATAAGACAAGAGATGACTAATCACTTCACCTACTAAGATGTCCATTCAACTACCTACGTGCTTCTTGAGCTACACACTAGAATACAAAAGCAAATGTCCAACTACTCCTAAAAATTAGGAAATATTATATACAATAATATCATAGTAATTAATAAACTATCTTTTTAAAAAATCAAAAAATAATATGAACAAAATCAATTAAATTGGGCTTATATATTTTATTAAATTTGTATTTATCTAACACACACATATATATAATTAATGTTTAATATACAAATATAATACAATATGTATTATTTATATAATAATTAACATTTTATATATATATATATATATATATATATATATATATATATATGAGGGCCCACATCATACACAAAATTAAGTTTCAAGGTGGGTATTAGATTTATATGATACATACACATTATAAAGGGATTTGCATCTTCTAGGGTGGTGATATTTTTGATTGGGTATTTGTTTATTTTCAAGGTTAGATAAGATGGTCATGAGAGTTGATTTTATTGTGACATAGATCTACGTTTGATATGCATCTTGAATTAATGTTAAAATACTACTAACATTTAGACAAGACTTTGAAGTATTAGTGTCTATCTTGTAGCTTTTGTTCATCTATGATATAAATATATTGACACTTGGAGCAATTACACTATACATTAAAACATATTAAAATACCATACTCAAACTTTAAAAAAAAGTCAAGCACAATTAAAACTTATCTTCGTAAGAATCTTAAATATCCGTACAAAAAACATAAAATATAACAAATTACTCCTTAAAAAAAAAGTTATTTTGAAAACATTACTAAAACGAATATAAAATTGTTGACAAACCTATTTTAAGATACGTAAGTAAAGAATTCCATGTCTTTACAGGAATTAGAGCTATAGATTGGTAGAATAAAAGCTTTTGATTAGAATTTTTAAATCAATCTGGTACACAACATAGAAGCCCAAATTCCCCCAAAGGACCATCAATAATGCATAACAATTATAACAAAAAACAATATTAAAACTCAACTAAAAGACGGAAAAATTAAGACATTAACGATGGACAAAATACCTAATCCTCAGAGGCACCTAAAAACACCTAACAACAAAATGATAAATCACTTAAATAACTCATAAATGGTTATTTAAGTTACATATAAAGTTATTATTAAAAATAATTTATGAAATCTAATTACTCATAAGCATGCTAACTTAAGCCTCTGAAAGCTTTCTAGATTTTGAGGCATCTGAACGTGGCTATCTTCCTGTGCAAGTCCGGATGTTATTCAGTCTGTTCATTGTCATGTCATGCCTAGCTTTCTGATAATAAATAATAAAAGTATAACTATACTTTTTTATAATATATGTTTTAAAATAATTGTTGTGGTTCTTACTTTCATTATATATTTATTATTATTTATATTTTAAATATTATATTCAATACGTAATAGGTAAATAAATATTATATGTATTTAATAAATTATATTTTTAAAAATTGAAAAAATAAATTAAAATAATATGAACAAATTAATTAAATTGTCATTATATATTTTAATAAATTTTCATTTTTTGATATATAAATAAATATTATATGTGTTTAATAAATTATGTTTTTAAAAATTTAAAAATAAAATAAAATAATATGGACAAAATTAATTAAATTGTCTATGAAATTTTCATTTATTATATTTATATATAATTATATTCATATATTATAATATTAATGTTTAATGTAAAAATAATAATATATATTATTTATATAATAATTAACATACATACATACATATGAGGACTCACATCGTATACAAAATTAGGTTTCAGGGTGGTTATTAGATTTATATGATACATACATATTATAAAGGGGTTTCTATCTTTTAGGGTGGTGACATTTTTGATTGGGTGTTTTCTATTTTCAAGGTTGGTTAATTAAGAATGTCAAGGGAGTTGATTTTATTGTGGCATGGATCCATATTTGATGTTCATCTTGAATCAATATTGCAATACCACTAACGTTTAAACAAGACTGTTGGGGATCAACCAACAATTTGATTACACTTATGAAAGCAATAAACGCGGAATTAAATCAGAATGATAAGTAACTAGAATCAAAAATAGCAAACAATGAGAGATACAAGAAACCACCCTGAAAACTTGTATTAAACTCTTTATAGAAGGAATACAATTGAAAAAACTTCTTTTTTCCACACCTCTCTCAGATGTACAGATCTCTCTCTAGATATCTTTCCCTCAAGAGCTCTCTCTCTCAAGTACAATCAACTCCAACAACCTGGATTGATTCACATGTACAATTTTGTAATGTTCTTCAACATTCTACAATACACTACATTAAGCTAAGAAGATCTATCCTAATATAGAATTAGGAAACTTGAGCATGCATTTACAACCAACAGTTATGCCTCTTAAACAAGGGATCTAAAATAGTCTTACTAAAGATAGAGATGCAGACTTAAGACTATGACTTAAATCTATCATGCAAACACTCAGTTCTATCCACGAAAATAGCTCTCTGGACGCATAGGTAACCGACGCCGATTCCTGCCTGCTTGCCTGTGACTGACGTCGGCCGATTCCTGTCGACGCCGGCATCTCTTGAACTGCCCCTGATCAACGTCGGTCGCTCCTGACCGACGCCGGTGACTGTGTAAACCTGCAACTATCAAATCTGCTCCTTTGGTGAAGCTTTTAAGCTCCACACCTTAACAATCTCCCACTTGGAGATAAATAGCTACACCAGTACCTGTACAGCAACATCTTCTAGCTCCTCCATCTTCAACTCAATCATGAAGACCAACAGAAGTTGAATGAAGATTCAACTTCTCCTTTGTAACCGGCTTGGTTAACATATCAACAGGGTTCTTATCTGTATGTATCTTCTCTAGCTTCAACTCACCATCCTCCAATACCTGTCTTATGAAGTGGTACCTAAGCTGTATATGCTTTGTTCTTGAATGAAAAGCTGAATTCTTAGCCAAATGAATTACACTCTGACTGTCACTATATAATCTACAACTCTCTTGCTCCTTTCCAAGCTCTTCCATGAACCATGGCATCCATATCATCTCTTTGCTAGCCTCTGTGACTGCAATATACTCTGCTTCTATAGTTGACAAGGCAACAACCTTCTGCAACTTTGATATCCAGCTAACCGCCGTTCCACCAACAGTGAAAACATATCCTGTGGTGCTCCTTCTGCCATCCAAATCACCTACCATATCTGAATCTACATAACCATGTAGAGAAGTATCTAAACCTCCATAGCACAAATGCCTACTACTGGTTCCTCTTAGATATCTAAGGATCCACTGAACTACTTTCCAGTGTTCTTTTCCTAGATTGGCCATATACTTACTTACAACTCCCACTGCTTGGGCAATATCCGGTCTAGTACACACCATTGCATACATTAAACTCCCTACTACAGAAGAATATGGAACTTTACTCATGTACTCTACCTCATCATGTGAATTAGGACATTATTCTTTACTCAACTTAAAATGTCCAGCCAAAAGTGTGCTTACCAGTTTTGCATCCTGCATGTTGAACCGTTTCAACCCCTTGTTCACATAATCCTCTTGAGACAAAATCAACCTGTGATTTTTCCTGTCTCTCTTAATGCTCATGCCAAGGATTTTCTTTGTTGCTCCCAAATCCTTCATGGTAAATGTTTGAGCTAATTTCACCTTAAGCTCAGAGATATCCTGCATGTGTGATCCTACAACCAGCATATCATCTACATACAACAACAAAATAATATATCTACCATTATTCAATCTCTTAAAATACACATAATGGTCAGATTGACACCTACTGTAGCCATGCTCAGTCATAAACCTGTCAAATCTCAAATACCACTGTCTAGGAGCTTGCTTGAGGCCATACAAGCTTTTCTTCAATCTGCACACTAACTTCTCCTTACCTTTGACCTCAAATCCTTCCAGCTGTTCCATATATATTTCTTCATCCAAATCTCCATGAAGAAACGTTGTCTTAACATCTAGCTGCTCAAGATGCAAATTCTCAATAGCAACTAAAGATAGTACAGTCTGTATAGAAGTCATTTTAACAATAGGAGAAAAAATCTCACCAAAATCAATACTTGGCTTTTGTGCAAATCCTTTCACTACCAACCTGGCCTTATATCTCATCTATCCGTTCTCACCTTCCTTCAATCTGTAGGTCCATCTGTTCTTCAGTGTCCTCTTACCTGTTGGCAACTCAACCAAATCCCATGTTTGGTTCTCTTTCAAGGACTCCATTTACTCAACCATGCCACGCTCCCACTGACTCTTGGACTCTACCTGTATTGCTTCTTAAAAACTCTCTGGTTCTCCACCATCAATAAGCAATAAATAGAATAATGAAAGAGAATATCAAATTGGAGGTTTACTTACCCTTTCTGACCTCCTGATGGGCGTCTGAGACTCATCCACAACACGCTGTCCACCCAAATTCTCTGACAATGACCGACCTCGGTCACTTCCAGGCCTGTAACTAGCCAACATCGATTCTTCCTGACCGATGTCGGTCCCTATCCTGTCAACGTCGGTCCCTGTATTACCGACATCAGTTTCTGTCCTACCGATGTCGATTCCTCCCTGGCTGACGTTGGTCTCTGTGTTTTTCTTTTTGTGATTAGTTTTTCTTGCGAGCTCATTTTGGACCGTCACCTCGTCCAATTCTCCATTGCTCTACCCAGATTGATTCAGCTTCTTCAGCTGATCACTATACATCACTTTTTCATTGAAAACAACATCACTGCTCTTAATTATCTTATTAGTTCCTAGATTCCAAAACCTGAATCTGAAATCATCAGAGCCATAGCCAATAAATGTGCACCTCATAGACTTAGCATCCAGCTTCTTTCTATTTTCCTTATCAACGTGCACAAAGGCTTCACAACTAAAAACTTTGAGAAATGAGAGATCTACCTTTTTACCTGTCCATGCCTCTTCTGGAATTCCACCATTCAGAGCTGTAGAGGGTCCTCTGTTAATCAGGTACACTGCAGTGTCAACAGCTTCTGCCCAAAACTCTAAGGGCAAACCAGCATGCAATTTCATACACTTTGCATGCTCCATAATTGTTCTATTCATCCTTTTAGCAACTCCATTCTGCTGAGGTGTCCTTGGAACCATCCTTTGCCTACAGATTCCATGCATATAACAATATCAGTTGAACTTATAGTTGTAAAACTCACCACCATTGTCAGATCTCAAGCACTTCAATCTCTTACCTGTTTCATTCTCAACCATAGCTTTCCAAATCTTAAAAGTCTCAAATACATCAGATTTCTTTTTAATACAATAGAACCATACCTTTCTTGTAGCATCATCTATGAACGAAACATAGTACTGTGATCCTCTAATAGAAGCAACCTGAGCCGGTCCCCACACATCTATGTGAACAAGCTGCAACTTATGTTTCTTCTTTGTTGATCCAGTCTTGAGAAAACTCACTCTCTTCTGTTTCCCAAAAACACATTGCTCACAAAAATCCAGATCTATGCTTTTCAAATTTGAAAGCTTACCTTTAGACTTAAGAATTGGCATTCCCTTCTCACTCATGTGGCCAAGCCTTGAGTGCCATAATTTTGCATCCACATCTGAAGTAGATAATATAGAAGGAGAATTGTTAGTAACACAATTACATAAATAGAGAGTACCTACTCTCTTACCTCTGGCCATTACAAGTGCACCCTTGGTCACCTTCCAAGATTCAGCTATGAGAGTTACTGTACAACCCTCATCCCCTAACTTTTCTACAGAAATCAAATTTCTCTTCAAGCTAGGAACATGCATAACATCTCTCAACACCCATGTGTTGTCATTTTGCATTTTCAGCTGCACTTTACCTTTGCCAATAATTTTACAAGGCTCATCATCCCCTGAATACATTATTCCAAAATCTCCATGGACATAGTCACTAAAATATTCTCTATTAGGGGTAGCATGAAAAGATGCACCAAAATCTAAAACCCAAGATTCTATATTATTATGCAAAGAGAATATTAAAGCATCTTGTGCAATACCTGCAACCTTTGCTTCTTCTTTTCCTTCAGCTAATTATCCTCTTTAGGCTTTGACCAGCAATCTCTGCTTATGTGCCCTATCTTTCTACAATTCTAGCATTGTGGCTTCCTGCCATTTTTGTATTTGGATCTACCTCTCACTTTTGACTTAGACCTTGATCTCCTCTTGCTC
The DNA here is from genome assembly GCA_037957365.1 of Torreya grandis. Lineage (NCBI taxonomy): Eukaryota > Viridiplantae > Streptophyta > Pinopsida > Cupressales > Taxaceae > Torreya > Torreya grandis. The sequence goes on from JARHVA010000070.1 coordinate 7,775,240, forward strand.
TTCTCTTTTTTCCTTCCCCTACTCTCAAAACTTAAAGCGTTTCCTGATGTTTTCTCTGTGCTTTTCTTGCAAATTTCCTCATTCAAGATAACACTAACAACATCCTCTACTTTTAAAATATTTGAAGCAGATGCAGTATTACTAACTGCCATTACTAAGCTATGCCAGCTTTCAGGCAAAGAACATAATATTAAAAGAGCTTTAATTTCATCATCAAATACAATTTTGACTGAACTTAATTAATTTACAATTCCATGGAAATCATTCAGATGATTAGATACAAATCCACCTTCCTGCATACGCAAATTAAATAACTGCTTCATAAGATATACCTTATTTGAAGCTGAGGGTTTTTCATACAAATTTGCTAAAGTAGTCATCAACTCTACCATAGACTTTGCCTGTGATAAATTAGATATCACAGTAGATGCTAGACTCAGTCTTATAGACCCCAGAGCCTTTCTATCAAGAACTTCTCATTTTTCATCATCCATGTATGTGGGCTTCTTTGCAATCCCACCTAACAGTAAGTATAGATCTTTCTGATACATATAATCTTCTATCTGTATTCTTTAATGTTGATAATTTTTGCCATTAAACTTCTCCATTCTCAATTTACTTTCTTCTGCCATTGCTTCTCCCACTCAAACAGAAATCCCTACAGAAACCCTGTGAGTACCCTGTAATCAATACACACTACACAGATTTGAACCACCTATTAGTGAACCTGAACTCTGATACCACTTGTTGGTATCAAGCTCTAAAACCTACAACCAAGGCTCTGATACCACTTGTTGGGGATCAACCAACAATTTGATTACACTTATGAAAGCAATAAATGTGGAATTAAATCAGAATGATAAGTAACTAGAATCAGAAATAGTAAACAATGAGAGATACAAGAAACCACCCTGAAAACTTGTATTAAACTCTTTACAGAAGGAATACAATTGAAGAAACATCTTTCTTCCACACCTCTCTCAGATGTACAGATCTCTCTCTAGATATCTTTTCCTCAAGAGCTCTCTTTCTCAAGTACAATCAACTCCAACAACCTGGATTGATTCACATGTACAATTGTGTATTGTTCTTCAACATTCTACAATACACTACATTAAGCTAAGAAGATCTATCCTAATATAGAATTAGGAAACTTGAGCATGCATTTACAACTAATAGTTATGCCTCTTAAACAAGGGCTCTAAAATAGTCTTACTAAAGATAGAGACGCAGACTTAAGACTATGACTTAAATCTATCATGCAAACACTCAATTCTGTCCACGAAAATAGCTCTTTAGACGCATAAGTAACCGACGTCGGTTCCTGTCTGCTTGCCTATGACCGACGTCGACCGATTCCTGCTGATGTCGGCATCTCTTGAACTTCTCCTGACTGACATCGGTCGCTCCTGACCGATGCCGGTGACTGTAAACCTGCAACTATCAAATCTGCTCCTTTGGTGAAGCTTTTAGGCTCCACACCTTAACAAAGACTTTGAGGTAATGGTGTTTAACTTGAAGCTTTTGTTCATCCATGATACAAATATATTGACACTTGGAATAGTTACACCGGGAATTAAAACATATTAAAATGCCATACTCGAACCCTGGAAGAAAATTCAGGCATAAAAAGAGCTTGTCTTCGTAGGAATTTTATATAATTGTACAAAATAAAACAAAAATCTAATAGATTACTCCTCAAGAAAAATATGTTTTGGAAACATTACTAAAATGAATATCATGTTATTGTTGTTTAATGCTTCATGCAAAAAAGGTTAGATGGGGTTAATGGTAATTGTTTGTTTTGGTAAAGTGGAGTTTTGTAAAATAAAATAGTGTAAATCAACACTTGTACCACACACAAAAATATTAACTACTAAACTTCTCTCACCTTTTTTACATAAAATATTAAGAATTAATAATAATAAACCTAATAAATATTATTTTATATTATTAAAAAAGTTAACGGTTCATCTTCTACCCCAAGTGATGGTTCCCCTTATTGAAAGTGTGTCAATTTGATTCACATATGTGTTGCACGCTGACAAGTGTATTGGCATGATTTGCACTTTGAAAGTGTTTTTTGTAATGGCGAGATGTGTTGTTGTCTCCATATGGTGGCTATAAAAAAAGTCTTAAAATTTTAGCACAACAACTTGGTTGATGGCATCAAAGATAAAAATATCTTAAAGTGGATGATGTCCAGTTAATCCACTATGTGCTCAATGTTTGGACAGCGTTGGAGGAGACCCTTCGATGGACAATGTGATTCAATCCATCACTGACCCAAGCCTATCCACTCCATATTTGGACACCTTGAAGATCACCCAAATCATTAGTATGCATTATATTTTTTTAGGCTAGCAACACTTTGACATTCCATGAAGATGTGGAGAATCTTGGTACTGAGCTTGGGAAGAGAGTTGATGAAATATGGATCACATGAAGATTTTTTTTGGATGATATTGCTCAAGGTAGTAAGTTGTGCAAAATATGTGATAGTTTCTATATTCCTTCATCGAGATATTAAGACTCTAATCTTAATGAATCTTTGGTGAAACTAATCATGGAAGGTGAATTTTTTATTGATAATCCCATAATGGTGGTGTTGAGATTTTCTAAAGAGTAGTTTGATATGTAATTTTTTAGTGAAAATAGAATCAAAATTTAAATGCTTTTACTATATTTTCACCCTTGGATGTTGATAATCATGTTATATCCCTGATTCTATCAAGTTTTTGATTACTATATTAATAGATGGGCCATATCCCCCTGATCAAAAATATATATAATATATTATTTTATTGTATTTAATAAATTATTAATATTATAAAATATATAATATCATATATAAACATTTATGCTAATTTTATTATATTATTATATGTTAATTTTTTATCATTGATGTTAACTTACTCTTTTCAACACATTAAATTAAGTTTGATCTCTATTAAATTATTTTAAATCTAAGTCTATATCATAATTTTATCTATTTCATTATGTCATATACATTAGTGCTACCATTTATTAAAATAATAAAGTAGGCTTGTACCTGACTGTAAGATACAAAGATTTAACAATTATTATGGAACCTTACCACTACCCCATTTTGTATTCATAGCCTCCTCATTTCTCATTAAAAGAAAAATTAAGGATACCCTTTTGTCAGTTCCTCATATTTTTAGCTTCACTCAATGAGTAAGATCATATTTTTTTGGGTGAATGTTATTTTTGTGAAAAAAAATAATTTTTTGAACATGTCCATCAAAGTTTTGGATGGATAGCATCCGAGGCAAGTGGGGGAACATGAAAACAGTCTACACCACTTCAAACATGCATGTTAATAAACATATGCAAAACTGTTGGTTGATCAAAGATTTGAATGTGCATTATAGGTGGGTAGATGTTATATTTAAATTACCCTTTGATGTGAGGTGTGTTGGTGCACATGCATAATACATTTCTATTACGTTGCCATGTTCCTCACTAGTTACTACCAATGAACTATAACACAAGCCACATATCTATAAAGTCATTAAGTGTGTTATTCAATCCCATTATGATGATTGTGGCCATCATCCCCTTCCCCACATGCAGGTTTTAATTTAAAGGATACCCAATATATACATTCAATTAATTTATTACAATGTAACTATTTATAGCTAATGTGAACATTTTCATATCCTAAACATAATTAAATTTATACAATGTGTTAAAAGAATATGGGTAAAAATTGTAGAGATGGTCAATAAATCAATTGGCGTCATGACACAAAGAATAATGAGAACTATTCTTTGAATAGAAAGTCATAAGATACTCCACCTTTTTCTTAGAAAGATTGATTTCACATGGGTTCCATTCCCATATCCAGGCATGATATAACTTAATAGTTGGTTATGTTCATAAAGGTGATTGACAAAGATCCTCCCGCCATCTCTAACTCCATAATATAGCCCACGAACTACATGGAATTGTGTTGATATCCATTTTATAATATCTAATTTATACTTCTTGCTTCATTCCCTATGTCTTGACCACCAATTCACCCCACACTTGATTGAAGAAATGCTATCAATAGTAACCATATTAAAGAGGTTGATTTTCCTCAATGAACCCTTTTCTAGCATTTTGTTCAACAAATTCAATGATGATGTCATCATAAAATTTATATGTAGGGGAAGAATTTCAATTTTAGTGATTATTTCTATATTAATATAATGGGAAATCATATGTGATCTTAAGATTGACTTCGATCCATCCACTGCACTCTCAATCATAGTTAGACGCTTTGGTGGCATAAGATTAATGATAGGCAGTGACTATTCAATAGCTTCAACCTTTAAATGGAATTTTGTATTATAATATTTTTACAAAGTGAAAGTTACAAATCCTTCAATGTAAGTAATTGTTCAATTTTTGCTATAATTTGAAGCTTCTCACAACTCTCAATTCCAATGGTCTCCAAGAGTCTCATTCTCAAAACACATATTTTCCATGACCAATATTGATTATTTAAATCAATTTTCACCTCGTCATTGCTAGTTGAGTATGTAACTATGAATTATTTTGTCTTGAATAAAATAAGGTAGAAATGTGTGAAGAGGAGGGAGGTGGAAACACATGTAAGACATGTAGGTGGGAAATTTAGAGGATCAACATGAAAGGAAGTCTTTTAGGGTGATAGATGAAACTTTACGATGCATGTCGCATTAAGACAATGTGATTTTATAGTGACTTGTATTTACATGGGAGCCATGATTTTAGTACATGAATTTTCGGATGTTATCCTTTGAATAAAAATCTAGATAATATAATATGACATTTGGTTATGTTGTATCTATAATGATATTAGGACATTAAATAATTTGAGGGAAAAAAATCATTAGTATTTTGTAATCTCAAAAATTCCTTTCATGAAGGGAATTTAAAGGTTATATGAAACTTTATATTTGTTAACACAGTGTGTGATAAGGGTTAAAACTAGTAGTTTCCCCAAAATCACAAGTTACTATTTTGGTAAGATGGGGATTTGTAAAGTGAAAGAGAGTAAATTTGTGTTTCTTCATATAGTGTGGCGATGCACTATATGGGAAGGAGATGTTTTCCTTTACGGTGAACTTGTGCAATGGTGAATAGATGGGGAAGCTAAAGACCATATAGAAAATTGAAGTGATGAAAGATGTCAAGGTGAGTATGGCAGTGATGGTGAGGGGAAATGATAAGGTATTTCAATGAGAGACCCAAATAAGCTTTGGAATATATATGTAAAAAGTATAATGATAGGTCACATATAACAATGCAATATGTAACTCCCACCAAACTATTTCAATTACCAAATACATGATTGAAACATGTGTCAAATATCCAACAAATTTTTGAAACACATAGAATGCACCATGTGTCAATTTAGACAAAGTTAAAACCAAAATGACATAAAATGTAATTGTGTTAAATACATAAAACCTAATTAGTTACCTCTGAAATCAATTAGACAAAAAATGGAGAAGACTTCTTCAATGAAATAAGCCTTTTATATAATCTATTTTAGTTATGCATGATGTCATATGCAAATACACACACACACACACACACACACACACACACATGTTTTTTTATTCTTATTCTCATTGACACTAACAACAACTATTATATTCATAACAATAGTACTTATTTATCTTTATTTGGTGAATATAAGAAAGGCATAATTTCCATGAGTCCCACCAGAGCAATCAATCTTCGGTAGTATGATTCACATATGTAACATGTCATTGAACTTTTATTGTGTGTATGGTTAGGCTTATTTAAGTGAAATGATTGAAATAGCCTATCATCACCCCTCACCATCACCACCCACCTCTCCACATGGAAGTTATATACTTTTTGAGACTATGCAACATGAGACAATGTGGTGTGATGTTCCCAAAATTAGACTACATAATATGGATGTTATGCAGTATTGTCTAGTATGGTATGACATGGCTGACACAAGGAAAAATTTTAGTTGTAGGCACGAGGTGCTACACATTTATATTTTATGTTGAGTTATACACACTAAATGTTAGTATATATTGTTGGTGTGCTTGTCTAAAGTAAAAGTGCACGAGTCAAAAAATTATAGACAAATCACCATGATATTTTTTTCATATATCCCAAAAAATAGTATACTTTGCTAAACCCTCAATTTATCAATTATTACTCTAGAATTAGAATATTGTGAATTAGGTATTTTTTTCTTTACATCCAATTAAAGTTGATTTCACTATTATGGTAGATCATATATTATGTATCTTTCATTCATCCATGATGCCAATTTATTAACACCCAAAAGAATTAGATTAGGCTAAAGAACATTTGGAAATGCCATGCTTAGACCCCTTGAAGAAAGGGAAGGGTTGTATGGAACATCCAAATAGTGATGGTCAAAGGAAATGCCAAGGTATTTCATGGGTACCATACATGAATAGACCCATGTCATACATAAGACCTAAGTTCAAGGAAATGATTGGAGTCACATGACCAACACCCATTGCATAGGGGTCTACAACTTGTAAGATGGTGACATATTTGATTGGCCGTCTTATGTTTTTGAGGGCGTATGAAAATGTCATGATATATTATTTAATTTTAGAAAGGTTCCATGTCTCATGTGTAGATTAAATCAATGAACATGGTCTTTCAATATTCATAGTAAAATTATTAAGTGGAGAAATTGAACAATTCAAGCATTTATTCATAAATTCTTTCCTTTCTCTTTTATTGATTTTGTTTCATTGTCATATGGATCTTTATGGTCGGGCATATCTATTAATTTACATCTCTTCCAGCATTCCTTGCACCGTCAAGACAACTGCTAGTTTTGATGTTTGTTAGATATATTATTTCAATGAAAAAGGAAACTAAAAATCTATAAGTTAGATTATATGTTTTTGGAAGTATTATGTAAAAAATAAAAAGATTGATATTTCATATTAGCATTCTTGATCCATCTTTAAGTGAAATAATGATGTGAGAACAAAGACATTCACTACTCTGAATAATGAAATCATATGTGGAACAAGAAAAGTATTAATGGAGATAGTATCTATTATGAGAATTGTTACAGCCTGCTTAGTGGCTTTCTACAATGATTTTTTTATTTTCATGTCACCTACCTCTTGATCAATGAAAAGTTCATAATCCCTAAAAAGAATAAATGCTTAACTAAGAGAAACATTAATGTAAGGCATGTTGAACCCAAACCAATTAGGAATATACATTTTTAATATATTGATGTGTTAAGAAAGTTTAATGTGTCTTCTCAATTTATTTATTAAAATTAATATTCAATAATTAATTTTATTAATGAAATAACATTTAATTTTTATTAGACCATTTTTAATGATGTTTTTAATTTTTTAATCTTATATACTTATTAGCTAAATGAGACATATTTCTTGGAGAAAAGACTTTATTTATCACAGTAAAAAATATGTATAATATTTTTAATTTATTATTAATTTTATTCAATATTCATTTTGATTACTCATTTGTATATCTAGTGTTCACTTTCAGTAGTTGTGCCAATGTGTAAAAATAGGTAGAGGACTTACTTTATCACACATAAACATTTCAAACTATAAGATATGGAATTTAAGATATAATCCATAAAGTTTTATGAAAAATATAATATCATTTTTGGAAGTTTTACAAGTCCTATGAATGGAAGTATCATGCATGAATAGTAATAAGTAGTTATTCATGGAGGAAATTATTCATGGTGTAAGTTAATTTGAGATGACTTAGAGAGGCATATAAATTGTTACAAAAATTAATAATGTAATTATATTATTTAATTGAATATTTTAATTAATACATAAATATATTGGATTAGAATTGGGTTAATTCCATATCATTAATAATTGTGGGATGACAGTGACTTATAAGGTATTACATACTCCAAAATCTTGGCTAAAAGGGAAAGAGGTTAAAGGGTGAGCAGTCAAATAAATGGATTCGCCGTTTCTCCTTCTATTAAAAAATACCTTAATACGAAGACTTATATATAAATCCATTATAAAACACATAAAATTAACCCATAGATATTTTAAGATGTTTTTATACTTGTTAATTATTAGTGAAAATTAAACACAATTGGACATTTGTTTATTTCCATATGTTCTCATGTCTCCTCTCAGTGTCATGTAACTATCCCTTTCACTATCATATCTTCCCCCAAGCCTTGAGTTTTATTCTAGGGTACACTCCTAAGTCTTTTAAGAATGCCACTTGCATTCTTGTGGGCTTTGTGTGACTCTTTGTGACTAGAGTGCACTTACCAATTATTGGTTAAAATTATGTATAACTAGAAAAAAATCAAGTTGTAGTTATTTCCTTCTCTCCTCTTAATATGATTTAGCTCTAAATGTGTCTCCTTCAACATGAATGTTATTTTAGTTAAAGTTTGAATAAAAGTCTTCTAAAAAATTTAAGTGTTTAGGTTCTTTTGTTAACCATGTTTGCCATTGCATCATCATAATAAATTTTTATTTATATATTTAATTCTACACCTACAACAGTTACTATGAAATTATATCATAGTAGTTGTTTATAGCTAATGTTTTATACTTTCTAGTTATGATTTATTTATTTATTTATGTTGATATGTGCCATGTGAATTTTTAATGATGCTACTTATAGGAAGGCCTTGACTCACATTTAATCCTTGGTTTAAATCCCATGTGATTTTATGTGATTTTTATTTGGGTTGTGATCTCACGCCACCCTTTGATCAAATGTGTATTATATTTTAAATTAATAAATATAATGAATTTTATGAAATAAAAAATAAGATAAAATCAAATAATAAAATAGTTTGTATTAAACCTAATTTTAAAGAAAAGAACAACATTCTTCCCCTTTAATCATGATTATATCACCATGAGATGTGCATATCCACCACACACATAAGATATGCAATATATATTTGAAGAGCCTTTGATAAATTAACTTTAAAAAAATACAAACAAGAGAGATAAAATCATAGAAAAATATATTTCCATGTAAATTTTAGTACTTACAATCAAGTGTCATAAGTGTGAAGAAGTGTACACAATATTGAAAATTAGGAAGGAAAAATAAAGATGTAAGTAAAATAATTGAAAATTTTTCTATATGTTCAAAGAGGTATTAATATCATGATGATGTGGAGTGATACAATAACATTCAAGTTTAATCATAAATCTTTCATCAATAAAAAAAGAGATCTAGTTTTTAGAAGTAAAACCAACATCTAGGTTGCATGACACATAAATTGTTGAGATCCCCAAAAATGTGTAAGATTCAACTTCATAAGGAAAGCATGTAGCTTGAAGTTACAAAAGAAGTGGAAATAAGGGTAAACTTTTTTTTTCCCTAAGGTACGTAGTGCACAAATTTATTTTACATAAATAATAAAGTACACGGTGAAGTATAAAATTAAGGCAAAGAAGTTGAGACTTGCATGATAACATGTAAAAGATCATATGGTTAATGATAAAAGTGAACTAGTGTAAAATATTTTTCATGGTGATTATGTTGCATGAAAAATTCAAGTGGAAGATCATAACCTAAGCAAGTATTTAGGATTGGACAAGAAAGGCACAAGAGACAAGCTTGTAAAAGAGGCATATAGGATGGCAATGTGCAACTGCATAAAGAGGCATACACAAAAGTATGTGTAAGTATCTATCATCCTACAAATAAACTATGAAGGCACCAATTGTGTGAGGTTACTAGTGAAAAATTAATGGAGTAAAAATGATGCAAAGAGGAATAAGAAATGCACATTAGTGTATGGAATATATGAAGCACCTAAAGGTTAAGTGAAAATTAGGAAACCATTTTAAACGTAGATGCATAGATTGGGTAGGAATTTAAATATGACAGATCAAGGGTTTGAATAAGTGAAAAAACTCATGAAGACATCTTCCACATGTTGGCATGTTATTGTCATTGATGTCCAAAGGGTGCATATTGTGAAGGTGCATGGTGAGTGATCATTTAGGTATGTGACAAGGTGAGTTTTTAGTTTTCATTGATGTCACTAAGATTGTCATTGATGTCATGTAGGTTTTTATTGCATCTTGTGATTCCCGATTGTCACAAAAAGGTATGATGGTCAAGTGAGTATTGAAGCATGGTTATGAGGCTCTAAGCTTACATGAGGTCATGAGAGAATGTTGATCATAAAGAAATTGTTGCAGTAGTGTGAGAGTGGTGTATGATGAGTGTTTTTCTTTTATATCATTGTGCTAATCATGCTTGAGTACTAGTTCTTGAGTATAATGTGTCTTAAAAAGCCTAGTCTAGACCCTCTGAGAAGGTATGCATAGTGAATTTTGGTCAAGTAAGAAAGAACAAGCTTGTGAAAGGTTATTTTGAATTATGTGATCATGTAAGTAAAGTGTATATACTTTATAAAGTGTTTCAAGGTTTGTTTTCAAGTTTCAAGTGCTTAAGAAGCCTAGTCATGACACTATTCATGGCATGTAAAGTCCCTTTAAAAAGGTATGAGTAGGTGACTTGGTAATATGGATGCACAGAGGCATGAGTGGTTATATGAGGCTGATTAAGAATATGTGTGATGCATTGGATCATTTATGAGAGTCTCTAGGTGATCCTATAAGGGTAGGACCTTCAGAGCAAGTTTACACATAAACTACTTCTTGAACCTGCCTGGCCTAATGAGGTATCATGATCTATTGTTAAGGCATGTGAAGGATGTATGGTAGTTCTTAATCATGAGAGAGGTTTCTTGATTATGTGATTGAGGTGTAGAGTGCATGGAAAGAGGCATGAATGTCAATTTTAAGATCTAATGTGGTTTTCATGTCAAGGTCCAGGGAGCAAAGAGAGAGAATGTGGCCTAATGAGGAGTCATAATTAGATTTCAAAGTGTTTGAGATTATGTAAGAATTTACAGAGGTGAGGTATATTTCTTCAAGTTTTTTAAAGTAGTTTGAGGTCCTATTTTGAATGAAAAACCATGAAACATTGTTTTTAGGTCTCTCGAGTGCTCAAAACGAAGGGATCTCATCTGGAGAAGTGTTTTCTTATGCTCATTATCTCATCAAACCTTTACATGGGAACCTAATATATTCATGGTAAATGGGGAAGGGTCCTAGATCAAAATTCTAGGCATTAATTTTTGGATTGAGGGGTTATGCTTTACAAATGATTGTTAAGAGTTGAAATAGGTTTATACCCTCCTAGAACCCTAATAGTGACCTAATGTTGTAGATCTTGTTCAAATATAATAAGAGTGGTCTCAAATGAATATAAATAATATTTTATTTTGTATTCAACTCTCCCATGCACCTACAAGTGTGATTAAGTTATCAGTTGTGTGAGTAGACTCTACAAGAAAGTGCACATTTCTCAGAGATTTGTTGTAGCAATCACAGTTGACCAAGTCAATGTATGAAAATGGATGAAAGATGAAGTTTTAGGCTCATGTTTCATTTCAAAATAAAAAATGGACAATTTATATCCCTCAAATGTGTTAAATTGGTCATCCAAGTTAGCCAATCACTAACAAGCTTAATGGTACAAACAGTGAGAAACTGAGGTAGCAATGAGAAGATGATTAGGAATGTATTATCATGGAATATTGATAAAAAAAATTCACAGAGATATTTTTAAATAAATTTAATACATGTTCATGTTTGTTATAATTTTTTCAAGTCATTGATTATAGTGAAAAATTTGTTCGCAAGTTGACATGTCTAGTGTAGATGAGATAGTGAGATGTAAGGTCATGAGATTGGTCTGCAAGACTAGTATTTTTTATTTGACCACATTATATTTATATCTTATAATTTTATAATGATATGATAAGATTATATACATGTTTTTTAAGTCTCTAAAAGTGGTCATACAGGTGTTGATGATCAATGTCACCATGACTGTGCTTTAAGGTAAATTGGCAGTTCTAGGTAAGTAAGATGCAGTGATGAGATTGAGAATATATGCCCTGATTTGAAGTGTATAATGTATATGGTGATGTTTTTTATGACTCTAAAGTCTTTTTTATGATTTTGGAAAGCTTTAAATTTAGTGTAATAGGTTTAAAAGTTGAAGTCAAAATGGCTTGTTTGGTTCATGCAAGACTCTGTGAAATAAGGTCAGAAGATTGGTCTACAAGACCACTGTTTGTTATTAGATATTATGATGTTTATATGTGAAGTTTTTCTAAGGATTCAAAAGGATTCTGTGAATTTTTTTTAGTCACGATAAATCCTTTTTCAGGTGTTGAAATTCAAGTTCATCTTGACTAGTTTTTGAGGTTAGTTGGCAATTTTGAGTGAGCCAGTTGGAAGAGTGTTTTTTAGTCTTTTTTCCCTATGTGATAAATTATAATGAACTTGGTGAAGTTTTTTATGTCTTTTAGGATCTTTTAATGTGATTTATTTTCGTGTTTTTTTTCTAAATGATGTGTTATCTTTAGTTGTTCAAGATAGACCTTTTTATGTGTGTGAAGACCTAATGTAAACAGTACTAACGGTGCGCTTCAAGTGGTGGTTGGAGATAAAAAAATGTTATGGACATAATAAGAGATTAAGGGGTGTATATTTTATTTTTATATTAATTTTTCTTTCCATGTTTGTATTTTTAAAGTGTTCCAAGGAGATCAAAGGGTAACATGTACTAATGAAGGCCTAATTGAATTAGGTCTCCTTAAGACCTAAATGAGGTTTTGGTCTTTTAAGTCATGGATGACATATTGTAATGATTTTTTCATGTATGAAATGTGTTATAACCTATATTTTGAATTTAATCCAATTTTTCAAGTGTGTTTGACTGACCAAGAGGTGTGTGAGCTAGAGGATTGTATAATAATAAGGCTTAATAAGCATAATTGGCTAGTTAGATATTTTTGAGAGTGCAAGCCAAGGAAAAAACACATTGAAGAGATGAATTAGGTATTGTATACCATCAAATGGGTGTATATAAATTATTATGAATATCTAACATCGGTAATGTAGATTAATATCAAGGTCATATGACCTAATATGTCTTGAAGAGACCTAGATGAGCGAAGAAGCCAAGAAGGTAGTTTGAGAGGGATTACACAATGAGAAGATATAAAGAAGGTGATCATCATATATTGTGTGAACAATAAGGTTTTTTTTAAGATGATCAAAAAATTTATGTGGTTGAGTTTGTGCTGAGTCATCTAGGGGGTTGGTGCCTCCTTGCAAGTTGGTTCTTGCTAAAGCCTAGTTGAGTGGGTGCTTGACTAGTTGGGGTTGGTGCTCCATATGGAGTTGGTGATTCACTAGATATTAACTTTTTTATTATATAAATATAGTAAATTTTTAAATATTAGTTGATTTTATTCCCCTTAAGAGTTTCCCACATTGTAATGTGTTATCTTGTATCATGATCTTGTATGGTTGCATATGCTTTACTATATGTTCATGTTTGTATGAATGGTTCATGTATGTTTAAGTGGAATTTAATGAATTATTTTAATACACTAATTCACCTACCCTCCTCTCAGTAATTATGATTCCAAAAATCGATATCCTATCCTGGTTCTTTGAAGCAGGCCTAACAACTTGAAGTTGATTTTAAGAAGTAAAAGATGTCTAGTGATCAAAAAGACATCTATGATGAAGAAGTATACTATGACAGTGAAGAAGGAAAATATGAAGTATAACTTGAAGCTAAGCTCATAAGTACCCTAGATTATTTGAAGCACCATAATAAGAGGAAGCATGTGTTTAGATATATGTTCAAAGATCTAAAGGAATAAATGTGTACCTTGAAGAGTGACTGGGTCAAAGAAGCCAAAAGGGATGAAAAGACCATCAAGGATCTTAGGAATCAATTAGAAGATGTCAATATAAAATTCAAGTCAAAATAAGTTGATTATGATCAGTTGAAGACAAAGCTAGTTTCTTTGAAGGTTGAGCATAAGCATCTCATAGACAAGATAAGAAAGGTTGAGAAAGAGCGTGAGAAGTTAGAACAAGTTAAGAGTACCAACTTGAAAATTAACATAAAGAGACCAATTAGGTATCCCAATGTTATAAGATATTCCAATTCTTTAAATGGTTATTATTTTGCTTGTCATATCTTTGGGAATAGAGAAAATGATTGTAGAAATGTCTCAAGGCATGAGTTATCATGGAACCATGGGAGGAGGAGTGATCAATCAAGAGGCAAGTAAAATAATTTTGTTTATTTTAAATGTCATAATACTAATCATATTGTAAGGGACTACAAGATGAGGCATTTGAGGAAGATTAGTCAAGACAGGAAGGTGTCTAGTTATTCCACTAAGAAGTGGATCAAGAAGTAAATCCTATGGAGAAGATGGATAAAGAACATAAGACTAAAGGAAACATGATCAAGTTCATCTCATTGAAGAAGAGTGATATAGGAACAGTGAGGGTTGAAACTCTTAAAGTGCAAGAAAAAGACCAAACAAAGGTATGGAAGACAAAGGTAGTCAAAGTGAGTTATAATCAGTCCATAAACCAAGGTGGACTATTTACTGAGGTAGAGCAAGGATTAGAAGTGAAGACTATCAATAAAAATTGTTATCTTCATCTTTTGACAAGGAAGTCAAAGAGAATAAGAAGGATGACAAGGTAGATGAGTCAATTGCTTCAATCAAGCCTAAGTGAATTCTAAAGAGAGACTATTAGTCTCATGATTGCAAGATGGCTGATAAGAGTGGATTGGAGATCTAGGAATCTCCTAATTTCATGGTGTTTTAGTGCCCTATTAAAAGGGGTGGCTCCATTATGTTTCATGGAGAAATTCTTTTATCAATAAAATCATGAGGTTGCAATCAAAGAAAATTTCATCTTGAGAATATTCTATGTTGTTTGTGTTGTAAACAAGGAGATGAATATGGATATTATCCATTCCTACATAGGTAGATATAAGGTTTGAAGTGTAGTAGGCAACATGATGATAGATCTAAGGTTGACATTAGGTATCTGAAGTTAAAGTGTAGTTAATTGGTATATGAGAGGTAAGCTTTTAGTATCTATTTGTGTGAGTAATTAAGCTTGATATGTGTTAATAAGGGGTATTCATTTCAAGATGATTGAAGGAAGATGAGGATGGTCGAAGAGTCCTATTGACTCATGTGTTGAGACGTGAAGATAGGGGGGAGTCCCTAATTCTATAGTTGGTGTCAAGGGTATGGTAGCCTAGTGTGTGAACAAGAGTTTGATCTTATTCAATCATGTCAAGGAAGGTAAGTGATCTTGAGTTTCTAATTAATTTAGAGGAGATATGCTTGGTCTAAGGGTGAGCTTGGTAGCTTTGAGTTTTTTATCAAAAGAGTGGTTGATTTTGATATCAGAATAGAGGTATGCATGGAGTTAAGGGGAACATGTATCTGAGATGCTTCATAGATTATGTTTGTTGAGTTTTTGATGGACCAGATGGAAAATGATCTAAAAATGGAAGATAGTTTAAAATGAGGGAGAAGTGACTTGATTGAGAGAAGTTTTTGAGATTGGTTGTCATAGTTTTTGAAGATTGTGTGCCATCTAGTGTCTTTTAGAGGTAGTAATAGCTAAGGAAGAGAAAGTGTGATTCCTAGTAGTTTTAGGTGACCCTCTATCATTAATGTCAAAGAGGGAGAAATTTCAAGAAGGAATGTTGACCATATTGGGGGAGATGAGAGTGATCAGATTGAAGAATGTTTCACCAGCAATGACAAAGGGGGAGTTTGTTGGCATGTTGTTGTCATTAATGTCAAAAGGGTACATCTTGTGAAGGTGCATGGTGAGTGATCATTGAGGTATGTGACAAGGTGAGTTTTTAGTTGTCATTGATGTCACTAAGATTGCCATTGATGTCATTAAGGTTTTTTTTGCATCTTGTGAGTCCTAATTGTCATAAAGAAGTATGATGATCAAGTGAGCATTGAAGCATGGTTATGAGGCTCTAGGTATGCATGAGGTCATGAGAGAATGTTGATCAAAAAGATTTTGTTTTAGTGGTGTGATATTTATATCTAAAGAGTTTTGTTTTTTTTGTATCATTGAAGTAAGCATGCTTAAGTACTAGTTCTTGAGTACAAGGTGTCTTGAGTAGCCTAGTTTAGACCCTATGAGAAGGTGTGCATAGTGAGTTTTAATGAAATAAGTGAGCACAATAATGTGAAAGGTTTTTTTTTTAATTTTTTGATCATGTAATTAAATTTTATATACTTTCATAATCATTTTAGGGTTAGTTTTCAAGTTTCAAGTGCTTAAGAAGCCTACTCATGACACTAGTCATGGCATGTAAAGTCCTTATGAGAAAGTATGAGTATGGTGACTTCGTAATATGGATTCATAGAGGCTTGAGTTATTTTATTAGGTTTTTTTAGCATGTATGTGAGGAATTTTATCACTCATGATAATCTTAGGTTTATCCTATAAGGGTAGGACCTTCAAACTAAGTCTACACCTAAACCACTTCTAGACCCTGCCTGGCCTAATGGGGTATCATGATCTATTGCCATGGCATGTGATGGATGTATTAAATTTAATGTGAATTAGAGAGGTTTATTGAGTATGTGAGTGAGTTTTATAGTGCATGGAAAGAGGAATTAAGGTTAGTTTTAAGACCTAATGTGGTTTGTAGGTCAAGGTCTATAGAGCAACGAGAAAGAATGTGGCCTAATGAGGTGTCATGATTAGATTTCAAAATGTTTGAGATTATATAATATTTTTTAGAGGTTAGGTATGTTTTTTAAAGTTTTTTCATGTAGTTTTAGATCATATTTTTAAGTACAAATCATGATAGTTGTTTTGAGGTCTCTCAAGTGCTCAAAATAAAGGCTTCTCAACCCAAGAAGGATTTTATTATGTTAATTAGCTCATAAAATATTTGCATGGGAACCTTATATATTAATGGTAGATTGGGAAGGGTCCTATCTCAAATTAATATAAATTGGTATTTGGATTGAGGGGATATTCTTTATGAATAATTGTTAAGAGTGAAAATAGGTTTAAACCCTCTTAGAACCTTAATAGTGACCTGATGTTGAAGATCTTGTTCAAAATAGATCAAAATGGTCTCAAAATACTATAAAACTATTGGAGGTGTTATTAAACTCTCCTAGACACCTCTAAGTGTGAATGAGTTGTCAGGGGTGTGAATAGACCCTATAGGAAAGTGCACATTTCTTAGAGATTTACTATAGCAGTTAGAGTTGACCAAGTCAAAGTATGCAAATGGATGGAGGATGAAGTTTGAAACTCATTTTTCATGTCCATTAAGTTTTTGGACAATTTATAATTCTCATGTGTGCTAAATTGGTCATTCAAGTTAGCCAGTCACTAATAGACCTAATGGTGCAAGCCATGAGAAACATAAGTAATAGTGAGAAGATGATTAGAAATGTGTTATCATGGAATAGTGATGAAACCAAGTGCATGGATATGTTTATTAGGAATTTTAATATATGTTCATGTTTAGTAGAATTTTTTTAGGTAAGTGATTATAGTGAAAAAATTTCTCACAAGTTAACATGTCTAGTGCAAATGAGATAGTGAGATGTAAGGTCATGAGATTGGCTTGCAAGACCACTATTTTCCATTTGACCATATTATATTTCTATCTAATAATTGTATAATAATATCATATACATGTATTTTAAGTCTCTAAAATTGGTCATACATGTGTTGAAGGTCAATGTCACCATGATTAAGCTTTAAGGTAAACTAGTAGTTCTGGTTAAGTAAGTGGTAGTGACAAGTTTGAGTCTCTATGCCTTGAGTTGAAGTGTCTAATGAATATGGTGATGTTTTTTGTTACTTTATTGTCCTATTTATGCTTTTTTAAATCTTTTAATTCAGTTTAATAGGTTGAAAAGTTGAAGTCAAAATGGCTTATTTGGTTCATGCAAGACTGTGTGAGATAAGGTTAGAAAATTAGTCTACAAGACCAATGTTTGATATTAGAGATTGTGAATTTTGTATGTTAAATTTTTATAAGGATTAAAAAGGATCATGTGAATGTGTTATTATTCAATATAAATCTCTTTTTAGGTTCTTAAATTCAAGTTCATCTTGAATGGTTTTTGAGGTTATTTGGCAATTCTAAGTGAGCAAGTTACAGGAGTATTTTTGAGTCTTTTTGCCTTGTGTGATGAAGTCTAATGGACTTGGTGAATTTTATAAAGTATTTTAGGTTATTTTTATGTGATTTATTTTTATGTTCATTTAAATAAATAATTTTTTATTTTTAGTTGTTCAAGATAGACCTTTTTGTGTGTGAAGGCCTAATGTAAACGGTACTAATGGTGTTCTTCAAGTGGTGGTTGGATATAAAAAGTGTCATGGACTTAATATGATATTATTTGGGGTGTATTTGAGTTATATATGAAGTTTTAATTTCATGTGTGTAGTCTTAAAGTGTTTCAAGGAAATCAAAGGGTAACATGTACTAATGAAGGACTAAATGAATTAGGTCTCCTTAAGGCCTAAAAGAGGTTTTGGCATTTTAAGTTGTGGATAACCTATTTTAATGATTTATTAATGTATTAAATGTGTTATAAGACCTATTTTAAGGGTAATATAAGTTTTAAATTGTGTTTGTGTGACCAAGAGGTGTGTGAGCTAGAGGATTGTATAAGAACAAGTCCTAATATGCCTAATTGGTTAGTTAGAGATTTTGAGAGTGAAAGTGAAGGAAATAGCACATTGCAGAGCTCAATGATGTATTTTTGACCATAATATGGGTGTATATAAATTATAATTAATATATAAAATGGGTATTGTATATGAATATCATATGACCTAATCTATCTTGAAGAGACCTAGATGAGTGAAGAAGCCTAGAAGTTAGTTTGAGAGTGATAGAAGAATGAGAAGAGATAAATAAGGTGATCATCATTTTTGTGTGAGAAACAAGGTTTTATTTATGTGATAAAAACTTTCATGTGGTTTAGTTGATTCTGAGTCATCTAGGGGGTTGGTTCCTCCTTGTAAGTTGGTTCTTGCTAAATCCTAGTTGAGTGGGTGCTTGACTAGTTGGGGTTGGTGTTCCATGTGGTGTTAGTACTTCACTAAAGATTGGTTTTTATCCTATATTAATTTAGTAAATTTACATATATTAGTGATATTTCTTCCCATTTAAGGTTTCCCACATATGTAATGTGTTATCATTTTTCATGATCATGTACAATTGCATCTGCTTTGCTAGATGTTCATTTTTTTATGAATTATTCATGTATGTTTAAGTGGAATTGAATGAATGTTTTGAAGACATTGATTTACCCCCCCCCCCACCCATCTCAGTGATTGTGATTCCAACACCACATAATTTAGGAAAAAAAGAGATAAAGTCCTAGAGACTTAGATAATTTCATGAATAGACATTGTCACATAGAAGCATGGAGAATTATGCCATGGAGACTTGGCACACAGAAAGAAACTAGTGCAGAATTGAGACAAATAGATCCAAATATATTTTAATTTGATTGTTGAATATAATATTATTAAATATGGGTGAAATTACATGTGTTTATTATCTATGTTTATGTGGGAATTAATAAAACCTTGGGAAAATGTGTCATCATGTGTTAACTCTTGTATGGATCTTTCTTGACACATTACACTTGGAAAGGCCTATATAAAGGCATGTTTGGAAATGCATAGAGAAATTGTTATGATACTCATTTATATAATGATAATAATATTAATATAGAGAGATAAGATGAGTGTCTGAGGAAGTAGGAGTGAGATATAAGTTTAAGGACTATATTTTGAGAGTCAAGAGTTCCATTGTAATATCTTAAGAGACTGAAACCATTGGATTTAAAGGACACCAAGATAAATTGTAATTTATATGATTTTATTGAAGATGAAATAAGGAATTTTTACATTAATTATGTGTGATTTTGTGATCCACAATATGAATCTAGTGTACTACCTAGACTTTTTAGATGTTTCTACTATGCCCAGTTTATGCAATTCCTAATTGTAAGACACCATTGTAAGATACTGAATGTTATAAATTAAATTAGAAAAAGTTTCAGTATAATAATTAGTATTTATATTATCTAAACATACTCAAAATGGTGAAGTTATCAACTTTCAACTCATTAATCTAAGGGCTTTGTCACAGATGGCATAATTGTCAGTTTGTACACCTAGGAGTTGTGTAACCAACAGTTTACACAAGTGGAGATTGAATAAATTCCCTGACAATAATACAAAAATGGGTGTATTTACGTGATCATTTTATAACCACACCATTTTTTTCATAATCATCGATCTACATACTATGAAGGTTTCATCAACATGAAAAATATAAGAATTTGAATGGTTGTAAATGTTCCAACTTCCTTATGGTAATTTGTTTGATTTCTTTAGTGGTTTCCATATTGATAGATAAAATTAAAATATATATTTTATTAAAAGTACAATATAAAAGTTGGTAATAATTATTATAGTTGTATTCACATTTCAATTTACAACTTTGGATCCTTTTTCATGTTATCTCATTATTTCATAACTATGAGTGATTGTTTTTGTTCTGTTGGATCTTTGTGAACTATCTGAAATTACAAAGTAGTTATGTGTGAAATATTTGGATAGTGTAATAGTTAATAATTTGTCCATGAAGGCCATATTTGGTAATAATTTGTACATTTTTTTAATTTCATAGCAGAAGGGGAGTGCATTTTCCAAACACACTAGAGATTTTCTGATACCATGTTTCTCTAGGTCAAATATTGAGTTCATTTTATGCTTTATGTTATCTTGTGATTCTTTATTATTTTTAGTGTTTTTCACACTTCATTTCCATCACTTTTTTTAATCTATGTTTTAACATTTATAGAATTCTAGAATAGTCATCTAGTAATCACTAATTGAGTTAGGACTATAAGAACCATGTTGGTGAAGATTAGTGTGAAATATCCATTTATATTGTGGATCATATTCATATTATATATAGTTTAGTACTAGTCCTTTTGTGGGTTTTTGTGTGTTTGTGACTTTATTACAATTTATGCCCATGATTAGAGAAAATAGTTTTAGTGGTCAAGGTATCCTAGTTCCATATGAAGAGGACATTTCCAAAAGTAAGTTAAAGTAAGAGATTTGAAGTATGTCCCAATATGATGAAGAATATGCCTATACATCAGAGAAGTAATTTTTCAAGATTGAAGAAAGAGAGGATATCATGTCTCTTTATATGTGTAAACTTGACTAGTTGGAGTCCATTACAGAGAAGCTTAGTGTTTTCCGAAAGTGCTGAAAGAAAACAAGTAAACTCCCAAGCATGAGAAGTTAGAATATCATCCCCATACCAATCAAGATCCACCTCCATCAAAGTTAAGGAAAAGATAGATATTCATCCATGTGATGAATATGTGAATGAGGAGAGGATATACCACTGAATATCCCAGATTATAGGTATATTTCATTTTTCATCAAATTAATGGGAACCAAAGACATTATTTTTAAGGTTAAAATTAACTAGTCATGATTTAACATGGTTTAAAATTTATGTTCATACCTTGGTTGTTAATAAAATTCATCTTATTACTAATTAGGATGATTATAATAAGCTAATAAAGTAATAATTTTGTCATATTTGTTATGAGGAAGAAAGGTCCATGTATTGACAATATCTCAGCCTTAATCATGCAAGGGTATGCAAGTGAGTTCTATAATAAGGTTTTCTGATTAGGGAAGGTATAGAATACTATGACATGTTGATAAATTATGTTGGTGGACTACATAGACATTTACAGATACTCATCCTCTTGACAAAGCCTATATGTATACTAGGATTTATCTCAAGCTCATTACTTAGAGATGTATAATAATAAGGCTCCATCTACCTCTTAAAACACTCCCAAGTAACAATGGGGATTGAAGCATAAGTTGGAAGGTAAAGTAAAATTTAAGCATAATGTTACTTACATTTATAAAAAGGCATTATGGGAATTTTGATGTTGATAGTCATTTTAAGAATCAAATTTGGAAGCTACATCCAAAATTTCTGTTAAATAAAAAGAATAAAAAGAACACTATTCCCTCTCTAAAACATGAATACATTGGTTATAGTTTAGATGTGAATAAGACATTGTGTTTTACCTTTATCAGTAGAGCGGTATATTTTGGTAGTTGTAGTGCTTAGGAAAGTGAAATTTATAAGATTTGACATATTAAAATTTATATGAAGAAAATAAAATTGGATGTTTTTTTATACTTGTTCGCAGGCAAATTTTATAAGCGAGGAATTAGTATATAATTTGGGGATAGATACTTACAATCATCAAGTCCAATATTCTTTAGCTCTAGTAAAGAAATGTGTATGTATCAAGGAAACCAAGAAATGAAAATTCAAATTTATAATTAACACACATTTCATTAATGAAGTTATTTTGGATGTTGTGCCTCCTAATTTTTGTGGTGTAGTGTTTGACATATCTTACTTGTATATATAGGATGTTTTCTTCATGAAGAAAGCTATTCAATATTGAATGTAATTGTATTAATCACTACTAATAAAATCCTATATAGAATATGTAACTCTGGAGGGTGAAAGACTTAACAGATTCTATTTTTTATTTGGAGAAGGTCTCATTGCCTATGTTCACTTTGGAACATGTTGAACTATCTAAGCCACTGCCTTAAAACACACTATAAAATATGAAGATATATTTAAACTTTGATTAACTCTTTGATGTGAAACTTATTATCTAGGAGGGTGTACTACTCTCCTATGTAATTATTATATAGAATGATATTACATAAATACAACAACTATCTCTACACTATGCTCTTTAATAGGTGTAATCTAAAATTTACACTGTGTGCTTGAATAGATATAATAATTAATTTTAATAGTGGTGGGCTAGGATGAGGAGATACCACTGACTATAAAGGGTGTTCATATCAATTTCCTAAAAATTTGACCTCCTAATTACAATGTATATATTTAAGACATCGATGTGTTGTTGATGGCACAACACAGAGATTCTATATCCAAGGGCATCCTAATAACATGTCAAAACCCATATGCTTGGTAAGACTAAGAATGGAATAGACATTATTGTTGAACCAATTTGGAGAGGTAAAATTATATGTGCAAGAGTAAATTGTATGTGTCCATAATATTCTTTGACTATTTTTTATATATCTTTTAGATCTTGTTATATATACCCAAGAGTGTGAACAATTATCATTATACATGCATTTTCACTTGACTTGTTATTGATCATGACACTATGTATGTGTTGTTTGTTTATATAAGCTTAAAAATAGTTCATGTATGTCTGAATCATCATCAAAAATCTCACTATCATCAAATGTAATCATAGGACATGGTGGTAATGTGCCTGTAACTCTACCAATAATACCATATATGAAGTGGGCATATGTTGAGTAAGGAGGATGCACATTTTATGCATGGTGTACCTCTATGTAATATACTTAGAGAGATGATATTATTAGTGGCTAGAGATGCTAACATGTGGCAGACATCCTCCTAGTGAGTACATTATATGGATTCATATGGGTGACTTGTGGTATTATTATATTGGGAAATGAGTCTATCTACATTGGGTTCAAGAGTTTACCCATTCATTATTAATGATATAGGTATATATAAGGAGGGTAATATCATTATAAATGATACCAATTAAGTTATGGGTCTTCTATTTGAAGTATAATTATGGAATTATTCC
The DNA here is from genome assembly GCA_037957365.1 of Torreya grandis. Lineage (NCBI taxonomy): Eukaryota > Viridiplantae > Streptophyta > Pinopsida > Cupressales > Taxaceae > Torreya > Torreya grandis. The sequence goes on from JARHVA010000070.1 coordinate 7,798,920, forward strand.
TTACTAAATGAATATTGTATGGCGTAGCTATATTTTAAGGGCTATCTTTATATTCTAAATATATTTCATGCTTGAGCATCTTAACCCACAAATGTATTTTGTGTATTGATCTCCATTATATTTATACATATATACATGATTATATGTGAGGTTTATAACATATAATATCAAAGAAACAATTTGGGCCAAGTGGGAGAATTTTTGTTTGGTAGATTTTTTTAAATAAATAGATAAATTACTTGCAGAAGGTCATTCTCCTCACATAAGAATCTAATTCAAAAAAAATTGTGTGGTTAGAAAGAGGACTTTGGGGGCTTTCTAAAAGTGGTAATAGTAAAGATTATACTTGGCATCAAGGGAGATATAATGATCTAAATTTGATCTTATGAATGTGATTTTTGACATTTTTTATGTGTGACCTATAAAAAAAATCATATCTTTTATTCTGGGTGAGAAAATCAAGTTTTATTGTTTGTAATTCAAAGGAAATAGTTAGATCCATTTTTCTACATATTTTAATTATTAGAACTTTGGTAGCAAATACTATCATGTGAATACAAATATTTTTAAAACCTTTGTTTTAATGAATTGTGGATGATAGGGTTTCCATTTTATTTTTCTGGAGATAAGTATATTAATACTTAAGAATGGTGGTTAGAATTTAATAAGATCCATTTTAATTCAAATTTATGGCACTCAGATTTGTTCTTTTTTCTTTATGGTCCTCCATTGGGTTGGTATACTCAAGTGCAACAAGAATTTAATATAATAGTTTTTCATGGGAATAAATGGAACAAACTTTCTTAGATAAGTGGGACACTAAAAAATAAAATAATGATAAGGGGACAAAAATGGAAGATTTGGTAGTAGAAGAAGAAAATAAGGTTTTTTGTAATAATGATGAGCAAGATTAGGAAACAAAAGGAGAGATGGAGATTGATGATTCAACCATTTCAACTTCAAACAAGGAAGATTCAATATTTTAATTCCATGGATGCATTCAAAAAATGAGGTTATTGTAATAAACCCAAGCAACAAATATAATTTCATTAGTGTTGACTTAGCAAAACAACTATAGGTACAAGTAAATAAAATCAATGACACTCAACTACAGGGTAATAATTTTATAATTTTTTAATATTTGAAGCTTATTATGTAAAAATATGCATTGCATTTATATTTTCATGATTTTGATATTGTTCTTGGATATCCTTGGTGAGAGACTCTAAGAACAATTATATTAACATACAAAAAAGTTCATGAAGCTTTGGTATAAGAAAAATAAGGTCACTTTGCAGGATATGACACTTAGAAAAGAACAAATAAAGGTCAAGTTTGAGCTTGAGGATGAATCTAAAGATGGTAAAGAATAGTGTAATAAAGATTTAGATGAAGTAAAATTTAAATAAAAAGTACAAGTAGATCAAAACAGTTATTTACTCAAGAGATAAAGGCACTAGAAGAGGAAAGGTTTGATAATGTCAAAGTATCAAAAATGATAATAAGGTTGAGGCACATAGACATCCACATCATAATGAGAGTAAAAAATCATTGAGGCATGTTAGGGAGTATCACAACAATAATCACTATGGATGTACATGGAATCAGAGGAATAATTACTATGACTACACATGGACTCAAAGAACAAAACATGTGGAACATGGAATCATAGGAATAATGATTGTGGCTATGTATAGAATCCAAGGAGGAAAAAATTTGGTTATATATGGAATCAAAGTAGTGTTTTAGAATCAATAACTAGCTTTAGAGAGATATCATGTACCAAGATAATATATGGGTGGTTGGATGACCAAGCATGGTGACAAGTGTGCAGTGCTTTGAAGCACGCTTATTATTTGGCTTCTTCTCATGTTTCAAGGGAGAAACATACTAAGGGGGATGGAATGTAATTTACCTAGAGATATGATAATATTAGTGGATGTAGGTGTCAACATGTGGCACACATATCTTATTGAGTATATTATATGGAGTCATATGGGTAATTTGTGGCTTTAATTATATTGGGAAATGAGTCCCCCTACATTGGGATTAGGAATTTACTCATCCATTATTAATTATAGAGGTCTATATAAGGATGGGAATATCATTGTAAAGTATATCAATTAAGTTTCAAGTCTTCTATTCAAAGTATAATTGTGTATATATTCCTTCATAAAGGAGTACTGTATCATGTAGCCCAACCATAAGAGTTATCATTCTATTTTGAATGTATTTCATATTTGGGCATCTTGGCCCACTAATAAATTTTGTGTTTTGATATCCATTATATTTTTGTATATTTGCATGATTATATGTGAGGTTTATAACACTCTGACCATGGTTTTGAAATAGAATATTAAAGATTTGCAAATTTACATTTTCATTTTGTGATGATCTAGCCTCTTCTATGGGTGTGCTTAACTCAATGATATTGTCATCGATAATATCTTGTATCATATGTCTTAGATTGTAACACTAGTTTGTATAACATCAAATACATATATGTTAGTCACAATATGGGTCAATGTCAAATCTATTATGTTGAGGCTTAGTCATATCAACCTCTAATGGTGGAGGGAGAGATATGAGATTATAGTCAATCAATTTTTATAACAAGATATGAGGATTTGATGGTAAATATGATAATTTCCTCATTGGTGGAGCAATCAACTTAATCCTATTCATTAGTTGTGACTGTATTAACTATTATTTTTTCTTCTTTCTTGCTTTGAGTCTTAGTGTTTGAATTAGATGGATTATTTGGTGTGTAATTTATTGTAAATTTAAATATATGATATTTATTTCGCATTATTTGATTTGTAGTATAACTCATCAAAAAAATTGAATTTATCAAAAATGATAGACTTATGAAGTGGTGGTAGCAAACTATGTGTCAATATATCATGTAACTTAGTGTCTTTAATAGAATTAGTCATCTTAAATACCATACGCTTGTATTGAATAACATATCCATTAATTGGCTCATTGTACCCTTACTTGAGTTTAGATATTTGTGCATAAAGTTAGTTTTCACTAATGTTAATAGAGAAGTGTGCTAGAAACTGATCTACCAAAGGGTTGAATGCTTTAATTGATTACAATAGAAGATCATAGAACCATTAAAAATTATATGATTTGATTCTTTGTGGAAATACCTTTATTAATGATTTGTTATTGTACGCATAATCTAAGCATGTTGCATGAAAAGATAAAAGATGTTGTTCAGGATCACCTTTACCTTCATATAAAGGTATCTTAGGAGTTTACAAAGCTTTTTGGTGACAGGTATGATGATATCTCAAGTGCCAAAGGATTATTAATAAAAGTACAGTAATCCATTCAATGACTAGCTCTAGAGACACCTTACTCTAACTAGAATAATTTAGCATGTAGTTCTATAATAATTTACTGAAGGGAATGTGCATTATTAGACATTGGTGATAAACCATGTGTACTAATCAAAAGAGGTTTGTATGATGTCTATGTAGAAATAGGCATATTAATATGTTGGGAACATTGTGATAACCCCATACCTAGGAAGGATGTCACATATGTAAATGGAGGTGTAGATATAGGAATATAAGAAAAAGTAGAAACTAAAACACCTAAAGTAGAAGAAGTAACTTGATTAAGATCACAGAAGGGATCATACTACTCTTTTAATGTAGAGGCTTGAGCCATTTTATTTTGTTCATCTCTTTCAATGTATAGTAATGCATCAATATTATGTGGATTGGTGTTAATATGTTAAGTGAATTCATTGTCATTAATTTCATCTTATTGTTATGTATTAGCTTAATTAGTCTAAACAATCATGATATGTCTAAATAACCATGATGAGTCCATTGATAAGGTGTGTAGTATGCATTGTAGAATTAAAAATGTTTTTTTTCTTATTCCCGTTTCATACTTTATTTTACGAAAAATTACCTTAATGGTGCTTGTATCCTAGGAAGATCATGGCATGATATAATATTTCAACAATATGAGTCAATGAAGGCTTGAGATTATATATTATTATTTTTAGCCTTTTTATGATTTTTGAATTTCATTAATGCAAATATATATTGAGTCCAAATAATAATAAAGTAGCATATAATGTGATGATGAACCTCACTATTTTGATCAAAAGATGTAATTACAATTCATTCATTATGGCCATGATTTGATTGTGAAACCTTGAAATTATAAACTAGGCAATGAGTGTTTGAATTGTAGTCAGTTATATATACTAATCCCATTTATAAATAGTGAACAAGGCCTAAAAGGCACACTAATTATAGAGGATTTTACTATCTCATAGCCATAGTATCTTGTGTTTGAGTTACATTGAAAGTAACTTCTCATGGCTAATTGTTTCTTGATACACCACAAAACCAAATGGCTAAAATGCTTCATATGGCTGAAAAAATAAAAAACCTTGTTCATTTTTGATATATCATGAGGTACATAGAAACTAAAGTTCATATGTAGTGATGCTTAATGGCTTGATTATTGGAGTATTACCCCTTACACCATGGCCAAAGTAAAACTAAAGGTATTTTACCTAAAATGAGAAACTTATATGAGTTTTACAACTATCAAGATAGTTTTAGAAAGCAAAAAAATAAATTTAAGTTAATGAAATCAAAACAACTTGTGCATGGAAACTAGGAATTCAATTTGAAACCCATAGGTCAAAGAAAAATCCTAGAAGCACTCAATCAAATCCTTAAAAATACAATCAAATCTCTTTTAAGTGTATGGGAATATTGAATTCAATTGAATCCCTATAACAAAATTTGAATAAAGTAATGCTAAAAAAAATTATGAGTTCACTAATATGTTTTACCCTATTTTTTATTTAATAATGTTTAATAGGTATAAAACTTGATATATCTATTTATATTATAATACATGACATTTAAGCATAAATTTGAATGTAATTCAGTTTTTAACTGAAATTAATAAGTGGTGTATGCTAAAAATAGTAACTAGAACCCAAATGACATACTTAGATTCTAGTTTCTAGTTGAATTTAGTTGATGTTTGATAGTGGAAATCAGGATGGGATAGGATTGTGACATCTTAGGTCCAGAATTAGGGTATGTGGATATTTCTAGACAAGTTTGTGGTACTTAGACAATGATGCATGCCAACCGTGTTTGTTGACTACAAACTTATTCACTTTGATTGTGATGAAATTGGGATTATTTTTCCACATGCATTTGTGTCTTCTAAGAGGGTTAAAATACTTTGCTTATGTTTTTTAGCATGTAAATTTTTGTTTTCCTTCTCTTTGCCTTGAAAAGCATAGGGGTCCTTATAAGAGATAGAAAACCTTCAAAAAAAATAAAAAGTGTAATAGGTTGAGCTAATCCCAATCATCCCTATTGATGATTGACTTATGCCTATGTATCCAAATACTTCAAGGAGGGAATCAAGTCACACATAATTCTCCCACCTAGTGTGATTATGCATTTGTGCTCCTTGACTATATGTATGCAGTTAGTAATTTGAATTTGATACTTGACAATGTTAGATTTTGACTTGATTTGAAATGCTTTAGAGTTGTCTTGTCACTAATCCTAGTGAATGATCTTGAATTTGGTAAGAATAGCGATGTTTTTATCAATTTTGGGTAGTGTATAAGTGCTCAATAGATAGCGACAAGCTCAGGAATAAGGAATGACATTTGAATTTCCTATATAGTGAACCTTTTGAATAATTTTATTAATTCAACTTATGAAACATGAGGGATGACCCAAATGAATGTTTCAAATTTTGAAATTTAGTCATTAAATGTTATGATAAATATTCCACTCTAGGTGTATAGGTTTGTGATAGTAGACTTGTCTACCTTGTACAGACTTGTCCTATAAAAGTAGGGATAATTGTCCTAAAATTGAAAGCAGTCTAAGAGTGTTATAAGGCAATTTTGAGTATATACATTCAATTAATTCCAAGTCACTTCAATAAAAATTAATAAGTATTGGGCACACTACAAAGATTCTATATTTGGTCTTAAGGATTTCTATTTCTACGTATTTATACCATGAGATGACTTAAGTGAAAGTTCATACTAGTTGCATTTGGTTATCTTATGGAGATAATATCAACTCTTCTCTCACTTGGGTTAGAGCAATCACAAGCATTATAACTATATTGAGCCTTTGTTCTAAGAGTGTGAGATATGTATTTATAACCCTCAAAGGGTCTACATTAATTTAATGCACATTTATTTGGTCTTTAAATGTGTTTTTAGGTGATTATTAGGCCCCTTTTTATGATACATAGTGGACCATGCCAACTCAATAGATCTCGATGCAAGGCAATCATTGGTGAAGGTTGCTCTTTTTATACTTTTGGTACCAGTTGGGAGGATCCCCATAGATCCTGTGCCAGCTGGTAGGTGATTGTTTAGCACCTGGGTTTGAAAGAGAATTTCATTGAGTACTTATACATGGTGGTTGGAGAGCGTGGGTATCATAGTAGTGGAGATGACAACATAAAAACCCCCAATGACAGGTCAGTACCTAGTGTGCACCCTTCTGACCTAGAAAAAAGATTCTCCTTGCCTATAAAAATGAGCTTGAATATGAAGGAAGGGGATGTGATTAATGTTAGAGAGGCTCTACTAAAATTGAGAGACACCATTAGTATATTGTAATCAGCATGAACTATGTTGAGAATTTTTAATTTATAGCCCAAGTTCACCTATGATCTGATGGTATTGAGTAGATTCAAATATGAACACATGCTTTATTTTTATGTTATGAACTTTCTATACTAAAATTATGAATTAATGAAGAATGTTATTGAGAATAATTAAGTGTTGACCTTATCTTTAAGGTTACAACATTATTTTGTGTTTGAAATTTGAATCTAATAGCTATGATAGTATAAATTATATATATGAACATGTTTCCTTATGAAGGGTTTCCCCTAACATCAATGGTGTTTATGTTTAATGTAAAAAACCCTCAATAAGCTAGAAATTATCTTAAGTGTTGAGATAGGTATGTGATTGAGCCTTGACTCCTATGCCTAGAGTGCTAGCTAGATGAATGAGCCTATAAACATGAGTTATTCCCCATTTCACTAAGCCCCTAAATGAAACTTAACTTGATATCCCTATGGCTTGCACCATTAAGATCTATACCCATCCAAACTTGAACTTGTGCCAAAATACTTGTGCCTTTGAATAGGCTTGCACCTCCTAATTAGTTTCAATATGGCAATGCTAATAGATCACCTAAGCCCATTTTCCCAATTACTAAGTCCTATTTAGACTAAGGTTACACCATGTTTCAACTAGACTAGCACAAACCCCGATCCCTTCACTATTGTGCTTCGGGTGAGCGCATAAGGTTTGTGTCTTATGTGAAATTGATGTCAACATAGTAGTGCATTTAAATGTTGTACATCACAAAAAAATTCTATGCTTGTGCCTAGCTATATCAAGTATATAACTAACTTGAATTGATTTTTAAGCATGTGACTAAGCACATGGGCTAAACAAACATTTTGGTTTCTTTGTCAAGACCCATGTTGAATTTTTTTATTGCAATAGTGCAACAGAGAGATGCACTAAATTTTGCTCAAGAGCATCAAGTACTGGCTAGAGAAAGTGAAAGATAGTTTTGTGTAGAAACATCTGACATGCCAAGTATAGAAGCCAATAGAATGGGTGAAAACCAACCTATATAATGCTCTGTATGAGGTGTTCTTTTGTGAACTACCTGAGTATGTGTACCAATGGTTGGTTACCTATACCACCTATAGAAGATAAAGATATGGCTAACAATTCAAGTGGACAAAAGAGTGCCTAGAGAGGCTTGAAAGCCTAGATGATGTTTGGACTTGTGTTGTAGATAAGTGGTGGAGCAATGTGCTAAACAACTACATGTTGGAATTCACAGTGTTGACTTTTTCTTTCCCTAAAGAAGTAGAGTATGAGTTATTTCATGAAATAAGGGGTACATTCATAAGAGGGATTGACACCAAACTAAAGAAATTTTTGGTGGATTACGATATTAAAACTATAAGAATGGAAGGATAAAATCCTTGTGCATATGTGCTGACCATTTTGGTCCTACAGGCTAAAAGTTAGTCTCCTTTCCCTACTATTTTGAACCATCAGTCTTGGATGTATCCACCTTCTACAAATACTTAATTTCCCTTTGAAATAAGTCATATTCTTATAAAGAATTGATAGATCTAAGACATGTAGGTTTTGGTTCAATATGGAGCTTATTTCACTTTGAACAAATGCCTTAGACAAGCCTTTTGACAAGGGAATGGGCCAACAAGAATGAAAGTCTCTTACAAATCCCCGAAGGTCAAGTGCCCTTGCAAAGGGTAGTTAGGTTAAAAATTGGACCATTCAACAGGGTCTAAAGGGTAAATTTGACCCAAGGCGCCCTTGTGGAAGGCAGTGAACACCTTTGAGAAAGTGGACAAGGTAGAAAAGGGGTAGAGTTTTCCTTCGAAGAAAGACAAGGCAAAAGATAAAAGAGTCTTTCAAAATTTTGTCTGAAGGAAATCCAAGGAGAAAACAAAGGTTGAATTCCTTCAAACAAAATGCCTAAAGGAATTCCTTCAAACATTTTGTCTAAATAAATTCACAAGGCAAGGATTCAAACAGAAGATTACCCTTTGTAAAGAAATCCATGGCAAAATGGCAAAGGCAAATTCCTTCAGACAAAAGTTAGAAGGAATTCTTTCAGACATTTTGTCTGAAGGAAAAGATTGACCGAAAGAAAGAAAGGGGCCAAGGCATGAAGGAAGGTTTCCTTCATTGAAAAATGTCCAAAGGAATTCCTTCAGACATTTTGTCTGAAGGAATTAATAAGCCAAGGTAGCCCGAAGGAACCTGAAGGAGCCCGAAGGGTAAGTGCCCTTGCAGGGGACTCTCAGCTACCAAAAGGGGGACCTTTTCCAAGCTCTAAAGGGACACATTCCCTTTAGGAGGGTTCAACAACAAAAGGTCGATGGAATTGCAAAAAAGCCAAAGGAATTACCAAAGGGGTGATGGGCCCGAAGATGTCAAATTTAGCATCACAAACTAGCTATTGGAATTCAAACGTCCATCGACGTCCCCATGGATATCAAATTCAAGACAATGGAATAACCATTGGCTTTCAAATGATGATGGGTGCCCAAAAATAAACTTTATGGTAGTGAAATAACCATTGATCTTTAAATGCTTAAGTACGAACCCAAAGGAATTCAAAGGCCTTAAGGCCAAATAGAAGAGATTGTTGAGAAAGGATCCTGAAGAGCCAAGGATTGATAGAAGATAGCCCTGAGAGCTAAAAGAGCCAAGAAAAGATAAAAGCTAGGGAAAGAAAAAATCCAAGAGTGAACTAAACAACCCACTAAGAAAGGAGCTAAAAGAGCCAAGCACAGACACAGACAAAATAGCCCAAGTGGCAAAAGAAGCATTGGTAGAAGAGTTATTACAGAAATTGGAACAGTCCTTAAGAAATGGTCATCAAAGAGCGTGAACAGTGAAAGCGCGGCCTATTTTTATTTATTTAGGCATTAATGAGCAGACAATCACGTGAACCTCTTTAAGGAGTGGTCTTATTTTCAAACAGAAAGGTGTGACCCATGCCCTTGTAGTAACATTTAATATGGGTTAATTAATAAAAGTCAAGACTTGGACTACTACAGCATGGCTTCCTTCACCAAACTTCCTTTTCTCAATGAATTAAATGCAGCATGGGCCACTTATGAAAAGAGCTGCCATTGCTTTCTCTTTCTCTATATATTGTAAACTCTCATTTGAGAAATATATCTTTCATTTTTGTAAGGTGAAGCCCTACTAAAATTTCACCTTGAATCAATAGAATGCATTTTACCTCTAATTGACTGGTTATATCTCTGAGTGTGTCTTCGTGTTCAGTCATTTTTCATGATGCTTTCACAAGTTTGACACCAACATACCTGGTATAGACAAAGCACCATTTTTGCAGGTATTAAGAAGTGTTGTATCTGGAGCATAGAGACAAAAGAGGGTTATCAGATAGTGTGTTTTTCTACAGTGCCTATGGCAAGTTCATTTTTTGTGTGTCTTCATTAAGCTTCCCTATTAAAGCTCCCTATAGTCTGCTCTTTTCATCAGATAAAGTGTATGTATGTCCTCTTCTAGTCTAAAGTGTGAGTAAATGAGTAGATCAAACTTTTTTGGTGCATCATTGTATTATTTTAGGTTCTATTTTCAGTAATCCTTCTCTCTCTTCAACCCCCCCACTATATATATATATATATATATATATATATATATATATATATATATATATATATATATATATATATATATATATATATATATATATATTAGCAGTAGTAGTGAAATAACTCAGAGATGCATCAAAGGGAGCTATCCCTTATCTAGAGATTCTCCCCTCAGTTTTTCCAGACCCACAGCAAGAGGGGAGTCTCCATTGTGTTGCATGGAAGATAGAAGCTCAGCCTCCTATCAAGGGCACAATCCACAGCATCAACAATATGAGTAAGCAGAAAAGGTGAGAAGGGGAAGTGTAGGTGAGGTGTAATGGAAAGGGATGAACAACTTGACACCTGAGAGCTCTAAAGGTAGAACTATAACAAGTGAAGGTGAAAGCTGATAGAGGATCTAAAACTTGGAAGTGCGAAGAGGGGTCATAGCAAGTGGAAGGGCATGGGGAAGGATCCCTTGAACTGCAACTATGTGATGAAAGAGAGGAGGAAGTAAGAGATCAATCTCAATAGTTGGGTTTAAGATGCCTTAGGTTCTTATAATATGTGGCAAATAAGGATGTGTTGGAAGCACCTATCCCTTTTGAACCTAAAGTGTAAGCTCATGCACTAGATTCTCCACTAAAATATAGAAGAACTATAACTAACCCTATTATCGATATTGACTTTGATAGACTTCAAAATTTGAACCAAGACTTTTTAATTAAACATGTGATACCTTACAAGGAATTGAACCTGAATACCATGAAACCAATGAGCACTAACCCAAGAATCTATAATAGAAGCACAAGCATTCCCATTTAGAAGATGTCAACTATGCTGACTAGACAATACCCCACAAGAAATGGCCTAATGCCATAAGTGAGCAGTACTATGCCATTAAGATTGATGATGTAAGCTACAACAATAAGGTTAATGCTCAACCCTACAATTGGAAGTATTAAAGGACTACCTCCAACACAGATGCTAGGGGCCAAGCACCTCAGACTCCAACACGACACCCTCAGTAGATTTATTATGAAATAGCAATGTACTTGCCCTAGTATCATAATGTAGAGAATGCCTTAGAACATGTGCTCAAGTGTCAACTTTAATGTCACACTTAGGGTATTACCTAATCAGATCATAAGATGACTCAGTTCATGACCACTTTGCTAGATTGCACCCATACCTAGTATCAAAAATTTGATTTGAACCAAGCTAAGGTTGATTGTGATATATTGAAGGAGGATTTCTTAAAATAATTTTATATTCTTGAGTTTGAGCAACAGAGCATCATGATGCTTAAGGAAATCAGCCAAGGGATAAATGAGAGTGTGCACCTATATGATGCATGGTTCAAGACCCTCCTTTCTAAGCTTCCATATGATATCCACCCCTCCCAACATGTACAATAGTTTGTTGGGGGCCATTAGTACCTTTTAGGAGAGAATTGTCCATGAATACCTCCATAGACCCCCATAAAGCACTTGAAGCCACACTCTAATCCAAGGTAGTAGGCAGTACTGACACCAAGATCAACCCTTTTATAGAGGCACAAATCATGTCAATGGCCTCCTAGCTATAGAATCTAATTGCTAGTTTGATGTATGATACTTGTAGTGGATTATGGTGTACTCACTTTGAGATAGAAGGGCATAACAAGAATAATTTCCCATGAAGAAATATTCACACCCTACTACTCAACTGTGAGGTTTTTTATGGGTTGCATGACTCTCAGAACTATCCCCTATTATAGCATGTTAGTCAAGTACACACTACTATTTATTGAAATATGTACAATGCCTATACCCATTCAATAGTAGACTGTCAATTTATTGATGAGATACACCAAAATATGGAGAGAGGTGTTTGGCAAGCAATGACCACAATCGAAGGGTAGGCCAAAGAAACAAAAGCTATGGCCAATAAAACACTATCTATGGGAATCAATGAGGTGTGCATGGGATAGATGGAGGAAAAAGTGGAGGAAGATTCCCCCCATGATTATTTTACAAGTATAGTTTGATTGAAAATTAATAGTGTGACTACCTCATGTACCTAACATACAGGTATTATTAGGGATCACATGCGATCAAAGATTGCCTAGATTTGTATAAAAAGCTGACTCAAAGTTGGCCTAGTGTAGATAAGGGTACCTCCATGGTTATGCACAATAAAAAAGAATATAAGTGGGATCCCAAGCCATATCAAACTCATAAAGAACCACTTAAGGTGCAAACCACAACTTGAAGTGGGTTTACCACACAACCACCTACTACGATGATAAAAGAGCTATGCTTGAAATATGGTGAGTCAAGATGCACCAAGCACTTAAATTTACCTAAGCTAAAATTTATACCCTACCTTGACCCAATATGATCGAAGGACATCCTAAATTAATCTATGAGTGTAATATAAAAAATTTAGGGAGAGATCTAACTAGTTAGAGATCTAGAAGCATAGGCAAGAACCTTGTGTAGGAGGAAATACATTTAAGAGGTTAAAGTACAAGAGTTGATCAAGATCATGTGCCTCCTACAAATTGAAGGGATTTTACCGCTAATAAACAACATGATTTTAGAGCATGAAAGGAAGAGACCAGAAGAGTAAGTTGTACCTCAAATGATTGACGTTGTTGTATCACATATGGCACAAGTATGTGAAGTAAGGCATACTTAAAATATAGAGTATGACCAAGAACTAGTAATAAATGCCTCCATCGATGGATGGTCTATTCATGAGGTCCTTATGGACATGGGCACTGAGGTTAATATTTTGACCTAAACCACCTAGGAGAAAATGGGATGGCCACCCTTAAAACCCTCCCCTCATATTTTGTTTATGGCTAACAAAACCTAAGTGAAACCTATCGAGATCCTGAAGGGTACCATTGTAGATATTATGGGCATCAAATTTTGAGTCAACTTCAAGGTAATCAAGTTGGTGAGCATGATAATTATCCAAAACTCTTAGGGAGGCCATGGTATTAATCCAACAATGAAAACATGCACTTCAAGAAGCACTACATGACTTTTGATAATGATAGAGAGAGGGTGGTGATCCCCCTATCAAGTGATCAAGGGCCTCCATATGTGAAAAGTGTTGATCTCAAATATGAGATCAACCACATTTATAACATCACAGTGTAGGGCATCAAGAGGCTTAACCTAAGTGACTAAGGAGTACTCAAATGGGAGCAAGGACAATCAGTGTCTGATATAACTGACATAGCCTATGACCAATGGGTTGAAAAGGCTAATGAAGTGACTAGTTGAAGGTGCCACCTAGTACAGACAATTGAGCCAATACTAATCAAAACAAGACTAATTAGGATTGAGTGCACTCAAAAGAAATGGGTTCCCCATGCCAAAAAGGTACAGAAAAAGGTGTTTTGACTAACTAAAGGGAAGCTTGTAGTGTTCCCAATATATGAAGGGAGTTAGCTTGTAGATAACTATGTCCATGACATTGAAGCATGCATTCCCAAGTAAATAGACAAGATGGGTGCACTAGTACATACCCTAAAGAGCACTGCTACTCACTAGTGGGTAGTACAAAGGCCTAACTTGCCAACATTGCAAGATGTGAAGGAATAAATATGTACTAGGTTTGGAAAGAGTAATGAGTACTTAGACATACCTACTTACTCAACAAATTTTGACCCCATCATGCATATGTGCTTGTGTGAAAAAACCTATATTGTCTGCAGTGAGAATGTGCCCTAAAGCTTGTGGTTGCTTGCCTTCTATAAGACCTTGAAAATATGGCCACGAGCATGGTACATTGTAAATGAAACATGCTGAGAGATAGGAGACTGGGAGGTACTCAAGGATGGGTTCATGCATACCTTCTCCTTCTCTTCATAGAACTTAGAGCTATTAGATTCACTACAAGTCTTTCACAGGGTAGTGTTTGAGGACACTACCATCCTATAAGAGTGCCTTAGAGACATTTTCAAGGAGAAAGGACTGGTGATCCCAACATTCTTTAAGGAGAGGGTGCTTGATAATGATTTCAATGAGGAGGAGGATGAGACCTGAAAGGAGTGTAATTAGAAGGCTCTGATAGGAAGATAAAAAATTGTGCACCTTATGGATGATAGCACCCCAAATGAAGAAGATCCAACTCATATTCAAATTGAAACAATGGAGGGGACAAGGCAAGTTAAAGACACTCATTAGGAGAGTAATGAACCCTACCATGTGTCACTCAAGCCCACTAAAGTATACATCAATGTAGAAGATGAATCGAAGACTGCCACTATAAGCACTTACTTTTCTAAGGTAGAAATGGCACGAGGCCTATCAAGAAGCACTTGTATATCATGAATCCTAGTCTCCATGCCAAGGTGAAAATGGAGATTGATGGAATGTTGGTCGTCAGTGTCATCTATCATGTACAAGAGTCTGAATGGGTGAGCTTGATGGTCAAAAGCATCAAGAAGGATGCATGCATATGGATATGCATCGACTACATACTTTTTAATGCCACTTGCATCATTGACCTATTCCTGACCTTATTCATTGATGAGGTCCTGGATGGTGGTACAGGTTGAGAAATCTATACTTTCACTGATGGTTGCTTGAGCTACCATTAGGTGTAGATCATGAAGGATAAGCCCAAAACAACCTTTACAACTGAATGGGGTTTTTTTGATTATAATGTGATTCCCTTTGAATTCAATAATGCACCACCTGTATTCTTTAGGGTGGAGATCACTGCTTTCAAGGACTTCATCCATAGGTTCCTCTAAGTCTATCTCAATGACTGGAGTGTGTATGGCCTTATAAAGGACCACTATGATAATCTGCATATCATTTTTGAGATGTGTTAATAGCTCCAGATATATTTAAACTTAACTAAGTGCATCTTTGTAACTCCCTTTAGAAAATTTCTCAAGTACATCATCTACAAGGATGGTTTGTTGGTTGACCCTATGAAGATAGCCATCATAATTCAACTCTAGACTCTTTCAATGTAGAAATATATTCACACCTTTCTAGGCCATTATGGATACTATAAGAAGTTATACAGAACTATGTGAAGATTGAAGCACCTCTAGAAAATCTCTTAAAAAAATATGGCCCATTCTATTGGGGAAGGGCATAAGAGGAGGCTTTTAAAACATTGAAGCTAAAGTTGGCTAGCATACCAATTCTATAATTTCTAGACTGGAATACTCCTTTCCATGTCTATGTCAATGCTTTAAGATCTGAGATTGGTGCCATATTGGTACAACTAGGTGAGGGAAAGATGGACCACCCCATCTCCTTCATAAGCAAGAAATTGATGCAAGTAGAACAAAATTACACCACCATCAAGCGTGAAGCACTGGCAATAGTCTATGCCTTACAAAAATTTAGGCAATATCTACTAGCAATCCCATTCATATTTTTCACTAATCACAAGGTGGTCAAGTACCTCATGTACAAGCCTATTTTACATGGGTTCATATGCAAATGAATAGTTCTATTATAGGAATTCTAGTTCTCTATTTTTGTTAAACCTAGAAATTAGAACGTGGGGATAAACCATTTGTCCCGCATCAATTTTGGTGATGCAATAGCACTGATTGAGGATGACATGTCAGATGCACAATTGTACATAGTCTAATGCATCCCTAAATCCTTGGAAAATATTGTTGCTTTCTTAACATTTAGGTTTTCACCCTAGACCATGTCAAAAAAGGAGAAGAAGCAACTTGCAATTTACACTGCCCCCTTCCAACTCATTGAGGGGGAGATGTACAAACTAAGTAGAGATGAAGTCCTATAATTGTGTGTTCTGGAACATAAAAAAGACTCCATCTTACAATAAATACATTAGGGAATCATAGGAGACCATTGTACTGGAGATGTAATGGCATGTAAGATATTACAATAAAGCTTGTGGTGGCTAATCATGTTCCAAGATGCAAAGGAGTGTGCCAAGGCATGCAACATATGTCAGAGCATCAAGAAGCCCAACTACTTGGATGAGATGCCTCTCATCCATATTCTTTCCCAGGCACCATTTTATAAATGGGACATTAATATTGTTGGACCAATAACTCTCATAGCATGGTGCATAAGTGTAAGGTACATTTGGGTGGTTGTTGACTATTTCACTAGGTGGGTCAAGGTGGTGCCAATAAAAGACTATATAGCTATGATAATAGTACACTTCATATGGGAAAACATAATAAGTTGATATGGGTTCCCATTAATTCTAACTAGTGATAGGGGTATTCATTTCATTCATGAGATGGTGCACATCCTCTTAACTAAATACATGGTGGCACACCACAAGATCACCTCGTATCATCTACAAGAAAATAACACCATTGAAGCATTTAACAAGATATTGGGAACATGCCTGAAAAAGATATGTGATGTTGGTCACAAGGATCGGGATTATCATGTTTTAGTGGTACTATGGGTGTACCACATGACATATAGCACCTAAATAAAGCTACACCATTTCAACAGGTGTTTGGCACTAAAGCAGTTCTCCCCATGGAATTTATGGTGCCATCCTTATGCATTGTATGGATTGGTTGCTTAGACAACCAAGAATCTTTGAGAATAATGTTGGAAGACTTGGAGTTCTTGGATGAAAATCATTTCCAAGCAAGATGGAGTTAGAAAATTAAAAAGGCATGTCAAAATCTTTGGCATGACAAACACATCAAGTATAAGGAGCTGATTGAAGGATTATTGGTGTTGATATATGACTCAAAGTATCTTAAGCACCTAGAAAAATTATAAATAAGGTGGATGGGCCCCTACATCATCTACCATATCTTGGAGATATGCACATGAAAATTACACATGTTATCCAGTGAAATGCTCCTAGGGCATTTTAATAGCAATCGATCAAATTCAAATCAGCAGTAAGATGGTGTCTGCACTATAAGAATATAGTTTGGCACAAGCTAAACCATTTTTTTTCTTTTTTTAAATTCCTTGCATAATGTAAAGAGGTAATAAACTATGCATAGTAGCTGCAAGGACTTATCTACTAGAACTTCATGCATAATTTCAATTGGATGAATCGAGCACTTATATTTTATAAGCATATAAAGCCATGACACCTAAGTTCTAGGTGCATGAGTCAAACCCAACTCTAGTGAATCCATCTAGCCTCTCATGTATAATTCTAATTAGGTGATTCAATCACTTATGATTTATAAGCACCTAAGGCTAGACACCTAATTGGTGGGTGTGTGAAACTTGTCAGACTTAGAAAAGAAACACACAAGACTCTGTGTACAAGGTTAGAAATGAAGGGTGCTTCCAAGCGTATACATGAACTACACTAGACTTTCACGCATAATTCTAATTGAGTGAGTTGAGCACTTTCACCTTCCAAGTGCATGAGTTTAGACATGTAAGTGGTGGGTGTGTGAAACTCACCAAATATAAGTAAAAGATGCACAAGATCCATGTGTTTAAGCTAAACTTTATAGGGCTCTTGGAGGCCCAAAAACAAACTAATCTGGAACTTTTATGCATAATACCAATAAAGTGAGTCGAGACCATTTAATTTCTAAGCACCTAAGGCCAGATGCCTAAGTTATTTGGCATGAGGAAGTTATCAAAATTTTAATATTTTCACATAAAAGGATAATGTACATAAGTGCAAGGATAACCTTTGCACCATATTTTGAAAGGGGTACATCAAATGAACATGCCCTAGAGACCAAAGAACAAGGTGAAGGCACTCAACAAGGTTGGGCACAAGAAAGAAAGTGAAGATGCACAATCTGACCATGTGTAAGAAAACTAAAAGAGAGCATGGATCACTATAGGTCCAACATAAGGGATTTGTATGGGGTAGGATAGGGCAAGGTAAGATGAAGTGCAAAAAATTGACCAAAATAGAGAAGCGTACTTGAAATAAAAGTGTATCTAGAAGAGAAAGTGGAATCGAGGAGGTTGAATCACATGTATGTGAGGTGTTGTGCCTAGTTTGACACAAGGATGGTGAAGGTCATGCCAAGTGAACAAGCATAGGAAAAAAATCATCTAAGATATCTAGCATCCACCCAAGTTTGAATGGGAAGTGACTGTTTGAACTAAATGTCACTTCACTAAATTACCATTAGAGAGCATTCAATGAAGTAGTGGTAAAGGCATAAAGCCATGCAATTAATGCATTGATGATAAAGGACTTTTGTGGATTTCACAAAAAAAACATTTTCTAAGAAATTGTGGTGCCATCATGCCATAAAGCACCTGCATTAGTGATAGTAGATAAGGAAAGGGTATAAATTAGCAAGCAACAGACTTTCTTATATTACAAAGTTTATGCTAACTGGATACTAAAAGTGAACCAAAGTAAAAACCAAAGAGTTGAGGTGCAAAAACTCTATACTAGTGAGAATTTAAGCACTTTTGGGCACTAAGAGTGAATGATTGCATACTAGGAAGGATTACATTTATAGTAAGGTTGATTTGAGGGAGTGTGGAGAGAGGATCTTGCATAAATAAAGTAGGTGATGAAGTGAGTTGATGCCCAAGATGCTATTAAAGGCCAACAAAGCTTGAGAGCAGAGAGAATAGTCATAAATCCCATGACTATAGAAGTGCAATCACCATTCAGGGCTTCAGTAAACTACACCTACTGCATTTCAACACTAGTAGGTTCAGAATGGTGAAGAAACAGAAGGGATCAAGCATCAAGCAAGCACAACAAGAACTAAAATGGGTGCATATAGTGCCTGAAGTAGCCCCATAAAAAATAGTGGTGCCATGTGTGGAAGTAGTGAGCATGGCATAGATGGAGATTGAAATGCTCACCAAAATGTCCTACCAAGTAATGCAATTTCCTTAAAAGGTCATGATGGGGGATAATTGACACTCATTTGTGCATGTCTTCTAGTTAAAACAAAATAAACATCACACATCCAATCATCTGTAGGACCTAATACAAGATTGGATGGTGGACACAGGGTAGAAGATGGTACAAGGTGATGCCCTATTTGATGTCTCAATCTAAGACAAGTTAACGACTTTTGGTACAACTCAACTTTATGAATTACCATGCTTCAGGAAGATAGAGGATCTGGTATAATTCCTACTCTCACACATCCATGAGGATTGCATCTACTTTGCAAGGAGGTGCATGAAAATGTTAGCACAGTTGATAAAGAGAATAATTAGGCTCCCAAATATCAACAAAGACATCCATCAGATGATAGATGATGATGAATAGGTGGATCACATAGCCCAACTCCTAAAGTACTTCAAGGGGGTTTCACAATCCCCATAAAGGAGTGCAAGGACTCGAGCACAAGAGTGTTAGTGCACCTTGTAAACTCTAAGCTATGCCTAGGTAGTTGATGGACTAATGTGATGAAGGCATACTTTTGTATTACCTATCACATGGCACAGAGAAAATAGTTCAATATTGATAAATTCATCACTGATGAATTTGTGAGAAATGCACAAGAGTGCCATAAGGTAAAAGGGAACATTCAGGTGGGGATCTATTCTCATCCTCATTATCATGAAAGAGATTGGAATCCTAGAAGGAGATGAGGACAACCTCTGGGTCCATCCAGAGCACAATGAATCCTCAACATAGAAGTCTAAATACTTCATGAACCCCCTCTCTTTCAGCACCAAATATAAGACTCACATCATGGGGTGGTGTGAGAAGTACATAGAGGCCTTCTAGTTATAATGGTGCATCCTTTAGGGGCTCCTTCAGAGTATCTACAGAATTTCAACCTTTATCATAATACAACACTACTATTTAGTATGCTTGTTGTTAGTTGATGGTAAAATGTTAGGGTGGCTAAATCTCCCCTACGCCTTTTTGACAATATACTTTAGGGATGTATAGCATCAGATCCCTAATGCACAATAGTTAGACATTCTAGTAAAGGACTTATATGTGGAAAGATGCGAGATGAGGCACCAGTTCACTTGCACAGATAGGAAGGCCATCAAAGATGAAGAGGATGAATTATATATCCTAGATATCCAGCCCCTTTACAATGCAACCATAATCAGCCACATCCATGGATTATACTATGAGATGAAACCACAGAAAAAGGGCCTCAAAGCTGAGCAAAGTGAAGAACCCCCAATCTGGATCAGTGACAAAGGAACATTGTACCAATAGAGAAGAATTCTCCCAAGAAGAAGAGGGGGAGAATTTGAAAGAGATAGATAAGTGGCTAAGGCTCAAGATTGCCTCAGAATAAGAAGCCTCTCCTATGAACTCTAAAAGAAGCACATGTAATTCACGTTAAAGGCTTCCCCTAGTACAAGTAAAATAAATAAGGGATTCGAAGGTTCCTCCTAAGCCACCTAGGATAATCTTATCTGACATAGAGGAAGAAGAGGATATGTAGGAATAAATAGTTGGGAGGGTCATATACATCATGCCTGAGGAAGACAACTCCTCATCAAGTGAGTGAACCCCCTCTCCATCCCTTTAGATTGAATTGGAGAAGAAGATGCAGAGATGGAGGAAACTTAGCCTTAGTGAATCTGACATACAGAAGGCACATGAGCTAGAGGAATGAAGAGAAGAAATTACAAAGGCTAGAATGTCAAAAGAAGCCATTGATATGGTTGAGGCTAAAAATCACAGGAAAGAAGTATAAAAATACAAGGCATGGGTGATTAAAGGGAGGAAGGAAGGAGAAGTAGGTGAAAATCCTAGTGAGGCAGAATCACATGGAGAAGTAACACCCTTAGATGCACCAACTGAGAAAGACTTGAATCATAAATGGGAGGACATGGGCCTAGACTAAGATCACATCGATGTGGTGCTAGAATTGCACCATAAGTGAGGGGCCACGAGGGTCAAGGGCATGTCCCAAGCTAAAATTGATCAAATAGAGGCTAAGTAGATAAAGGCAAAAGAGAATAAATGTAATGCACAGGCCAAGAGAAGGAAAACTGAGAAGAAAAATGTTGAAGAAGAAAAGGCCAAAAAGAAATAAATAGAAGAAAATGCGGCCCAAGTAGAAAGGGCCAGAATGAAGAAAGAAAGAGAGGAAAAGGTTACCTCTAGCATGGAACCTAGAAAGGAGAAATTAATTGAAGATGGATCTCCCCTAAAGGGGTTCCTGAAGATAAATAAAGTGATGCTAGTGCCTCAAAAAACCAAATGAAGAAGGTCATAGAGACCCCGCTAGGGTAAGAGGAAAGCAAGGCTAGTGTTGAGGAGGTTCAAGCTATAGAGACACAAGAAGAAGAATAAGTAGAATAGGGGGAAAGTATAAGGAAGACCCCCTATAGAAACAATATAGTGAAACTAACACCAAGGAAAGAGAAGAGATGGACCAAGGGGAGAAATTTGATGAAGAACCCCTAGTAGAGCGAGAAGAAGAAGAATAAGAAGAAGTCACTAGAGGAAGCACCAACACCAACAGAGAAGAGGAGTTGGTCGAGTAAGAGGAGTACAATCTGAGTTACAAGGAGAAAATTCAAAGCGATTTCACTGAAGATGATGAATTATACATTTTGTATTACATGTACCCCAAGACTAACATGACCTTGATGTGCCATCAAGTTTCTTGGGCTTTTGATTGCTACATGGATGAACCTCAATTTGAGGTTTCAAAGAAAGCAATCTGAAGCACCAAGAAACTAGAAGAGGGGCATGACTACCAGTTTATAAATCATAGGGATATGAACCTTACAAGGTCATTGAATGCACTCCTCAATATGGCCTCATCAATAGCATGTAATAACATCCTCAATGATTTTCACACCAATAAGTGGAAACAGATCATGCAAGAGTCAAAGGAAGAATTGAAGGTAATGAAGCTCAAACTCTGGTATCTATTCAAGCACATCAAATAAGTGGAGCCATCCCTTTTAGATGGTGTTGATACCTCAGAAATGAAAGAGGTTGATAAAGTTTGCATGTTATTAGAATAAATGCTCCCCTAGATGAAGTTAGTGTTAGAGGAATAAGAAGACCCTAATGAAGCCATCATAAGAGAGATAAATAAAAAGGTCAATACGATAGAAGACCTCTTTACCGAACTAGAAGAGGGCATAGAATAAATGGATGCCATATTTTGTAACTTTTCCATTCAAACATTAGTTATCGATGTGTGCCTTCAAAAATCAAAAGAGGAGAAGTATGCTTTGATGAAGCATGCATTTACTATAAACAAGACTGAACACATCCAATTTATGGTGCAAGTTAATTCCTTAAGCATCCAACTAAAAACCTTAGAGCATGACCTAGAGGCATTCTTTCATGCCTTTTAGACAAAGGCAAGTGAACAAGGGAATATTTTAGATGGCAGGGTGAGGAGAGCTAAGGAAGGATTATAAGCCTTTAAAAAAGAAATAGAGAGCACAGACATATTTACACTCAAGGCCACATTGACAAAAGTAAATAACACTATCGAAGAGATCAAACTTGCCATTAAGGGCTTCAAAAAATTCAAAGTGGAGCTCCATTAGAGTGTGCTCAAATTTTTCACAGTAAAGGTGCTAAAAGACTAGTTTGAGGGTGGACTAACAATTTTATATGGGGTAATTTTGGGCCCCTTTTTGTGATATATAGTGGACTTCACCAACTTATCAGATCTCAATGTGAGGCAATCATTGGTGATGATTACTCTTTTTTTACTTTTGGCACCAGTTGGGAGGATCCCCACAAATCTTATGCCAGTTGGTAGGCAATTGCTTAGCACCTAGGTTTGAAGGAAAATCCCATTGAGTGCTTGTACATGGTGGTTAGAGAGTTTGGGTGTCAGATTAGTGGATTTAGTATCACAACAAACCTTAGTGATAGCTCAGTACCCAACATATGCCCTTTTGACCTGGGAAAAAGATACTACTCTACCTATAAAAACAAGCTTGAACCTAAAGGAAGGGGGGTGATTAATGTTAACGAAGCTCTACTAAAATTGAGAGATGCCATTAGTATATTGTAATCAGCATAAACTATGTTGAGAATTCTGAATGTATATTCCAAACTCGCATTTGAGTTGTTGGGCATAAGTAGCTTCAAGGATGAGCACATGCTCTATTTTTATGTTATGAACTTTGTATACTAAAACTATGAATTAATGAAGAATGTTATTGAGAACAATTAAGTGTTGATCTTATCTATAAGGTTACAACATTATTTTTTGTTTACATATTGAATTTAATAGTTATATGATAGGATAAATTCTATATATAAACATGTTTCCTTAGGAAGGGTTACCCCTGGTTTCAATGGCATCTTTGTTTAACATAGCAAACCCTCAATAGGCTGAAAATTATCCTAAGTGTTGAGATAGGCATGCCCCTGAGCCTTGACCCCTATGCCTAGAATGATAGCTGGATGAATGAGCCTCTAAGCATGAGCTATTCCCCATTTCACTAATCATCTAAATGACACTTAACTTATTATCACTAAGGATTTCACCATTAAGATCTATACCCAGCCAGACTTGAAATCATGCCAAAAGACTTGTGCCCTTGAATAGGATTGTGCCTCCTGATTAGTTTTAAGATGATACACACTGATAAACCACCTAAGCCCATTTTTCTAATGACTAAGTTCCATTGAGACTAAGGTTATGCCATGTTTAAACTAGCCTAATGCAGACCCTGGTCCCTTCACTATTGTACTTCGAGTGAACACACAAGGCTTGTACCTTATGTGAAATTGATGTTAGGATAGTAGTGCATTTAATTGTTATGCATCACCAAATGTTATTATGGTTGCACCTAGTTGTATCAAGTAAAGAACTGAATTGAATTGATTTCTAAGTGTGTGACTAAGCACATGGGCTAAACAAGGATACTTTTCTACAATAGTGATGGAGGTTGAATTAGAGTTAATTTAGATGCCTAAGTTTGGTACATTTTCCTTTTCCATTGCATCTTTGTCATATATTTCCACACTTGGTTGTCATATATTTTCAAACAGCTTTTCTCCCACACTTGAGTCTATTCAAACTTAATCCATATAGATTTCCTTAGATTCATCTAAAAAAAATTTGTTTTAAGCTTCATGATCCTAGCCATCCATTCTCTGTTTAGCCTAATCTCTATTTTGAGTCTTTTTCCTCTTGGATTAAAATCAAAGACCTGTCTATTTTATCCCTCTTCATTTTATGTGTCCATTTACCAAATATCAACTAGGATATCTTCTTAAGTTATTGAGTCACACATTGGTCCTATTCAGTTATACACTTTTTAAGAATCATGCACATTGATACTTCTTTACATCTACATCAAATCCAATTCTTGTACTAAAATCACCTTGTGCCAAAATAAGGTTATAGTGGGAGCAAATAGTTGCATTCAATTATACTAGGAAGAGGAAGTGAAGCCATATCTCTCAATCAGTTTGGGATTTCAATTATATATGATAAAAATACATTGACTATGATTCCATGTGTGCAATACATATAGCTAGAACTTATCAAGAGGTTTCCTAAGTTAACTAAATTGCCCGCACTCTTTTATGAATACATTTGGTGATTAGATTAAAGAACAAAGGAGAAGCAATAAAATACATTATGTAAGTCAATTTCAATAAATAAAAAATGAGTATAGGACACAATCTATGCCCAAGTATAGAATCAACAATAACATAGAAACATAATGTAACATCCCCATTAGGATCTACTTAGAATAATGCAATAAATTTTTTATTTATTTAATCAACAAATTATTTAAGTATATTTCAAAATAAGAATATAATTAGTGACTCAAGCATAACACACTAAGTATGTTAACTATAAAGAGGTAACATTTGTCAGTTACTAATCACTATCAATATGAAACAAAACACAACTAAATATAGAAAGTAATTACAAATTTCTAGCCATGGCTAGTACAATAATACAACCATTGTTGTCAATGTAAAATGATAAAATTAATTACATTTCATCAAGAATAATATTTCAATAATAATATATAAAATACAAGATTCAAGATATAAGATACCTGATGGAGCATGAGTTTCCAAACTCCAGTTGTTATGGTAATCTCAAGTGTAGTCTCAAAATAAGTACTATTGTGGGGAGGGAGAGCATCATTCGAGCACTTTTTCACACTAACCATAGACCATCGACCCCTTGTACCATCCCTTAATTAGGGGATGACCCTCCCTTCATAGATGGGCAGATAATGATGGTGTAGGAATCTAAAAAGATAAGCTAGTACCCGTGTGCTATAAGATTTTTAAAAACATGTTGTGTACTATAAAGAAATATGTTCTCACATGATGTCAAATAAACATGCAAATCATACATATGAAATGACAATGTTTAACGAAACATTACTTTATCTAAATTTTTCAAATAGATATTAATCTCTAGGATCAATCAAATTCATACACACCACTTGATCGGATTACCTTCATCTAGCATTGGTGATGCTAGTAAGATAGTGAAGTCCATATCACTACTTAGTTAGTACCAACAATGTGAGATTTAGTTAATATAAATATAGCCAATAGAATCATATATATTACTTCCTACTAGTAGGCATAAAACATGTTAAACATAGGAATAATCAAAATTCATATATTTAATCTATCAAACGTATGAATTTATCTCCACTATATTATTTATCACATAAATAATAAGCATAACAAGTACGGTTTATATCGATCAAATATGATATATATTTAGATTGCATATTTCTAATTTCTATAAGTAGATTTGAATATAGTACATTCTATGATGAACAATAATATCATAGTCCATTGTATATATGTACAACTACTCAATTACAAACAACCAATCATAATAATTTTAGAGAATCAAATAACTCGTAAACCAAGTTATATCTTGCATGAACATAATTTTTCATTCATATGTCTTGTTATATTTTTAGGAGATTGTATTCATATAGTTATAGTTTCCTGACTCAAGATCCTATGGCCTATTTTTTATAGTCAATAAAACTATAGATATAGGCACACCTCTATATGTTATATATGCATATGAGTACCTAAGTCCTTATATCGATATTTTTTATATGTAAGAGCACCTGTACATACTAAATATAGTCATAATATGTGCCACATATAAATACTCAGATAATATATAAATATTATATATAAATGTCAACAATCATTTATATTTTTAATCAAGAACTTCATAAGATTTCAAAAACTATCATAACTTTTCTATTCATAAATACATTCGTGAACCATCATAATAAATTAATATTCTCGTATTGTTAATAAACTAGGTACAATAGTTAATAGACTGTTGACAATTACATTCTACTCTTTTTATTTACTATAAGTTTTTGTAAGTATAAATTAAATCAAATTGAAATCTAGTTCAAGTTCATTGTGAACTACATATCACACAATCCTTACACAGTCTATACAAGCATTTAAACTTCCTATGCTCAGTTCAATATATATCATATGTGTCAACCCAAGCTTAACATTTTCAACTTACTAAATATGTATTAAAACTTATAAGCATTATTGGTTTTCACACAAGTCTCATTATCA
The DNA here is from genome assembly GCA_037957365.1 of Torreya grandis. Classification (NCBI taxonomy): domain Eukaryota; kingdom Viridiplantae; phylum Streptophyta; class Pinopsida; order Cupressales; family Taxaceae; genus Torreya; species Torreya grandis. Next base: position 7,825,560 of record JARHVA010000070.1, read on the forward strand.
TAATAATATGATTACAAGATTCCAGTAATATATTTACCAAGTTGGTACTAACAACCACTACTGGTATACAATATTAAATACCTTTGTTTAATAGCTAATTGATTTAGAATTAGTTTATCATAATAGGTTATATATGAAAATGCACATAGTCTTAATATTTAAGATCAAGGCTTCAAAAACAATCGTATTCAGATATATATACTCGATTTGAAAGATATTTATGCACAATCCTACTTTATGTTTATTCACAGTTTGGACAAGTTACATACAGTCCTGCTACACCCATATTCATGGCTTGGACAAAAAGTTTTCTCCATTCACATTCATATGTTCTCACCATTTTAAAATCATAATTACACCATCCATATGTCTAAAATTTCATTATTTTATATAATAATAGCACATAGACCATTCTTATTCATTTGCATAGTTTTATAGAACAAATTCATATATTATCAATACATATATATTCTCATAGTTTGGAACAACAAGTATATACTCAATCCTTACATATATACATTATTATAGTTTGTAGAACAAAAATATATAGAATGTATAAATCTGTTCATTCGTTGATTTAACACAAGACATATATTTTCATTGTTTTTAAATGATAAATGTGTACACATAATTTACTATTTTTAAATAACATTGTTATTCCCAAAATCCGTCACTTGTTTTTGTGGACAACATGCCGATCATTTTGGTCCTACAGGCCAAAATGGTCTCTTTCTTTCTTTCAAAATGTTCTGAGTAGTTAAGTTTTTAATATTCAAGCCTTTTCAGTTAAGGAAGTCACAGGTTCAATAAGTGAGCTTTCTTCAAAGGAAGTTCAAAACACTTAAGGCTTTTCCTTAGTGTTTTGAGAATGTTTCAACGCAAAGGTTTGATCAAAAGACTTAACGGCGAGCTTCAAACAATTAAGATGAACCACTTTGAACCATTGAACCATTGAACCCCACCTCTGCAAGGTTCAAAGGTTCAACAAGTTCAAAGGTTCAAAGACTTCAGTGGAATTAAAGAAAAGAAGGCTTTAAAGAGTTAAGATTGAACTTTGAACCATTGAACCTTGAACTTTGAAAGGTTCAAAGGTTCAACAAATTCAACAACCTCAAAAGACTTAGAGAATAAAAGGCTTCGAAGAGTGAAGAATGAACCATTGAACCATTAAACCTTGAACCAAAAGAGTTCAAAGGTTCAAAGGTTCAACAAGTTCAAAGAGTTTGATAGACTTAGAAAAGGAAAGGATCCAAAAATTTTGAAGCTTCAAAGAATTCAAAGAAAGAGAATGAATCGTTGAACCATTGAACCTTGAACTCAAAAGGTTCAAAGGTTAAATAGGTTTAAAGAGTTCAAAGTTTGAATGAAAGCTTCAAACAAATGAAAGGAGTGGAAGATTCCAGAAAAAAGTTCAACAAAATGGTTCAACCAAAGAAGAAAAAGAGAGCGAATGCAGCCCTTCACAAAACATTAAACCTTTGAACCTTTGAAGTAAAAGAGCTCAAGGTTCAAGGTTTAAAGAGGTTCAAGTGACTGGTGACATCCTCGCGGATGTCAATTTCAGGGTGATGTAATAACCATTGGTTTTTAAAAGACCTGAGAACAAGCTCAACGACCATCCCAAAAAGGAGCCAAAAGAGTAGCAGAAAGTGAGAAGATAGCCCAAAGAGCTCAGATCACCAAGGAAAGACAAAACATGGTAAGGGAAGAGAGAATGACTATAATAAATTAAGAAATATCTACAGGAGATTTATTTCCAATAGTTGGATCAGTCCACCAGGGGGACATCAGAGAACATAAACATTCAAAGGCATGGCCTATTTTTCTGCATTAAAGGTGAATAGACAACCATATAAGCATCATAAAGAAGACTAAATAACCCATGCTTAGGAGGAGACATTTGAGATGATTAAAAATGCCAAAGTCAACGCTGATGACCTATTCCAGCATGGCCCTTTCATAGATATTCAATGCATTCAATTCAGCATGGACCATTTTCATGAAAAAAAGTGCCCAAGTCTTTCTTGTGATGCTATCTATTGTAATCTCTCATTTTGTATAAGGGGGATCTCTCTATTATCAGAAGCAAAGCTCTACCCAAATTGAAAGGCATTCTTGAGACTTTGAGCTCAAACTGTTAATCATATTTTATTGAATGAATGAGAAAGCAAGTGACCTTTCAAACTTTGTGTTAGAATAAGCTTATGTCATCTAGAAAATTATTTTTATGTCTATTTCCGAAATACATTCTTGTCCATTTAATCAAACAAGTAGAACAAGTAGAAATAAGCTGGAAGATGTTTTGAATCCAATTGTGGGAGACTTTGTGGTACCATAAGTGTCTTCAGTTTGTGTTTCGTGTAAAGGATACTAGACAGACTTTGAGCTCCCTTTATCCTTCGTAATCCTTTACTCTGTTGTAATTTTAGGTGTAGACTTTGAGCTATGCTTAATCTTGCTATGTTCCTTTGTCCTAATCAGTAGGAGAGACAATGAAAGACTTTATGCTTTCATTGGTTTCTTGTGGTTTCTGTTACTACCTAGAAAGAATTTCTCTGTTGGCTGAATATCACTTTTGAAAGAAGAGAAGTGCCTTTCAGTATTTACATCAAAATTCTCCTCTGTTTTATGAACATCATCTCTGAAAAAAGAGAGATGGATGGTATGATTTCACCCCTATGTCTATTTTTGGCTTATATATATATATATATATATATATATATATATATATATATATATATATATATATATATACACAATAGTTTATATGGAACCTCTCCTTGCCGAGAGGAGAGATTTATCTCATTCTGGATGTGGTCACCACACCCATTTTGCTGCATAAATCTCCTTATGTTATGGTAGATGCACCTATTTTGTTGTCATTCAGCTGGTGACAAAATATTCACTCAACAGTTTTTGGCAACTCCACTGGGGAACGATGTGAAGTAGGAAAGAACAAAACATCTTCACACTAATAATTTTTGGTGACTCCACTGGGGAAGAATGTGTAGTTTGAAGCCTCAAGCTTCAAATTGAAGCAGTTCCAATTCTTCTTTTCCATATCCATTTTACACTCTAATAGATCCACCATACACACGAAGCTAGAGAGCTCAAGGTATTATTGACCTTGTATTTGAGTTAATGCAGCTAAGTAATTTTGATATTTTCCCTCCACAAACTCATCTTCAACGAACTAGGAGTTTTCCTCCTATAAACATTAGGTCCCCAATACCAGGCAAAGCTGCTCTTTCCTCTACTAGTAGAGCTTTGTCTATATATATTTATTATCCCTCCCTTTAATAGTCATATCATGGCAATTCAAGGCCCCTGGGGTAATAATTTTGGTCCCCTGAATCTGACCCCACCTTTACATGAGCTACCCCATAGCTCAAGGAAAAATTTCTCCAAGTTCTATGGTAATGGAAAGGTTCATCTTGATGAATATATAGTAGCCTTTTGCATAGCATGTGGTGTGATAGACATTGAATATGAAGACATTGTAGTCAGACTGTTTGTAGAGACATTGCAAGACGCTACTATAGACTATTTTTATCATCTGCAAGCACAAATAGTGACTAACTGGAACACTCTCAAGGCCAAATTTGAGGCCAGGTTCAAACCTATAGAAGATGCTCATGCCCTTTTATCCCAGCTTACACAAATGAATAAGGAGCCTCATGAACCCATGAGAGACTTCATTGCTAAATTTGATAAGCTGAGGAATAAGATTCCCACAATTGCTCAGCCAACACTTGAGAATCTCAAATGCTTCTTCATCAATTCTCAGCTTCTTGAAGTGAGTTTCCTATTGAGGTGGGCTGGCCACATAGACCTTGCTGTAGCTCAGATTTTGGCCACTGAGGTTGAATATGATCTTATCTTGGTAGGAAAGATAAGAAGATATCCTAATAGAGGTAAACCTTCTTCATCTTCTAAATATTCTTCTATAGGCACCACTGATCCTATGGTGCAAAAGATAGCAAATGAATTGCTAGCTCTCAAAAAATAAATGGCACAAGGGATTCTACTCCTCCTTATCAGGATATACCAAGGAGGACATTTTCCAACCAATCATATTAGGCCAATTCTATTAGAAATCAAGGGCAACTAAATCACCTTCCTCTCCCACCAAGTAAGCTTGCCATTAAAGCAGTACCTACTAACTCAACAGTTGGTTATCTTGAAGCTGAACATGATTTCTCTTTCCAACCTAAGTTAGACCAAGAAGATGACATTGATCTCTTTGTAGAGAACCAAGAAGAATTAGCTGGTGACTCTAACATTAGTTTCTTGAATTACCAGGATGAACCTAGAAGTAAAGGTGAAGCATTTGATGGATCATACACAGTATTTACCAAGTCCCAGAACTAGTCAACTCAACAAGCAGATAAAGAAAAAATAGGGAAAGAATCTCGACCAGCAATTTCAATTGCTAAATGAGGAACTTCACTGCCTTTCCAATCAAAGGACCCAGTAATCACTAAAAAAGTAAGTACCTCAAATTTTCCTTCACCTTTTACTTTAAATTTGCAGACCAGTCCTGCACCTAGAAAAAATTAGATTGATGGACTGCCTTCCTCTATTTCTAATTTACTTCAATCATTTGATATAATTTACCATGTTAAGAAGATCAAAATTCAAATATCTGAGTTTGAATTCTTGTAATCCAACCCTGAGCAGTTGGATAGACTTGTTGAATACATCAAAAATAAAACCATCCCTGCAAGACAAGATATTTTGAAAGTAACTCCTGGTCCCCCAAGAACACATCCACCTAAAATAATATTGTGATTACTCCTCTAACTACCCTTGGAAAGACAGGACCATTTTATGTTTCTCTGCTAATAAACGGTCATCGGCTGAATAATTACATAATTGACTCAAGTGCCTCTGACAATGTCATGCCCACCAAGGTGGCAGACTCTCTTGGTCTCACGCTGACTAAGACCTTTAGAAGATGTTTCTCCATGGAAAACATACAAGTGCCTTTATTGGGACAAATCAAGGATACCCAATTTGCATTTGTGGCCTTCCTAGATAAAAGAATTAAAATGATAGTCCTGGTGGCTGACATCCCAACCTCCTACAACATTCTTTTTGGGTGAAATTTTTGCAAGGACATTGGTGGAGAATTGAGCATGAACCTATCTAAGGTGAGGTTTCCTATCAAGGGCATCATGTAAAGGCTGCTTCTTGAGAAGGAATCAAAGTACATTTTCACCCAAATATCAGCCCCTGAAGCTCAAATTATGTTTGAGTCTTCGGGCTTGGGTAATTACTTTTTGACTACTAAAGACGTTTCTATTTTAGTAGATGAAAGTTCCATAGGTGACAATCTAAAAAATTTAGATAAGATATCAGAAGAATTGGTAAGGCACAGTACACATAAAAAAGGATCTTCCCTTCTTGATGAAGAAAATTTTGAAAGAATATCATATTCTAATGATGTTTGGATTCTAGAATTCGATGGCAACAACTCTTCTATCGGTTTTGAAGCTGGAGTTGTTTTGATATCTCCTCAAGGAGATATTTTTTCCTATGCATATAAGTTACAGTTCAGCAACACTAACAACACTGTTGAATATGAATCATTGTTGCTCAATTTAAAGGTTGCTCAAGATAAAGGTGTTAAGTTCCTTCATGCCAAAGGAGATGTTGAGCTGGTGGTTTGTCAGGTGAGGAACTTGTATCAAACTAAGAATGTAATATTGCAACATTATCACAATCTGGTATGGGACTGCATTAAAAACTTTGATGCTTTCAATATTTCTATCGTGCCTAGAGAATTTAACAGTCATGCAGATTCATTGGCCATTTCTACAACTCTCTTGGTCCCTCACCAAAATTTTAAAGAGGACAAGTACACTATTGATTTAGTCTTTCAACCAAATGTACCTAATAATGTTAACCATTGGCAAGTATTCAATGGTGACAACCAAATCATTTTTTTTGGAATAAATAGATAGCTTTGAAAAGCTTCAATTTGAAGGCAGTGAATCTATACCGTGAGAATCAGCTCCCAAAACAAATTTAAAAGCTGATGAAGAGTTCCTTCAACTCAAAGGGAATAAAATTTTTAAATAATTAGTTTCTATTAAGAAACTTTTTGACAAGCATGATAGGTTTATCAAGGAACAGCAAATGAATTCAAAATCCTCCAAAGATTTTGATCAAATCAATTTGAGTATAAAAGACAATCCAAAAATGGTCAACATCGAGAATTGTTGCACTCCTAATGAAAAACTCAAATTTATCACTCTGCTTTGCCATTACATTGATGTTTTGGCATATTCATATGATGATATAAACCTCTCAAATATAAAGAAATCTATCATGAAATTCTTCTCAAGATTGGGTCACTACCTCACAAGCAAAAGCAAAGGCCGTACAATCCCAAGATATCAGGCACAATTTTGTCTGAGATACAGAAATTGTTAAATGCAAGAATTATTTTCCCAATCCATCATGCTACCTAGGTTGTAATATAGTCCCTGTAATAAAGAAGAATATAAAAATGTGCCTGCATGTTGATTTCAAAAATTTAAATCAGTCATCTTTAAAGGACAACTATCCCCTGCCCATCATGGATCAGCTGCTACAAATAGTGACTGGCACCGAGATGTTATCAATGTTAGATGGATTTTTAGGATATAATCAAGTGGAAGTTGGTGAAGCAGACCAATATAAGACTACCTTCACAACACCTTGGGGCACCTTTGCATATCGTAGAATGCCTTTTGGCTTGATCAATGATGGCACCACTTTTCAAAGAGTAATGGATCTTGCTTTTAGAAATGAAATGGGTAAGTTCATTGTGGTATACCTTGATGATTTGATAGTATTTTCTAAGCATCTTTCTGATCATGTGCATCATCTATAACAAGTTCTAGAGTGATGTAAGTAGAATGGTATTTCTCTTAACCCCAAGAAGTCAATTTTTAGGGTTACAGAAGGTAAACTTCTCGATCACACTATGTCCCAAGAAGGCATAAAAATTGACCTAAAAAGGGTCAAATCCATTCAAAAGCTTTCTCTTCTTGCCAATAAGACTGTAGTTCACTCTTTCTTTGGAAAGGTGAACTTTTTGTGAAGGTTCATTCCTGAATTCGTAGAAAAGACTCGCCACATTGTTAATATGATGAAGGGCAAAGCCACTTTTAACTAGACTGAAGAAGGCAAATTAGCATTTCAAGATATCAAGGAAGCTATCACCCATGCCCCCATCCTAGTTTTTCCAAATCACACCAAAGACTTTGTGATGCATAGCTATGCTTCTGAACATAGGCTTTCGGCCATTTTGATTCAGTAGAGCAAAGAAGGTGTAGAATCTCCCATATCTTTCATGAGTTGTCCTCTCAAAGCTCATGAGCTGAAGTAATCAAACATGGAGAAGCATGCTTATGCTATGGTAAAGGTAGCAAAGCACTTCCATTTTTACATCATAAACTCACACACTATTACTTTAGTTCCTGATACAACAGTAAAGTCTATACTAACTCAGCAGGAGTTTGGAATCAAAAGGGGCAATTGGATTACCAAAATTTAAGAGTTTGATCTTGTTATCAAACCAACGAAGCTTATGCAGGGAAGGGGTCTTTGCCAATTAATTGCTAATAATTTACTATAAAAAGTAGGGCATGAAGAAACAAAAGTTGAAGACACACCAACAGATATTTTTGTCACCACTATGAATGAGTGGTATTAAAATATTATTAATTTCCTTACCTATAGTGAGTGTCCTACTCACCTGTCTCATAAGTAAAATAGGATTGTTAAGTTGAAAGCTATCAATTTTGTCCTGTGGGATAACAGTCTATATAAGAGGAACCTTGATGGGGTATTCCTTCGCTGCATGGATAAAATGCAGCAGAACAAACTTTTAGAGTCCTTCCATAATTTGGCTTGTGGAGGACATTTTTCTATGCCTATAACTATCCATAAGATTTTGAAAGCTAGGTACTATTGGCCTACTCTATTTCAAGATTCATACACTTAGGTGCGTAGGTGTGAGTTATGTCAATAGTTCATTGGCAAACCCAAGTTAGATGTGTTACCTCTCAAGCCTGTGGTGATAGAAGAGCCATTTTAGTAATGGGAAATTGATTTTATTGGTGCTGTAAATCCATCCTTGAGTGTTGGACATGATTATGTCTTTACAACCACAAACTACTTTACCAAGGGGGTGGAAGCCATTTTAGTCAAGCATGCTACTTCAGAGGTGGTATATAATTTCCTCAAAGAAAACATCATTTCCAGGTTTGGGGTCCTAACCAAGATTATAACAAACAATGTAGCTTATTTCTCTTCTCATGAGATTACTCAGTTCTGCTACTATTATGAGATTATTCTCTCTTACTCTTCTGAATATTATCCATAAGAAAATGGTAAATCAGAATCAAGCAACAAGACCCTGGTGACCATTATGAAGAAGCTGGTAGATGATAATCAAAGAACCTAACATAAAGCATTGTTTGATGCTTTATGGGCAGATAGAATTACACCTAAGAGGGCAATTAGTATGTCCCCATTTCAACTTCTGTATGGTCTCAATATAGAGATACCAATCACCCTAGAATTACTAGCATTAAAGTTAGCAAAGGTAGTGGAAGATTTAACTTTTGAAAGTTCCATCGATAAAAAGATCATGTACTTAATCAAGCTTAATGAGTAATGAACTATGGTGGTGGACTGAATTGCTACACATCAAAGTCTAGTGAAGAGACTCTTCGACCAAAAAGTAAGGATTCATGATTTTCATATTGGAGATCAAGTCTTGTTGTGGAATTAGAGGAGAGAACCAAATGGAATGCATGGAAAATTTGATTCCTTATGGAGAGGCCAATTTGTCATTCATCATTTAAATGGTGAAAATAGTTTCTTATTAAAATATCAAGATGGAACGCCATTTGTTCTACCTCATAATGGGCAGCATCTGAGGTACTTCAATCCTTGAAGTATCAGATAAGTCTAGTTGTACATATATATTTATATAGTCTTTTTTTATTTTGTGTTTTTTATTTATTTTTGGCATCTTTGGTTTTTGGCACCTTTATTTTTGTGTAAGCATGACTCTGTAGCCCAATGGCATAGATGAAGGCACTGAGATTTTGGATTCTACTCCCTTCGACTGCTTCAATTTTTAATTGATGGAAGTTCCCCTACTGGAGCCAGCTATTGTTCCCAAAATTTGTCACTTGTTTTTATGAAAATCATGCCAATCATTTTGGTCATGTAGGCCAAAATGGTCTCTTTATTTCTTTCAAAATGTTTTGAGCAGTTAATTTTTTCAAATATTCAAGCCTTTTCAGCTAAGGAAGTCACAGGTTCAATACGCGAGCTTTCTTCAAAGGAAGTTCAAAACACTTAAAGTTTTTTCTTAGTGTTTTGAGAATGGTTCAACACAAAGGTTTGATCAAAAGACTTAACAGTAGGCTTCAAACAATAGGATGAACCATTTTGAATCATTGAACCATTGAACCTCACCTCTGCAAGGTTCAAAGGTTTAAAGACTTTAGCAGACTTAAATAAAAGAAGGCTTCGAAGAATTAAGATTGAACTTTGAATCGTTGAACCTTGAACTTCGAAAGGTTCAAAGGTTCAACAAGTTCGACAACTTCAAAAGAATTAGAGAATAAAAGGATTTGAAGAGTGAATAATGAACCATTGAACTATTGAACCTTGAACCAAAAGAGTTAAAAGGTTCAAAGGTTCAACAAGTTCAAAGAGTTTGACAGACTTAGAAAAGGAAAAGATCCAAAAAGTTTGAAGCTTCAAAGGATTCAAAGAAAGAGAATGAATCATTGAACTGTTGAACCTTGAACTTGAAAGGTTCAAAAGGTTCAAAGGTTCAATGGGTTCAAAGAGTTCAAAGTTTGAATGGAAGCTTCAAACAAATGAAGGAAGCAGAAGATTCAAGAAAGAAGTTCAACATAATGGTTTAACCAATGGTTTAATCGAAGAATAAAAAGAGATTGAATGCGGCCCTTTGCAAAACATTGAACCTTTGAACCAAAAGAGTTCAAGGTTCAAGGTTTAAAGAGGTTCAAGCAACCAGTGATGTCCCCACATACGTCAATTTTAGGGTGATGGAAAAACTGTTGGTTTTCAAAAGACCTGAGAACAAGCTCAACGACCAGCCCAGAAAGGAGCCAAAAGATCAGTAGAAAGTGAGAAGATAGCCTCGAGAGCTCAGATCACCAAGGAAAGAAAAAACATGGCAAAGAAAAAGAGAATGACTATATAAAATCTAAAAATATCTATCAGAGAGTTATTTCCAGTAGGTGGAACAGTCCATTAGGTGGACATCAAAGAACATAAACATTCAAAGGTGTGGCCTATTTTTCTGAATTAAGTAAAGGCGAATAGACAGTCGTGTAAGCATCATAAAGAAGACTAGACAATCCATGCTTAGGAAGAGACATTTGAGATGATTCATAATGCTAAAGTCAAGGCCGATGACATGTTCCAGCATGGCCCTTTTGTAGATATTCAATGCATTCATTTTAGCATGGGACATTTTCATGAAAAGAAGTACCCAAGTCTTTCTTATGATGCTATTTATTGTAATCTCTCATTTTGTATAAGAGAGATCTCTCTATTATCAGAAGCGAAGCTCTTCCCAAATTGAAAGGCATTCCTAAGACTTTGAGCTTAGACTATTAATCATATCTTATTGAATGAATGAGAAAGCAAGTGACCTTTCAGACTTTGTATTGGAATAAGCTCGTGTCATCTAGGAAATTGTTCTTATGTATGTTTCCTAAATACATTCTTGTCTATTTAATCACATAAGTAGAACAAGTGGAAATAAGCTGGAAGATGTCTTGAAGCTGACTGTGGGAGAATTTGTGCTACCATAAGTGTCTTCAGTCTATGTTTTGTGTAAAGGATACTAGAGAGACTTTAAGCTCTCTTTATCCTTCATAATCCTTTACTCTATTGTAGTTGAAGTGAAGACTTTGGACTATGCTTCAAACTACTATGTTCCTTTGTCCTAATTAGTGGGAGGAACAATGAAAGACTTTATGTTTTCATGGGTTTCTTGTGGTTTTTGTTATTACCAAGGAAGGATCATGTTGTTGGCTGAATATCACTTCTGAAAGAAGAGAAGTGCCTTTAGTTACACTAGAATTCTCCTCTATTCAATGAGCATCATCTCTAAAAAAAGAGAGATGGATGGTATGATTTCACCCCAGAGTGTATTTTCAGTTTATATTAGTATATATTAGTTTATAGGGAACCTCCCCTTGATGAGAGGAGAGATTTATCTCCTTATGATGTGGTAGACCTACACATTTTGCCAATTAAATCTCCTTATATTGTGGTTGATGTAACCTATTTTTCCGTCAATCAGTTGATGACAAAATATTCACCCAACAAACATTATACACACAGTTTACTATTTGAGTAATATCATATTTTTGTGAAATAATTACATACACGGTCCTTATATAGCGCTTCTATTAAATATACACAGTCCATATAAAAATCTCACTATGTTGTGAAATAAATATACACAGTCCTCTTAATATGTATTTCAAATTCTAAATGAACTTCAATAGTCAAGAAATACACAGGCACTTTTAAGTTGATCCTATACATAGAATTCCCAAATTTTACACAAAATTTAAACATCACCTACCTTGTAAAAGCTCCCAAATTGAGACTATACGACTAGAGAATATTTTTCCTTTTGCTCTGCTTACTTTTCTCCCCTTCACGTTATGTCCTCTCCTCTTTTCATTGCTCACTCTCCTCTTCACACTACTCTCTCTCTCCTCTTCATGCTCCCCTTTCTTCTTTTCCAATCCTCCTCTTATCCTTCTTTCTCCATCTACTTTTTCCTTTTCCAAGTAATGCATGCAAAATCTCATAGTTTCCATTCTTGTAAAATATTTCATTAGCCGCTAAGCTTTATACTTTACCCTAATTCAACCCAAAACAAGAAAGCTAAAAATCTTTGAACCTTCCCAAATCATTAATCATTTAATCATTATTTTAATCTTTTAATTCTTGCGTGAGGCTTTTTGACATCACATGGCCAAATCTCAATTTCATAAAAATCCATCATTTACGTTATTTATCAATAATAACTAATGCTTCAAATCATCACCATAGTCCAAGCATAAGAATATTTAATTAGGTTTAGTTCCTAGGTTAGTTTAGGATAATAATATAATTTTGTTACTAACTTAGTATAGATAAACAATCATCATGACTTAATAACAATATGATTAATGTAAGTCGATTATATTCTTTTAATGTAAAATGGTAAATAAAAAACTATTATATCAAAACACAATGGTTATTATAGCAATGTAATCATTATTATTACTACATTATATATATAGATTAACCAATGTCTTTTGTTATCTTTATATATTAAGGCGTTAAGGCATATAATGATATTTCCCAATATCATAAAGATAACGAGCTAATGTTCTCAAACATTACAAAGACATGATGGTTAGTATATTTATGGTAGTAACTAGATACTATTCACATAAATTTACATTCTCAAAAAACATTAATAATCATAAATATAATAACATGACATAAACACATAGTAACAATAGACACTAAATCTACGTATAATATCCACAGTGCAATCACACAAGATTGATTTTACATATAAATTAAACTAAGCTAACACATAACTAACATGTATAATTAATTATCTAAATGCAGATAACATAAAAAATGTACTAATGTCAATCATTCAAATAATGCATATAATGTATACTATTTAATGTGTTGTGTTTATGGGTTCTAGTTATTCATATGTCATCTCCCAACATCTCCATCTACGTCATCCTCTTTGATGATGCTATCCCTCCATCATGCTATGAGGGATGAAGCTCTCCTACATCAAACTCATGACAAGAAGGCAGTTAGTCTGTAACATCATGATATATATCATAAAATAATGTCATAGCAACAAATTAACATGATCATAATATAAAGAATATATAATATAGCTAAACTCATAGCAATGAAATCATGTAATCAAAGCAACATACAATTGCCCCATAATAGCATATGACTTATAGCGTAGTTAAATAATAATAAATCAATCTACCAACCATACTAATCCACATATAATCAAGTAAATTTTTTTAGTGATAAATTAGGATGTAACATCATACCCCCTAAAATTGGTCATCATCTCGATGACACTTATTCAAACATTAGTTTTGAATTAAAAATACTATTCAGCAAAAAAATAACATAGTATGAAGCATCAAATCAAGTAAACAAATATGGAAATCACTTATAGAACTCATCATAGTCTTTTCAACTAGCACTATCCTTAGAGTATTAGTCCCATAAGACCTTGCACTTCTCTATTATATAAATAAATTTTATGAGTGCCAATTACTCCAATTGGTTCTACCATGACCATCCCAGTATCCAGAACCTACAAAGCATTCCAATCCAACACATATGAAGAATCAACTATATAATTTTTAAGATAAGATACATGGAATACATTAAGCAATAGAGCTATGAATGGTGGTAATACAAGCCTATATCTATAGTATTGACTACTTATAAAACCTTGAAGGGTTTCACATATCTTGGTGAAAGTTTCACTAACTCCCCAAATTTAATTGAGCACTTCTATGGCTTAAGAACACTTTATCACCTGCCTAGTTGTTCTCTTTAGATTATCATAACTCTTTTGCCTATCATTGACCTTAGCTAGTCTTTGCGTGATTGATCTGACTTGATCTTCTATTTCTAAAAACATCTTAGGTCCAAAGACTATTCTATCTTCTAACATGTCCCAACTAATTGGTGTCTTGCACCTTCTTCCATACAACATTTCAAATGGTGCCATCTTTAAAGCTGATTGGTATGATTTATTATAAGCAAACTCAACTAACAAAATATATTCTTCTCGCTTATATTGTTGATCCATGAAATACATATGAATAAGATCCTCTAATACTTGATTAACTCACTCAGTTTGACCATCAGTCTGTGGGTGATATACAGTGCTAAAGTTTAGTTACATACACAAAGCTAAATTTAGAGTTAACCAAAACTTAGAAGTCATCTTTAAATCATAATCTGAAATGATATTTTTCATAAGTCCATGCAAATGATATATTTCTTTTATAAACCTCTTTGCAAGAGTAGGTGCATCATCTGTCAAATTGCCTAGTATAAAATGAGCTATATTGGTTAGTTTATCCATTAAACTAAGATCATGTAGTGCCTATTTCATGACAATGATAATCCTTAGACAAATTCCACATTGACCAACTACCACTTCCATTATGATATATCATGTGGATATAACAATCTCATCGAATGCACATGTTTAACTTTCACTTGCTAACATTCCAAACAATGTGACACAAAGTTTGTTGCATCTTTCTTGATTTCCTTCCAAAAATAAAGTGATATAAGTTTTGTCATAAGCTTGGTTACTCTTGGATGTCCTAAATATGGGGCATTGTGCAACTCCTTTAGCATTGTGCTCCTCAGATTCTCCCTATTTGATATATACTTCCATTATATCATAAAAGACCTAAAATTATGAGCATTCTCAAATAATGTTTTCCTAACTTGATCATAGAATTTATTTTCTAGTGAGAATTTGATCACTTGATCTCTGAAAGTACTCTTGATAGTATCCACAAATACTATGTACCTCATATTAGTTAAGGCATCAACTACTCTATTTTCTTTGTCTTTGATATAGTTGGTATAGAAATCATAATTAGATAAGAACTCTAGCCATCACCTCTGACAATCATTTAGATTCAGTTGGGGGAAGATGTTCTTGAGTCCTAAGTTGTTAGTCTTGAGGTCAAATGGTTTTCCTAACAAACAATGCATCTAAACTTACAAAGCATTCATAATTACTACAATTTTTAGGTCATGATGGGCATAGTTCACCTCATAAGGCTTCAACTTCTTTGATTCATAAGCTACCACTGCACCATTTGGCATAAGTACTTCTCCTAGTCCATCCCTTGATGCATCTATGATCACTAAAAATTGACCATTAGGGTCATAAAATATTATCAATGGTGTTGAAGTAAGCTTTCTTTTCAATTTTTGAAAAGCTACTTCACACTTGTCTGACCAGATAAAAGTTTAGTTATTCCATTGTAGAGAGGTAATTGGATTAACTACCTTATAAAAATTCAAAATGAATTTCCTGTATTAGCCTACTAATACCATGAAACTTCTTACCTCATGCACATTCTTTAGTGTTGTCCACTCCATAATGGCTCTTATCTTTGTTAGATCTATTTAAATATCATTTGTAGAGATAATATGTCCCATATATTATACTCTTGTTTGGAAAAATGCACACTTGGACAACTTGCCATATAATTTATGCTTTTGCAATCATTGCAAAACTAGTTCCAGATGTTGAAGATGTCCCTCTTCATTCTTAGAGTATATAAGAATGGCATCAATAAAGACCAAAATAAAATGATCTAAATAATATCTAAACACACGATTCACGAGATTCATAAACACTGCTAGAGAATTTATCAACCCAAATGGTAACACTATGAACTCATAGTGCCCATATCGAGTTCTAAATGTTGTCTTTGGAATATCCTCATCCCTTATCCTCAGTTGATGGTATTTTTCTCTAAGATAAATCTTTAAAAAGATCATTTCGTCTCGTATTTGATTAAAAAATCATCTATACGAGGTAGTGGATACCTATTTTTGATACTTGCCTTATTTAACATTCTATAGTCCATGTAAATCCAAAGAGTACCATCCTTATTATTGATTAAGACAACTGGCGCACCCCATGGTGACATACTTGCCTTGATCAATATTTTTGACAATAATTCCTAGAGTTGAGCCTTCAACTCAACCAATTTAGTAGTTGTTATCCTATATGGTGTTTTAGACTAAGGTTCTGATCTTAAGATGATATCGATTGAGAAATTAAACTCTCATTTAGGAGGCAATCCTATAAATTCCTCTAGAAACACATCATGAAAATTCCTAAGGGTAATTTTTGAGGGATGGTTCCTTAGATTCTTCCATTTCATTTATCTTGACAATAAATGTTTGACATCTTTTTCCTTGAGTCTTTTTGAATTGCATTGTATAAATTTTCCTAAGTCTCAACTCCCTTTTCTCACCCTAAATTTGTGTTTGATTTACATAATCATCTAGACACTCAACCTTTTTCAGATAGAAG
The DNA here is from genome assembly GCA_037957365.1 of Torreya grandis. NCBI lineage: Eukaryota > Viridiplantae > Streptophyta > Pinopsida > Cupressales > Taxaceae > Torreya > Torreya grandis. Next base: position 7,841,746 of record JARHVA010000070.1, read on the forward strand.
TCAACCTTGGCCTTATTCTTTGTAATCCAGTTGACCCATAGGATCACATCATATGAACCTAGTGGTGTTACATAAATATCGACTACTATCATGAATTTAGACAACATAATCTCAGCTTCAACTAGACACTTGTTAAGTTTGACTTTTGTATCATTTCCATATTATACCAATCATGCTTTGCCATTACTCCAGATTTTTTAGATAATTTATTTATAATTATAGGGGATAAAAAATATTATTTAGCCCTTGTATATATCAAAATGAAAATTGGATGTTTAAACAAAATACCTGATAGTTTTATCAGTGAAGCTTGGAATTTAACTTATTGATTATCAACTGCCGCATAAATACATTGCTAAAACATTCCTTTTTGAGAAGCAAAATCTTTGTTATTTGACTTATTTTGGGTACACTCATGAGCAAAATGGTCACCTCCACAAAGGAATCAACCTCTAGGTGGTCCCTTCTTCTCAGACTGTTAGTTTCCCTTGAAACCACCTTTGAAACTATTTCCCAATTTTTTGTTACCTGAACCATTGTTGCATATAGCATTATAATTTTTGAACTGACCCTTGGAGTCTCCATCCCTTTGCTTCCAGTTTTTCTTTTTGAAAGTTGTTTTAAAACTTCCAAACTTTTCTTAAGCTTGTCCCTAACCTATATAAGAGATTTCAATTTATGTTCTCACTTGATTGCCTTCTCAAAGACCTGGTCCATGCTAGATGATCCATGAATGTCCACCTCTCCATAAATTTGGGATTTTAATCCCATGATGAACTTTGTAATTATGAACCTCTCAATTTCCTAGTATTGAGGCACACACTTTAGAACTTTGGTGAACTGTTCCCAGTAATCATTCACTGATAAGTTTCCTTTCTTTAAATTTTATAAATTTATAAGCTTTTGGTAAAAATATAGCTGTGAAATCCACTAAGATCTAAACAATGTTACAAAATTTCCCCATGTGGTGGTGGTGGAGTTGAGATTGATCTCTAACTTTTTATTGGCCCACTATGTAGCTGCTTCACTAGCCAAATGGTAAGCTCCCCAAATTGATTTAATGACTTCAAAGTAGTTTCAAATCTCAAAATACTTCTCCATCTTAGTCAGCCATGTTTCATCTCTATCACCCAAAACAATTCCATCGAACTTAGATGGATTCACCTTTTTCATATCTCTAGCTAATTTTGCTGCTACATGTGTTCTTGTATCCTAAGGGATTTCTTGCTCATTAGAATACCCTTTAGATACATCATGTTTTACCTCCTTTTCATGACCATTAACTTTCTATTCTATGGCTGAAATTTAGTCTTTAGTTTTATTCATGATTGCAAGAATATGATCTAACTGTGTTGCTTGGTCAGAGGTAAATTGATTAGGATCAAATGGAGGGTTATTGTCATTGACATTAGAAGGACCCTCATCAGATACTATAGCTTTCACCATTATCTTTTTTGTTAAAATGAAGGATATGAAAATTTTGGTGGACTCATTAAGTCATAGAGTTCAAGCTATAGCTCTGATACCACATGTAACATCCCCACTTGGATCTACTTAGTATAACATAATATTTTTTTATTTATTTAATCAATGTATTATTTCATTATATTTCATCATGTAAATTTAATTAGTGACCCAAGCATAACACACTAAGTATGTTAACTATAAACATGTAACATCTTCCAGTTACTAATCACTATCAATATGAAGCAAAACATAATTGAATATAGAAAGGAATTATAGATTTCTAGCCATAGTCAGTACAATAATACAACCATTGCTGTCAATGTAAAATGAGTAATTAATTACATTTCATCAAGAATAATGTTTCAATAATAATATATACAATACAATATATAAGATACAAGGCTCCATAGAGCATGAGTTCTCAAACTCTAGTATATATGGTAATCTCAAGTTTAGTCTCCAAATAAGTACTATTGTAGGGAGAGAGATCATCATCCGAGTGATTTTATACACCAACCATGGATCATCAATCCCCCACACAATCCTCCAATCAGGAATGTCCCTCCTTCACAGATGGGTAGATAGTGATGATGTGAAAATCCAAAGAGATAAGCTAGTACCATCGTGTTGTAAGATTTCTAAAAACATGATGTGTACTATAAAGAAATACGTTCTAACATAATATCACACAAACATTTAAATAATACATATAAAAGTATAATGTTTAATTAAACATTAATTTGACCAAAGTTTTCTAATAGTTATTGTTCTCTAGGATTAGTCAAATTCATACACACTACTTGATCGGATTACCTTTATCTAGCATTGGTGATGCTAGTAAGCTAGTGAAGTTCGTCTCACTGCTTAGTTAGTATCATCAATGTGAGATTTGATTAATATAAATATAACCAATAGATTCATACAGATTAATTCCTACTAGCAAGCATAAAATATGTTAAACATAAGAATAATCAAAATGCATACATTTAATCCATCAAACATATGAATGAATTCCACTATATTATTTATCACATAAGTAATAAGCATAACAAGTATAGTTTATACCAATCAGGTATAATATATATTTAGACTTCATATTTCAAATTTCCATAAGTAGATTCAAATATAGTACATTTTATATTAAACAATAATATCATAGTCCATTATTTATATGCACAACTACTCAATTATAAATAGCTAGTCATAATAATTTTAGAGAATCAAATAACTTATAAACCAAGTTATATCTTGCATGAACATAATCTTTCATTTCTATGTCTAGTTATGTTTTTAAGAGACTGTATTCATATATTTATAGTTTCTTATTCCTCATGATCCTATGGATTATTTTTAAAATTCATTAAAACTATAGATATAGGCACACCTCTCTATGTTATACATGCATATGAGTACCTAGGTCTTCATATTGATATATTTCATATGTATGAGCACTTATACATACTAAACATATTCATAATATGTACTATTTATAAGTACTCAGATAATATATAAATGTATATAAATGTCAATAGTTATTTATATTTTTAATCAATAACTTCATAATTTTCAACAACCATCATAACTTTTCTAATCACAAATACATTCAATAATCATCATAATATTTTAATATTCATGTATTGTTAATAAACTAGGTACTATAGTCAATAGACTATTTATAAGTACATTTTTCTCTCTTTATTTACTATAGGTTCTCATAAATATCAATTAAATCAAATTGATATCTAGTTCAATTTCATTGTGAACTGCACATCACACAATCCTTACACAGTCTATACAAGCATTTAAACTTCCTAAGCTGAATTCAATATATATCATATGTGTAAAACCAAATTTAACCATGTCAACTTATTGAATATGTATTAAAACTTATATACATTACTAGTTTCCACACAAGTCTCATGATCATAATAATATGAATACAAGATTACAGTAATATAACTACCAAGTTGGTACTAACAACCACTACTAGTATACATTATTGAATACCTTTGTTTAATAGTTAATTGATTTAAACTTAGTTTAGCATAATAGGTTATATATTAATATGCACACAGCCCTAGTATTTAAGATCGGGGATTTAGAAAAAATCACACACACACACACACACACACACACATATATATATATATATATATACTCGATTTGAAAGATATTTATGCACAATCTTGTGTTACATTTATTCATGGTTTGGACAAGTTACACGCAATCCTTCTATGTTGATATTCATGGTTTAGACAACAAGTTTTCTCTATTCACACTGATATGTTCTCACTATTTGAAAATCAAAAGAATGTCATTCATACATCTAAAATTTTATTGTTTTGTATAATAATAGCACACAATCCATTCTTACTCATCAACACATTTTTATATAAAAAATTCACATATTGTCAATACATATATATTATCATGGTTTGAAATAACAAATATATACTCAATCCTTAAATATATACATTATCACAGCTTGTAAAACAAAAATATATAGAATGTATAAATCTATCCATTCATCGATTTAACACAGGACGTATATTTTGATTAATTTTAAATGATAAATGTGTACACATAGTTTACTATTTTTAAATGACATTATACACACATTTAGCTATTTGAATAATCTCATATTTTTAGGAAATAATTACACACACAGTCCTTATATAACACTTCAATTAAATATACATGATCTATATAAAACTCTCACTGTGTTGTGAAATAAAGATACACAGTCCTCTTAATATGTAATTCAAATGCTAAATGAACCTTGATAGTCAAGCAATACACAGGCACTTTTAAGTCGATCTTATACACATAATTTTTCTCAGATTTCACACAAAATTTAAACATTGCCTACCTTGTAAAAGCCCCAAATTGAAATTTTATAAACTAGAGAATCTTTCTCCCTTCGCTTTGATTGCTCTTTTCCCCTTCATGTTATCTCCTTCTCTCCTTTTTACATTGCTCTCTCTCCTCTTCATGTTGCTCTCTCTCTCTCCTCTTCATGCTCCCCTATCTTCATCTCCATTCATCTTCTTATCTTTGTTTCTCCATTGACTTTTTATTTTCCAAGTAATGCATGCAAAAGCTCATAGTTTCCATTCTTGTAAAAGCTTCCATTAGTAGTTAAGCTTTCTGCTTTATACTAATTCAACCCAAAGCAAGAAAAAATCTTTAAACCTTCCCAAAGAATTAATCGTTGTTTTAATCTTTTATTTCATGTATGATACTTTTTGATGTCACATGGCTGAATCTCAATTTCACAAAAGTCCATCATTTGCATTATTTCTCAATAATAACTAATGCTTCGAATCATCACCATAGTCCAAGAATTAGAATATTTAACTAGGTTTAGTTCCTAGGTTAGTTTAGGATGACAATATAATTTTGTTACTTAGTATAGATAAACAATCATCACAACTTAATAACAATATGATTAATGTAAGTCGATGATATTTTTTTAATCTGAAATGGTAAATCAACAACTATTATATCGAAACACAATAGTTATTATAACAACATAATCATTGTTATTAATATATATATATATATATAAACCAATGTCTTTTGGTATCTTTATATATTAAGGCGTTAAGCCATATAATGATATTTATCAATATCATAAAGATAACTAGCTAATGTTCTCAAACATTACAAAAACATGATGGTTAGTCTATATATGGTAGTAACCAGATACTATTCATGTAAATTTACATTCTTAAAAAACATTAATAATCATGAATATAATAACATGACATAAACACATAGTAACATTATACACTAAATCTATGTATAATATCCATAATGAAATCATAAAAGATTAATTCCACATAAACATTAAATTAAGTTAACACATAACTAACTATAGCGTTGGATTAAAAAAAATGATTAGTCAAATATTAGTCCAAGAAATCAAAGAGAAATGCATAAAGAGCTAAATAAATTAAGCCAAGATATTCATGTCAGGTTTATTGATAATAACAAGATACAAATGAAAGAAATCAATAATTGATTACCTTCCCAAATGAATCCATTACTCAAAATTATCTCAAAATCATGTTCTCCCCTTGATCAAGCATTCTTGTCTTCATCAAAAATGGTGGCATAGTTCCTTCAATGTCTCAAGAACTCTTTGTAAAATGTAGGCTCATGATAGAAACTATCTAACTTGACTATCAATGAAGCTAATATAAATGCAAATAACATAAAAATTAAAACACAAATTACTTGTGGAGGGATTTTAACATTATAAGTTTACACAATTTAAGCTTTAAAATGGTAGTGTGAGGCATTCTTATTTATAGGTTTTGGAAATGGTCTAAGATCAACCATGACTGTCCATCTCAAAATTGAGATATGTGGCCATGGATTAATCTAATATTTAAAATTAAATCTATAAATATTCTCATAATGATTTGGGAAGAAAGGGCATTAATGAGGCATGAGATGCCATAATCATGATATTTGTTGTAATTATGGATTTTGGATGCCACCTCATAGATGATGTCATTTAGGTGATGCAGTTAATAGAAATCAATTTCTAAAAAGAAATATTCAATAACTTTCATGGAAACTCCACTTAAGCTCTTGATTTGAATTAATTAACCTTAAATAAGATTAATCAATATTTATGCAATTATTATTTTTATATTAAAGATTGATTACTAATATATACATCTTAGATGCCAAAAATATACATAGTATCAAATAAACACAAAGAGTAGAGGTGGGGCATCCCCCACCTGCAATATTAATAATTGATAGTTCAATATAAAATTGGCTCTAAACAAGTAGCCCCAAAAAGCAAAAAAATGAATAGTATCAAAGGAAAAGGCACTAACCAAACAGCCAACAAAAAGGGAGCCATCAATTTATCAGACAACGACACCAAACAGATAGCCAAAGAAAAAATAATCACATCAATACAACAAGAGAAAACACAAGGTAATCAGAGGCCACCCAAAGGTGGCAAAATCATAGGTACGGGTCCAATGCATAACACAAGCAACACCTTCCCCATCATGGCAAATTTTATCACTCCAAGGAGTTTTTATCACTAGTATTTCCAATCAATTGATGTCTAGGAAGAAACTTGGTAGCGTAATGATCAACTTTGTCCAAAAGAAATTTCATATCATTCTATCTTACATACTTGAGTACATCTTCCACATCTACTGAACTGTACCCTCAATCATCTTCACCAATTTTCTAGATAAGGTGTTTATGTTCTCGTCAATCTGTTGTGAAATTTATGCTTGTGCTCCCTAGATAAAAACATCAAGAAAGGGAGTTTGAGATGAGGGGCCTGCTAATACATTCTCATCACCTATTTTTGAATAAAGGTTTAGGTCAAATGGTGTGAAGGTTTCCTTGGATTCCCTGATAATATACCTACCATGTTCCTCATTATAGAGATCTTGAAAAGCATTATTTGTGCAATTCTTTGGAAATTGGCCCTTGATTAATCAAAATGGTCAAAAAGTCATATCACTGGGTCATCATTTGACTCGAGAAGAATTGGAAGGTGATGTTAGATGTGTTGGAACCATTTTCTTATTTAAGATGTAAACAAAATAATAAAGGTACATGACATGTACTAACAAATTAAAATAAAAAAGTGATCTAGAGCACAAAAAGGTGAAATCATCATTTTGACTCGAAATGAATTGATCAAAGTTAAGAGTCACATAAAATGCATTGCCCCATTTAGGGATACTTTAGCCTAAATCAGAAATTATAAATGACAATTTCAAACTATTTAACATGTTTTAGTGATTTTAAGTTAAATTGGGTATTTGAGTACAATTTGAGTAAGATTGACAATTTCAACACAAATGGAGTTAGGAATTGGATGTCTACATTTTGCCCCTATTTGAGAAGGTGTAGTGAGACATTCAGGTAAAGTTATATATTTTCAAAGAAAAGAGTTGTCATGAATAAATTATAAATGACCCATGATGCCCCCTCGAGAGGACATACTAAGATGACAGAGAAGGATGGACTCTCAAAAAGAGAGAGAAAGTGAGATTAACCCATGGAATAGATCACAATCATACAAGCTAAGGCTTGAACACGTGGTTACCATCAATGATAAAAATATAATTTAGAATTATAATGGGCCCCAAAGATGGGGGGAATGAGAAGGATTCAATCCAAACATATAAGCAACACACTTTGTATGCACCCAATTTAAGAGTGTAAGTTATGTGCTTACAACATTGATTAATCCTGAGACAAATTGCACACTAAAAAATTTACATCATGGAAAAAAGTGTGGATATCTTAGAATTAGAGTAAAAAGAGAACATAGTCCCCAAAAGATATGATAATAAGAAGTGCCCCATTAGAGCGGATTCGATCATGATAAGACAGTTATGCTTTGGTAGGGCTAATTTTGATCAATGAAAAAGAATAATTAATGGTCTTTCTCCAATAGGGATGATTTATATTTGTAACTTGGTTCAAATGTTGTTTCCTATAGACACCTAAATCTCGCCACCAATAACCTCCAATCAGGGTTTTGGCAAATTTCTACCCAAAATGCACAATTTGGCCTAAAAACACTAAAACTAAATGATGTGAAATTGACATATTCAAGTGCCAATTTTGGCCAAAGTATCCCTTAATGAGGTAATGCAATTTATGGGATAGCTAAATTTGATCACTTCATTTCGAGTCAAAATGCTAAATTTGCACCTACGTGCTCTAGATTGTTCTTTCCTATAAAATATCTGCATGAGACATGTGCCTTTGTTATTTGTTAGTAGTAACATCCTAAATGGCAATACGGTTCCAATGCATCTAGCATCACCTTCTAATTCCAATCTATTCAAATTTTGGACCAATAACAAGGCATTCTAATCAATTTGAGTAATTTGTGCACAAAGTGCTTAATCATGTTTAAGAGATAATTAACCCAAATCAAGGCCTAATTAATAATTCCATGGAAACTTGTTGAATACTTATTTTTGGAAATGAATATTGAATATATGCATCATCAAGTGACCTCATTTCTTGGGAAGACATTCCTAGGCCATAAATGCCACAAATATCATGATTCATGCCCTCCATGCCTCAGCAATGCCTTCCATGATGCCCTCTATGCCTCTTAATTTCCCCTTATTCTAATGTCATGATGAGGATAATTACAAACTTAATTCTAAAAATTAAATTAATCCTCAACCACACATCTCAAGAGATGGATGGTTCAAGTTGATTCTAGACATTCTCAAAAATCTATAAATAGAGAGGCCATGAACATCATTTCCAAGATATTTTGGTGCAAAGTTATAATGCATAAATATCTTCAATGAGCCATTACAACTAGTGTTACCATGCCAAATTTATTTCAATCCAAGCTAAGCCACAAGCCAAAGGTGCCAAGTAGAGATGGAGGTAGCCAAGCTTCCATTGCCAAAGACATCATGAGCACAAGCTAAGTAAGCCACCACTATAAAGGCATTTGGAGCATCCAAGGAAGGTGAAGAAATTATTGTGTTTTATTCCTTGATTTTTAGTTGTGTTATCATTTTTTTTTGTTAACTAATCTCTCCCTAGTGTCTAAGCCTAGAGATTTTATGTTATTAGTGTGTTTCTTTCATTTTATTTTCATTTTAGAACTAACACCATACTAACCATCCTCTCTTGAGTCAAATTCCTAGATCACATTATGGCATGTCCGATGGGACTAGATGCATCTCACACCTAAAGGAGATCCTTTTGAAACTCTAAAATATTTATTTGGGCCCTTAAAACTCTTTCAAATTAATTTTCTAACTTTATTTTTTCATTTTTGTTTGCCATAGTTTTACACAGTAACCGACGTCGGCAAGTAAGACTGACATCAGTTGCATATCTTAACCGATGTCGATTAGTAAAACTGACATCGATTAGATCTCGGTTAGCCAAAGTAATCGACGTCAGTGGTAATGAACAACATCGATCATTGTGTTTTTTGAAAAACATAGACTTGATAGCTACTTTTTCAAAGTTCATTATTTCAAGCTAAAAAGAGCTTCAAAGATAAAGGACATGCTAACATTTTTACTGCAGGAACTTGACATTTGCTCAAAACATGTTTAGATCACTTTTTGCATGCTTAAAAATCAATTAGGAACCTTGTTTTGGTGTTTAAAAAATAATTTAGATGCTTAAATGAATGTTTTCAAAGTTTGCAACTAAGACCAATGGATCAAATGAACACCACCAAACATTTCATTTTGGGCTTAAAATTGAACACGCTTGTCAATTTTTGTTTCCAATAGTTGTTTAATTAGATTTTTTTGGCAAAAAGAGGAATGTTACATGTATGATCTTCTATTTGTCCCCTTTAGGGAACCCTTGAAATCAAAATCACCATTCGTATTACAAATAGCCTAGTCCAAGGCTTAGAAAGAATATCATCTAAAACGCTCTCCAAAAATTTATCAAAGTTTGGGTGACCTTGAAAATGACCCTAAAGTCTTTCTACTTTCATGCTTTCTTTATTTTCATGCAAACTTGGCTTACAAGGGGGACATCATTACCTCCCATGAGTTCTTTAGGGAAGATTTGACTTGGGATTTCACCTCCCAACATTGACTTCATTTGACTCCTTTGGAGTTGCACATGGGACATATCTACACTTGGACACCACACTACACTGAGTGAACAACAAGATGTAGTGGTTGTAAAAAGGACTAGACCTCTTTAAAATTAGCCAATGTTGTGGTCACCCAATTTTTGTGCTTATCTTTTGTATCATTTGACATGAAAGTCATTGTGCAATTGATTCCCCTAAAATGATTGAAACCTTGCTAGTTTTATATACCTCATTTTACCATACCCTTGCTAGGATTTGGACAATTATACTTAGTGTATTTTGGTCATTATTTGCTTGGTATGCTTTGAGGCTAAAACTTGTATGTACATAAGCCATGTCAAAATCATGTATTTGAGTTAAGAAGGGTAGTGTTATGCTACCCAAATCATGTCAAATATTTTTTTGCCTTTGAGTCTTTGAAACATAACATTGACCACATTATTCGAGTATACTTACGCTTTTAGGTTGCTCAATTTGTTTCAAGACTTGTTTATCATTGTATCAAAAACCATTTGTTTCAAATGATTTTGTGTATACCATTTAGACCTTTGTCATGTGTCATCATGTTGTCCGATCTTGTCTAGCCTGTCAAATCCTAGTTTTTAATGTTGAGTTTTCAATTAGCCTTGTTAAGTTTGGATCCAAACATTGATTGATTTCTATTTAGGCCTCAATTCATGGGGCTAATATACAGATCTTTCCCTTTTGGGTTACATAACTTTGGTTAATTGATTACCTAAATTCGAAAACTATTGATAGTTTTTTTGTTTAAAGCCTATCCACATCATTATTTGCACCTTTATTTGAAAAAACACAGCCTTTTTTAAAGATCCTTTTGTCTTATGCCTTATGCTAACTGATCATGTTTATGTTTGATTTCATGTGTCAAGTCTATGTCAAAGTTGTTTCCAAACTTATTAGATTATATCAAATCACATTAGCTTTTATTTCAAGTCTAGCTTTTGACGTTGTTTGTCCAAAAGTCCTAGCACATGCCTATTTATTTGAACCTAGAATTTGACTCTGCATTTAGAAAAAAGATCTAGTAACTCAACTTTTCCCTTTCCTAGTTTAGACCTTGTTTAGAACACTTTAACCTAGACCTTTGACATGATGGTTTTTATTCAGATGCTTGACCTTTTGTGCATAGGACATTAGACATTTAATGTTAAGATATTTTATGCCAAGTCTTAGTACAAATCATTTTAGAAATACAACTCCACTTTCAAACCATATTGAAGATACAGCTCCAACTTTTGACCAAGTTAGACCAAACTTGAACCATTTGTCCTTTGGACATATTTTTCAGAGTTTGTATAACTCTAAGTCTTTTTATTTTCAGAGCTTTCATCATTTACATGGATATGTCTCACTACACTTATGGTGGAGTCACTTACAATCTAACTTATGATAAAATGGCCGCACAAAATGATTTTTATGGCTTTTTTCAAGACCCCAATGATGTTAATATGGTTTGTGAGATAGATTTTTATCTGCCTCATATTAATAATTCATGGGAACAAAGTCAAAAAACAACTTACAATCCAACTCAAGACCTTAACTGGTATAAAGAGGTGTGTGAAGAGGACTTTTTAGACCTAACTATAGATAATGTTATTTTCGATTTGAATCTCTACCCTCTTTTCAATAATCAGTATATGGAACACAGTCAAGAACCAACTTATGAGCTAGCTCATGACTGGGATGATATGGTTTATGAGGAAGACATGGATGCTTTTACTTATATGAGTAATCAGGCTCCACCACAATGTACCATTTCTATTCTAGGACCACAATATTGCACCATTTCTATACTAGGACCTCATCCTTTGGTTTGTGCAAGCAACCAAGTTTGACAATGCCCAACCATTTCTATATCAAGACCTCATCCTTTGGTTTGTGTGAGTAATCAAGCTCTACAATGTCCCTTCATCATTCTAAGACCTAGTCTTTTGCTTGTGCGAGCAATCATGTTCCACACCGCCCTATCATTACCATCTCAGGACTTTGTCTTTTATCTCATGCAAGTATTCATGCTCCCTAAGGCCCTATCATTATCTGACCATAATTCATTCCTCATCTAGTGCCAATCCCATCCAAATCTCAACCCATCTAATCATTCAAAGACTAAGCTATGTTCAAAACTAGTATTTTCCAACTCATTGAAAACTAAAGCCAAGATAACCAACCAATCCAAGATGTTTTTATTGAACCAACCATTTGTGATAAGTCAATCTATGATGAATTGCTTATTGATCCTATATCAATTGTCGAGGAGTCTCACTCTGATGAGCCAGTCTTTGTTGATCACTTCTTAATGATTATAACCACCTTTGGGAAAATCATTACCTTGACCATGTGCCTATTTTTCAAGATCCTCCTATTGATAAGCCAGTCTCTAAGGATTTGTCTCTTGACTTATTTCCCATCCTAGAGGAGTCTCACTTTGACAAACTATTTTTTATGGAGACCATTATGCCATCATAGGCGGTTACTTGTCCAAAACTAAATATTCAGCAAGACATCATTATAATAGAGTACCCATCAGATGAAGAATCAGAGTCAGAGTCAAATTTTATTCTTGAATTGACATCAGATTTGGCATTAGAATTAGAATCAACATCAGTCTCAACATCAAATTTAGAATCCCTTGAGTCAAAATTAGATTTAAAAGAAGAATATGTTCATGGTTATTACAACATTGGTTATACATGCCTTGTAGATCAATTTGAATACATTTGTGATCCTTCTATAGTTTTTGAGGATGAGTACATCCACTTCTACACAAGTTATCCTAGTATCTTCTATGAGGATTGTGTAGCCTCTCTCCATTCCATTACCATTCCACAAGCCATTACCATCAACCAAAATAGCCATATTCTTGACATTCCATCTCCCACAAGTGTCAATTGGGATTGATAGAATCACACTTTGTTGAACTACATCCATGGTGACATAGTAATTGAAGAAGAGCAAAGAGGCCAAGACCACATTCATATATCAGAATAACACTCTCCTAATAAAACCTTTTCAAAGGCGCTAGGGGATAATCAAAGTCAGAACTCAACATCTTCTAGTGAAACTTTTTTAAAAGCACTAGAAGAAGATCAAAGTCAAAAGCCAATGTTCATTAGTGAAACCTTCTCAGAGGCACTATATGACAATCAAGACAACTTCATTTGTTAAAACCTCTTTGAGGCACCAATATCTAAGCACAAAAGTTCTTCGCTTTTGGATTAAGACAAAATCAAATATCAAATCAAAATAACTTCCTATCTATAACATAATCAGATGGTAACTACTCTCAAAATCAAACAAAAAAAAATTTGGTGGTCATATTAAGAGAACAGGTCTTCGACCCCACCATAACCAAAATTATGTTGAATCTGACATCAAAAATATTATGTGACTGAAAGTCTTGATCTTCATTTGTTTTCCCAGCATTACCCTTTCCATTATCATCTACCATTCCATTTCACAATCAAACCTACCACCCATTATTTGTCCTTGTTTACAATCCATGGCTGCACTTTCCTTTACAAAGGCTACAAGGATACCTTGTCTTAATGTTTGAAGGAATTAGAGTCAATGACCAATGAAGATCAAAAAATCATTCTTGGCAACCAAATTTGTAGGCCATTTTTGACAAAGCAGCTATTCATATAAGGTGTGGGCTAGCAATTAACATAATCAAGTATTCTGTTTGTAGCATTTGTTTATCAGGATGTGCATCTCCATCTCAACAAGAACAATATAATCATATGCCATTTACCACACCCAAGCCAAAAACATGTACCATACCATTTCACATTTTCATTTTTACATATCTTTTTACCATTATTGAGTATCTTGCCATTCACCCCATCACTTGGGGGAAACCCTCTTACCATTTTATCCAATCTATCAAAAACCATTATTATCCTTAGCTAAACCATACCATCTTATCATTCCATTTCTATCTAGATCAAAGCTTATTTTTACCCATCCTACCCAATCTTGTTTTGATCTTGGTTCATTTGGTTCTTCCCACACTTTTTATGTGAAGATTCTGATCAATTTTCAATAATCAATCCAATCTTTGTTTTAATGACAGTCTATGAGATTATTGTGACAATTGATCTGGCAAGATATCTTTCATCCTATCAATTTTGTTTATGTGAGCCTGATTATAACACTATATGGGAAAATTAGTGTTTCACTAGTCTTGCAACTAATTATAACTACCTATGGGCAACTTAGTATTATTAATCTATTTTTTTGAATCCTAGTTATAACTACCTATGGACAAAGTAGGGGCAACACTTGTTTATCATGCATTATTGCATCACCTTACCATTATTGTTTTCATTTGACTGGCCATTTGTCATATTTGAGAACTTGTTGGGACCTAGTTGGTTTTTCCCTACATTTTGTGTGGATAGAATTACGATGACCTGAGGTCATTTCAAGACTATGTGGGTCATGCTCAATTCATGTTAAGGTCACCTCAGTCCCCCTTTCCATACGCTCTCATTGTTTTGTGAGCAACCTAATCCAAATGCTCTCACCATTTTGAGAGTAGGTATCTTGTCATTATTTAATGAGTAAAGATACCTCAAAATTCTAAAAACATTCAAATATTTCAAAAATACCAAAAATATTTGTTTTATCTAACCTAGTTAGTTATCCTTGATTTGCCTTACTAGGGCATGGTCATTGTTAAGATGTTTTCTTTTGCTTTTGTTTTCAGGCTTTTTGTTTGTTTGTTTATTTTAGGTTGTTTGTTTGTTTATTTATTTTTTGTTTGTTCGCTTATCTGTTTGTTTGCTTTCAGCATTGTTGCCTCGACTCCATCTTTATACATTCGTTGGGTGATTCTTTGAGCTCATTATTCTTGAGTCCATCCATATTCATACATTAATATTATCATCACAGATTTTATCATTGGTGTATTATTTTTGAGTGTTTATTAGATCGATATTTAGTCCTTATGCATATTTTGGCCAAGTCTTCATGGTGTTCTATCATGAAGCCTACCATCACATGCTAAAACAAAAATAAGCTTCAATAATGTCTACAATCAATGGATCTAAAGAAGTATCTCCTTCGCACCTTGACAAATCCTTCCATCCCACCCTTGATCAAATCAACCCTTTGACCATTCTAGTTGTATCATTGTTAATTAGGACAATCATCTCCTTATTGATAGGTACAACTAGATCATTTACACTAATCAATCTTATTCTTTTATCCATCTCTTTCATCACTTTACACCCACTCATCTTTAATCTATATTCTAGGTTATATCCTTGATTTATGCTTGTTAATTAGCCCTAACTGAGGCACAATCATCTTTATCCAATCTAGGTCCTCCTAATGATTATAATGGCCTATGGGCAAATCATTATTTTGACTTTTATTCTTAATTATAACCACCTTTAGGAAAATCAGTAATCCTTTTTACATCAATGTATGCAAGCATTTTCTTATTTGGATTAATCTCAACCACGGGTTAATTCCATATTTCTTCTTGTTTCTTTTTGAGGGACCATCCATCAACAAATGTGATGGCCACTCCCTTGAGGGGGCATCATCGTAGGCTTCACAAAAACCATTTGGAGCTTTGTTCTTCAATCATCATCTTCTTTTTGGCATACAAGCCATCTCTCATTATTTGAGAAGACATTATTTTACCTATAGTTTGTAACATCTTTCTAAATAGGAGTAAACTGTAGACACCTAAATCTGGGCACCAATAACCTCTGATTAGGCTTTTGGCCAATTTCTACCCAAAATGCACAATTTAGCCTAAAACACTAAAACATGCTAAATGATGTGAAATTGACATATTCAAGTGCCAATTTTGGCCAAGGTATCCCTAAATAAGGTAATACAATTTATGGGCCAGTTAAATTTGATCACTTCATTTTGAGTCAAAATGCTAAATTTGTACCTAGGTGCTTTGGATTGCTCTTTTCTATCAAATCTCTTGCATGAGACATGTGCCTTTGTTATTTATTGTTGGTAACATCCTAAATGGTAATATGGTTCTAATTCATCTACATCACCTTCCAATTCTAATCTAGTTAAATTTTAGACCAATAACAAGGCATTCTGATCAATTTGAGTAATTTATGCACAAAGTGCTTAATCATGCTTAAGAGTTAATTAACCCAAATCAAGGCCTAATTAATAAGTCCATTGAAACTTGTTGAATACTTATTTTTGGAAATTAATATTTAATAGCTACATCATCAAGTGACCTTATTTCTTAGGAAGACATCCCTAGGCCATAAATGCCACAAATATCAGGATTCATGCCATCCATGCCTCATCAATGCCTTCCATGATGCCCTCCATGCCTCTTAATTTCCCCTTCTTCTAATGTCATGATGAGGATAATTACAAACTTAATTCCAAAAATTGAATTAATCCTCAACCACACATCTCAATCTTGAGATGGATGGTTCAGGTTGATTCTAGACATTCTCAAAAATCTATAAATAGAGAGGCTATGAACATCATTTCCAAGATATTTTGGTGTGAATTTATACTTCATAAATATATTCAAGAAGCCATTGCAACTAGTGTTACCATGCCAAATTAATTTCAATCCAAGCCAAGCCACAAGCCAAAGGTGCCAAGGAGAGATGGAGATGCCAAGCTTCCATTGCCAAAGACTTCATGAGCACAAGCTAAGCAAGCCACCACTACAAAGGCATTTGGAGCATCTAAGGAAGGTGAAGTAATTCTTATGTTTTATTCCTTGATTTTTAGTTGTGTTATCATTTGTTTTTGTTAACTAAGCTCTCCCTAGTGTCTAGGCCTAGAAATGTTATGTTATTAGTGTGTTTCTTTCATTGTATTTTCATTTTAAAACTAACACCATACTAACCATCCTCTCTTAAGTCAAATTTCTATATCACATGTCTCAACATGGGAAAATTGGCAAGTAATTAGCTCAAGGATATCACTTATTTCATAGATTAAAATGATCAGGCACAAACATATATGCAGTGGTGCAATGGCTTAGAAAAAGCCACAAAAACCAAACATACAAGAATGCACAAAGTGATGAAAGAGATGAAAATAAGAATGAAGATGGCTGAGTTGGCCTGAGATGTATAAGACAAGTGGATGTTCCCTACATAGTTTCATGGATGCAAGTTCCAACATGAACTTCAGGCCAACGTAGTTCACCCAAAAGTGGGAGAGAATGGAATGAGGGATAATGAAAACTGACTAAATATTGATTAGACTCACGATGTATGCAAAGAGATGTAATCTAAGCATTGAATCAAGTGTTAAACCTATTGAGCCTAGTTTATGCATAGTGTTCTTGAGAGTTGTTCATCAGAGCTATGTGTACATTTAGACTTGAGTCTAGAGCACAAAGTGTTTGCTATTGCAAAATAAATTAGGCATCTTAAGTATGAATAACTCATGAAGACATGGCATTTCAAATGCTTGGAGCTGGTTCAAATGTGAATACCTATAACTCAGGATAATGGTAAAACAATTACCAAAACTAGAGTTACAATTATTTACATTTAAACAAAAAATCAAATACAAAGAAAAAAGATAAACATAAATGAACCAAACTTAAAATCGTGATATGAAAAATTAAGATTTGAGTAGGAACAAGAATGTTTTAAAATGAAAAGCAAGAAAATCTTGATGACATAGGATCAAGATATAAAGAATCAAGATCTATGTGAACCATCAAGACATTCTTGAACACAAAAGAGAAAAAATCAAACAAGAAAACAAAACACCAACAACAATCAAATAAACATAAAAGAGACAAGCAAAAACATACATGTAAACACAAGACCAAGATGAGACAAAAAGTAATAAAAAGAGAAAAAGAGAAGAAATAAATGGAGAGGTGTGAAAGCACAACAAAAGAATAAGAAAACTCAACAAAACAAAACTCAAAATAAACACACACAAAAAAAACCAAATTAGTGTGGTTTAAACACAATTATTCATGCACGTGTAGTAGAGGTGTTACGTTCCACCACAATGTAACAAAAAACAAGGACACAAAATTTGTTCCCTAATTAAAGAGGAACAACAACAAAAGAAATGGGGGAAGAGAAGAAAAGGAAGGGGTTGGCCAAGTTGACTCTAGATGTACAAGACAAGTGGATGTTGCCTACATAGTTCCATGGATGATGTTCCAACATGAAATTCAGGCCAAATGTAGTTCTCCTATGAAGTGGGATAGAAGACATGATGATGACCATAAACATATGATTAATGTTATAGAGTAAAAAGGAAGACTTAACAAATGAGATTGATCTTGTAAAATAATAAGTTGGTGAGATGAAGGAGAATTATCTTGCAAAACAATAAGTGCATGGACTTAATTTACTTACAAAATGGAAAGAGTATGACATGGTGGGACAAGATGACTTACACAGTAAAAAGTCATTAGGATAAAATGCTTATAAAATGGAAAGAGCATGAGGATCAGAATGTACAAAAGCATAAGATAATGTTTTTTTCTTTTGGGAATCATTTTCTAATGTTTTTGGTATTTTTGGGATAAAATATGTACAAGGGGGAAATAAAATAGTCAAGGAGATACTCGTCCAAGATTAGAAGTTCCACTAAAATAGCTAAGCCAACTACAACGACACATGCTTACAATTCAGTGAGAGCGAGGATCCTAAAAAGATAGCGACAATGTTCACCAAAGAGTAGCAAATGTGATATAGAATAGTGTGAAATGTGAAATCAATCTAAAGAACCATGTAGCAAGTAAATCCTAAGCTGAGAAGATGTTCTTGTTCACTTATCTATAAAAGAAGATGCAAAATACCATACTAGCTGAACTACTTTGTAGAATTGGCATTGAAGGTGCTCATAAGACTAATGAGACATGATCAGGATCATAAGCGATCAAGGGACAAAAGGGTTCAGGGTACAACAAGCCCAAGACATAACAAATAATATGGTTATCAAACATAACGGTGTAGAGAATATGGTTCTCAAAGAGAATGACATAGGGTAGGATAAAATGTGTTCAAAGTACCAACGATCCAAAAGTTTTCACTATCTAGAGTTGTGAAAGGCGGTTTAGGGTAGTATAAAATGGTAGGATAAAACTACTTCAACACAAGATGCCCTAAGTAAGGGGTCTTATAGACAATGGTTCAAATTTGTTCACATGTAGAACTTATTAAGGTGCATGATGTTCATGAGCTCTTGAAGTTCTTCACCATTTGGTTTAGCCAATTGATATGTTTTTGATCCAAAGTTTATCATGATAACAAATGGTCCCAACCAATTAGGTTGAAACTTACCTTTCTTTTAACATTCAGTGTTTGTGTTCTTTTGGTTCTCCTTTAGGACCAAATCACCAATCTCAAACTCTTGAGGGAGAATGCACTTGTTTTAGCTTCTTCATAATCTATTCTAATAGGCTTGCAAGTTTTCTAGGGCAGCTAAATGCTTGCCATCAAGAATTTATAGTTCTTGTAACTTTGAGACTTTGTAGTCATCATCTTCAATATGCTCTAGTGCTACTCACAAGGATGGCAAATCGATCTCTATTAGGATAATAGCTTATGTTCTATAGACAAGGGAGTATGGAGTGGATCATGTTGGGGTTCAATGACATGTTTTGTAAGCCCAAAGGGAAGTAAAGATTTGTAAGCAACAATTACGAGCAGCATCATTGACAATCTTCTTTAAAATGGATACAATGGTTTTGTTTGATGCCTCGACTTGTTTGTTTCCTTGCAGTTATATGGATTTGATTTCTTGTGCTTGATCTTGAATTTTCACAAAGAGATTTTACATCTTGGTTTACAAAGGATCCACCATTATCAAATATAATGTGTGTGGGGATGCCATATCAATAGATGATATGGTAATGGATGAATTTGGCAATCTACTTCTTGAAGATGTAAGTGAGAGGAATGGCCTCAATCCACATAGTAAAATATTTGATAGTAGTCAAGATATGCTTATGTCCATCTGAAGATGTTGGGTTTATTTTCTTGATGAGATCAAGGCCCCATGTTGATAATGGCCATGGTGTTGTGATCAGTTATAGTGGTAAAGGAGATTCGTGTATCAAATTTCCATGTTGTTGATAGGGAACACACTTCTTTACATAATTATAAGCATAAATCTCCATTTTTGGCCAATAATAGCCTATTTTGAGGAGCTTATTTGCTAAGACTACACTATTTGTGTGGGCCCTACACATTCCTTCATGAACCTCCCTTAACTTTGGGTTAGATTCTCCTGAAGATAAATAATGAAGAAATGTTTCATCATAGCCTTTATAATAAAGCATGTCTCCTAGGTGGGTATAACATGATAAATGATGATGGAATAGTTTTTACTGAATATTAAGGTAGGTCAAATGGGAAAATGTGATCATTAAAGTAGCTATAAAAATCTTAGAACCACGGTAATTTATGTGGGAGATTGGGACCAGCAATGGTGCATACCCTTTCTGAATTTGGTATAACATGTGTAGGCTAAAGAATATTTTCAATCCGAAACTAATACTCTTTAGCACCACCATAAATTTATATCATGGAACCAATTATTTCCATTACATCGATTGATCTATTGTTTGCTCATGGGATTTATTCAAACTATAGAGATTTAAAATGACCTTTGAGATTATCAATAATTTGTTTGTATAAAACAAGCTTGTCATCTCTAGTTTGATCGATGATTAATTAGGAATCACCATAGGCCTTTAAGATCTAAATATCCCACTATATGGTAAGGTGAAGCCTTGTAATTAATGCCTCATACTCAACCATATTATTCATACAATGAAATTGTATATGAAATGCTTTGGTAATCAGATCCCCCTGGGGTGTAATCAATAATATGTTGGCTCTAGATCCATGAGATGTAAAGGATTCATCAAAATATAGATTCCATTGTTCATGTTCTTGTCATGTTTATTCTATTACCATAATAAAATCATCTTAAAATTCAAATTTTAGAGGTCGAGTATCTATGATACGGGCTTTTACAAGTTGATCAACAATAACCTGCCCCTTGATTACTTCTTGATTCTGATACTCAATGCCAAATTCACTTAGGAGCATAACCCATTTGGCCATGCATCCTTGAAGAGTTGCTTTGGATAATAGGAATTTTAGGGGATCCACCTTGGCAATAATAATAATTTTGTTGTTTAGCATATAATGTTGAAATTTTTGGGTAGAAAACACCATAACTAAACACACATTCTCAATAGGCATTAAATTATGTTCATAATCCACCAGAGTGTGGCTTAGCTAATATACTACATATTATTTACCTTGATCATCATGTTGGGCTAAAATTTACCCTAGTGCATACTCTATCATTGATATGTAAAGAAGTAGCGGTCTTGCAGGTGTGGGCAGTCTCAAGATTAGCGAATTGGCCAAATATGTCTTGAGTTTCACAAATGCTATCTGACAACATTCATACCATTAATAAGTTACCCCTTTTCTTCAACAGGTGGGTAAATATATGGCACTTATCTACCAATTTAGAAATAAACCTATGTATAGATTGGATCTTTCCTTGTAGGCTTCGTAATTATTTGAGATTGTTTGGTGGAGGCATTTCCACAATGGCCTTGACCTTGGAAAGGTCAACTTCAATCCCTCTTTGTGATATAATAAACCCTACTTATTTCCCTAATGTGAATCTAAAGACACATTTCTTAGGACTTAAGTAGATTTTATATTCATGAATCCTCTCAAAGATTCTTCATAAAAAGTCATGATGTCTAGCTCTTGTTCTTGATTTTGATAGTATATCATCAACATAGTCCTTAACAATATCGTGTATCATGTTATGGAAGATGATAATCATAACACGTTGATATGTGGATCTAATTTTCTTTAAGACAAATGGTATGACTTGGTAAAAAATGTTCTTCATGGAGTGGTGAATGAAGTTTTGTGTTGATCTTTTTGGCTATCTTGATTTGATTGTATCTAGAAAATCTATCTATTAAGGACAACATCTAGTACCCAACAGTCGAGTCAATAATCATGTCGATGTTGGGTAGAGTAAAATCATCTTTAGGGCACCCTTTTTTAATATCTCTAAAATTAGTACAAATATGTATATCTAGGGCCTTTTTATTCACTGTGACTATGTTTGAGATCTATTCAGAGTAATCTAGTGGCCTAATAAAACAAGTTCCTAGCAACTTTTCTAATTCTACTTTAACTAATAGGGCGATATGTGAATGCATCTTCCTCAATTTTTACTTGATTAGTTTAGCATCAAGATGGACAATGAGGTGATGCATGACCAAATCTAGATCTAATCCTGGCATGTCAGAGTATGCCCATGCAAATATATCAATATAATCCCTAAGGATGGATATAATTTGTTCACATTCTACTTTAGTAAGGGAAGCTCCAAAATAAACAATTTTGGGATCCTCATAGGTTTCTAGGTTTACTTTTATCATGATTTCTATCAAGAGTGTGGATCCATCTTCTAGAATTGTAGGCAAGGTATGGTCGTGATCATTTCTTCTACCACATCTTCTTGTTGTTCCTCTCAAAGTTTTGGATAGTGTGACGAATCAAAATTTGCCATCTCAAGTAAAGGCCAAGTAATAAAAACCTTTGGAAACTCAAGAGCAAGATGATCAAACATTTGTTGTTGTTTTGAAGATATGCTTATACTAGCTATAGAACTTGGGCTAGATGGACCTTATGCATCCTGAGGGGATGAGAAAAATTTATTGCCTAAGAGTGCCTAAAATAGGTTTTCACTCGAAGGCCTGTCTTTTTTTTTAATTTTTCCATGATCGATGAGCACCTCAAAGAGGTTTTCACCCAAAGATCTTGATATTTGTTCTTTATTGTGACCAAGAAAGTTTGTTTGCTCTCCAAATTAGGTAGAAGGGTCTAATGAAATATCAAAGCCTTGTTTGTGATCACTAATGGGCAATCCATCTCTTAGGCCTGTGTATTCTACAAGTGATTCTTCATTCTAAAACTCATTAAGGCATACGACTAAATTTTGTTGGTCCTAATCAATGAGTTCATGATGGCAAAGGCATAGGTCAAAATGAAGTTTGCTTCAAAATGGGAAGCTCTAATGGTAAAAATATGATGTTCTAATTTAGGAGGGGAAGCACCAATAGAATGGGAAACACAAATGGTTAAGGTTAAAATTGTATTTGAATCAAATAGGTATGTTTCAACAAGCTCATCAAAAAGGCTATAATGGGATGTTGTGTTGCTGTTAGGAGTCTTGTTGCTAGTCGATTTGTAAGAATCACTATCAAAAGTTATGAGGTCACCTTCAGGAGATATAAAGCCAAGACCATGATTCAAATTAGGTACTCCAACTAATAAGGGTTTTAGGATTCCTTGTGCTAGTGGGCTAAGGCCTTTTCCTATATAATCAAGATGATCCATGATCTAATTATTGATAGGACACTTTGGATTTTGAAATAAATTAGCAAAGCCTTCAAAATATAACCAATCTCCCTCGATAAAATCCTTTTGATATTTCTTTGGAATGATAGCAGGGACAAAAACTACAGGTGATTTTTTTTGTTTCTTCTTTGGTTTCCATATCATTGTGGGTTCATTAGGATTCTTTGAAGTTTTAGGCTTACCAAATGTTTTTAGATTTTTAGGCAACCTTGTAGCATGGAAGGCATCCTTAAGACTATACATGGAAATGCCCATATCTTTAATAACAACCTGCTTTGTAAGAGCTAAAGGAAATGGATCAGTCGAAGTGGAAGCAAGATCACTAAGTCTGATATAATTGAATGGAGTTGGATGTAAAACTATAGTCTTGTTCTTCTTCACAACAAATTTAGAACCTGCATAATAGTTATAATTAAAAAATTGGGCCTCAAGATGTTTGCAATATTCATAAGATTGTTGATCATCAAGAATAGTAACATCAATCCCATCATGGGGAAACTTAAGGCACTGATGCAGGGTGGAAGGAATGGCCTGTACTTCATGGATCTAAGGATGACTAAGAATTATGTTATAAGGTAATTCAATGTCCACAATATGAAGCAATGTATAATTTGAAATGGACCTAGTAGTGATTGACAACCAATAGTACCAACAAACTCCCTTTCGGCATTGTTGTAATAAACCTTGATAGTGATTATCTCTAGTTAAACGTCTTTCATAGTGTATCCCAATCTTTGTACCAAATTAAGAGACATGATGTTTATCCCCAAACCATTGTCTATAAGAACATGCTTGATTTTATGGTTTTCAATGATTACTTCAATGTACAGTGGGATATTATGGCTTGGTCTAAGTGTAGACATGTCTTTTTTATCAAACATCACTTGATAAAATGAAGATAAATGTCTTACAAGGTTCTAGAACTATTCAGGATTTATATCATTGAGAACATTGGATTTTTGTAAAAAAATATTCAAGATACTTATATAGACTTCAGATGTCCACAAGAGATCCAAGATGGAAATCTGTGTAGGGGTTTTTCGCAATTGGTCCAATAGACTATAAGGCTTTTCAACATTGGGATGAGATGGCTTGGGTTTGGTTGGGATAGTAGTCAACTTTGGATCCATTGGTGCAATGTTCACATTAGGTTTTATGGAAGAAGTAAGCAAAGGGCCTTGGAGAGTAACTCATGAGCATCTAATTATTACTGTGTAACCTAAAGGTGGCAAGAAGTTAATATAATAAGAAGATAAAGGCAAAGGGCCTTAGAGGGTGACTCATGGGCATCTAATTGCATTGTTACAATTTTGAGTCATCAAGGAGCCATTATAATTAGAAGAAAGGTGTTGTCCAAAAATAGTAACTATGTAAATGATGTTGCAACAGAATTATGCAAAATCAATGCAATATTATTAGAGAGAGGATGTTGACCCTATAATGATGGGTCTTGTACTACAAGGAGCATGAGATGATTCATGTGGTTTAACAGTAATAGTGGAAATATGGGTTGTAGAAATGCATCCCATGATATTTTTGTTGTAACCCTGTTGTTGTAACCCACATTGTTAGTATGGGTATTATGATCATGATTATGCCCATGTTGATTATGATTTTGACCTTGATTTTGGTTCTGATTTTGCATTTGTCCTTGGTTTTGATTGTTCCTTCTGGTGGTTGCTTATGTCAAGGAAAGGGGTCTTCATAGATTCCCATACCCTGATTTGTGTCCTAATTAGGGGCAAGTTTAATCTCAACTTCACCACTCTCAATGAGATATTCAATAATATATCATAATTAGACACAAAAATAAGCACCATGACCAATAACAAAATGAAAGTTGCACCATTCAATCTCTTTGTACCAATCTAGTTTTAGTTGATCTTAAGGAAATGGCCTTGGTATTGGCCATACAATCAGGTTAGCTATTACAAGCTTTTAAAACAGTATTTTGATTCATTCTCCCAATTTTCTAAAGACCCTAAAACCATCATGGTTCGTTCTCCATGGAGGTTATCTCTAAAAATTAGGTGGTGGACTAAGGGGAGTTAATTGTATATTTGGGGTTGGTGGAGCCCACACCATTTGTACGCGTCTTGTTTCAGTCACCCCATTTCCAACCATGTTCTTATTTTTTTAAAAGCCTTTAGGCTTATCTTGTGCAACTATCTGACTAAAAGATGGGGTCTGATTTGATGTTTGACCCTATGCAAATATCTTAACAAGGCTTTTGGTAATAAGAGCCTTCTCAATCTATATACCCTTATCTATGATCTCCTCAAATGAGTTAGCACAAGCTAGACGTAGATTATATGCCACCTCAAGATGTAAGTTCTATGTAAATATATCCACCAACTATTTATTTGGTAAATTATGTTGAAAGTGACCCACTAATGCTCTCCATTTTTGTATGTATACAGCGAAGCTTTATCTATCACATTATTTGGCTTTGCATAAGTCAATAATGGTTAATTCATTCTCAATGGTATACAAGAAATGGTTGATGAAATTTTTAGATAAGTCATTCCAATCCATAATTGATCCCTTGGGTAACTTAAGTAGCCAATCTAAAGCTTGTCCTACTATACTTCGTGGAAACAATCAAAGTAGGAACATGCTACTATAAGCAACCTCTTGGCATTATATGAAAAAATCCTGCATATCTTCACGTGGGTCACTCTTTCCTTTATATTTATCAAATTTGGGTGCCTTAAAATGATATGTAAAGGGGACATAGAGAATTCTTAAATCAAATGGATATGGACATATCTCATCCAATTTGTACTTTTTGATCCTGTTTCTAGTCTTTAAACATGACATAATCTCCTTCATAGAGTTCCACTCTTGTATATTTGGTGTATTTGTGAGTGGAACATAGTTTTATTATGGTGGAATGTGCCTCTGTTGTTGTTGTTGGGGTGAAATGTGCCCCTGTGGTTGTGTGGATTTGTGAGGGATGTACAACCTGCATTCCATGACTTAGTTTTGATTTGATCCAAGAGTTGAGTAAATAGGCCATTGATTCCTTGAAATTTTTTGCCTTGAACTATATTTGTTTTGTTAATTTTGGGGAGTCCTTGGTATATTTACCAATTTTTGTGTTGGTTGAGATGAACTAGCCAAATTGTCTTGAGGGATTTCCTCAATTCAAACCAAATGTTTGGGCTTCTATGTTTGTAAAGTGACAAGAGGCTCTTGTTGATTAAAAAATGTGTGTTTCATGTCTAGCAAAACATTTTGCACAAATTTTTATGTTTTATTTTATTCATTTGAGGCACCTTGATCAGTTTTTGGGTTCTAAATCAATGTTTGTTGTGTAGGTTCAATCACATTTTTTTGTTCCTTGAAAGCATTATTGTGGATTGAAGTAGCAACAAGAGATTCTATTAAGTCTACAATAAGCTGATCAGCATACCATTAACTTATTTTCTTAATCTTGTTAACAAGATCTTTATTGTTTGGTTTTGACTCTATAAGTATTTCTTTACCTTTGTTGGAGGAAGAGGGTATGTTTGATTGTGAAAAAGCTTGTTTTTCTTGTTGTTGTTATCCCTCTCTAACTAAGGTGTGTAATTTATCCATATGAAAATCTGAGGGTAGTCTAGCACTATATTTTATCAACCTAAGGAGTGCTTCAACTTGAGTTTCTTGATATTCAGTATAATCCCCTTCATATCCTATAGTTGTAGGAATGTCCTCAAAGACAATGGAATTGTCTTGTCTATCATAAATGTGCTCATCCTCATAGCTACAGATGTAAGGGACCCTACTATGAGTGAACCTTTGAGTCGTGTATAGAAAGGGTTGCTCTACACATTTGACTAAATTTGGATCAATGTTGTGCAAATCTTTAAACAAAGTATGGATTTTGATTTTTCTTCTAAACAAATGACCAAGGTACCAAAGAGACTATAAAAGGAGGGTGGCTTGGAACCACACATAATTAGAAGAATGTGTTCAAGAAATTACTCAACTTTTAGGTAAAGCTAAAATCATATAAATTAGAAGAGGGTATGATAACTCAAAAATCCTAGAGTGTTATTAGAACACTAAAACATAGACTTTTGAGATACGTCAACACCAAAAAAGCTAGTTCAACTTTGACAAGTTATTACTAGACAACTAGAAAAAAGCCCTTCGGATTAGGAAGGAGACAATGCAAACCAAGAAACTCATGATGTGGAAACATACAATAATTCTTAAGTATAAAGCTAAAACCAAATGAACAACACAACACCACCACATGATAATAAGAATGGTAATATAAAATGTGTTCTAAGACTCAAAGCATGACTGATACGTAAGATGACTTGAGTCCACCAACGATGATAATGGGTCTATAAATGACCCTCAATTCAAACAAAAAATTAAACCCAAGTTAAAACAAATCAAGTGTAAATGGTGAACCCAATTTAACACATCAACTTTTAAAACTGATAAAAGTCTAATTCCAAATTGAAATTATCAATGAGGGACTTAAGAAAATTTGGCAAATGATCTAGACTCAAATGGGCAGCATAACTACACTAAAATGGATGATATGACACAATGTTTAAGATGACAATTTAAACAAGGAAAAAGATGACTTTCACTTGGACAATGTAATGCCTCCTTGTTCAAAAAATTTGGAGACAATGTGCATGGTCTATGATGATTTGTTTATAAGTAAGTTTTGACCCAAAACCAGACCAAGTAATCTAAGATAAAGACAAATCAATTAATTAATCATCTTAAGCCCTAAACTAACAAGGTATGGTAAAGTGGGGTTAACTAAACTAATAAGTTTTTGAATATTTATAGATAGATCAGATGCACAAGATTTTCATGTCAAAATGTAAGAGAAGCAACATGTCATTTGGGTCTACTGCACTTGGTTTATTGTAAAAATGTCTTGCCCTTTTTACAACCTCTACATTCGTTGCTCTCTTGGTGTAGTGTGATGTCCAATGTGATCAAACGTCTTGAGCTTAGCTCCAATGATAGGAGATGGTTTAACCACTCAAACCACCATTCTAGTGGGGTGATCCCAATTTATAAACCCCTTATGGAGCGGGGTTGAAGACAATGTTGAGAGATAAATCCCAAAGTCAAAGCTTCCCTAGAAAACTTGTGAGAGGTAATGACATCCCCTACACAAGTCAAGATGCATAAAATAAAGACTAAGTAAAAGAGCTTTAAGGTTGTTTCTAGATCACCTAAGCCATGTTGGTCTTGGGGAAAGACTTCACAACATCTCTTTTACACTTTTAGACTAAGGTAATTTACAATTAAAATGGTGCTTTTCATCCCACAAGTTTCCTATAGGGGATAGGGGGAGAGCATGCGTGCACACCTTTTTTGCACAAATAAGTCTAACTAAATAAATAAGAAATGGCTTACATCAAGTAAAAAATTTGAAGTGTGTTTAATTTTAGAGCACTAAAACGAAATATTCGGTGGTGTTCTTTGGCCCCTTGGCCTTAAGTTTGAAAATTTTGAAAGAACAATAGAAAAAGCATTCAAGTAAGCATCTAAGTGTTTCTTTAAGTACCAAAAAAAAATTTAATTCATTTTAATCACTCAAAAGAGGTTTAAAAAAATCTAATTAAGAATGATTGGCACATTTTCAAGTAGGCCCTGCAAGGAAATTGTTAGAAATTTATTTAGCTTTGAAGCTCTTTTTTCAAATGAAACAAGCAAACTTGAAAAGTATGTTATTGGGTTTGGATGACCTACCGAGCTGAAGGCAAAATCATAAAAGATAAACACGTTAGATTAGGTAATGGTTAGCAAAAATCTCAATAAAAAATATCCAAAAATCTCAAAATAATAATAATAATAATAATAATAATAAACTTATGAAACATGCAAACAACCAATTAGAAGGTTAAAATAAATAAAACCAAATACATAAAACATAAAAACCTATACTTAGTATTTTCATCATAACTTTTAAAATATATATCAATTTGTCACAAAAAATTTATAGGTTGTCAATAACTCCAAGGTGCACCTCTATGTAAAAAAATCAGTTCCAAACAATTAATTAAAAAAGTTATTAACTCTATACTAGCCATTTTTACATGAAAAATAGAAAACAAAAAGTGATAGTCACTAAAAGAGTCATAACTTCTAAACTACAAATCATATTTCAATAAAATTTTGAAAGAAATAGGATGAAACCAGTAAAAAAACTATCAAAAATTCAAAAAAAATAATAAATAGATTAAAAATAAGAGTTATTTTAATAGTCATTTTTTGTTTAAATATGTGAGGTGTGCAATCGTGTTCCACTAGGCATGCTAAAATGTAGAGTTTTATGAAAAATGATTAGTCAAGCATTAGTATAAGAAATCAAAGAGAAATTTATAAAGAGATAAACAAATCAATCTAACTTATTCATATGGGGTTTGCTAAAAATAGAAAGATATAAATGAAAGAAAGCAATAACTAATTACCTTCCTAATTGATTCCATTACTCAAAAGCATGTCCTACCCTTGATCAAACATTCTTGTCTTCATCAACAATGGTGGCATAGCTCCTCCAATGTCTCAAGAACACTTTGTAAAATGTAGGCTCATGATAGAAACTATCTAACTTGTCTATCAATGAAGCTAATCCAAATACAAATAACACAAAAATAAAAACATAAATGACTTGTGGATGGATTTTAGCATTATAATTTTACACAATTTAAGCTTAAAAATAGTAGTGTGAGGCCTTCTTATTTATAGATTTTAGAAATGGTCTAAGATCAAACATGACCATCCATCTCAAAATTAAGATGTGTGCCCATTGATTAATCTAATATTTGAAACTAAATCCATAAATATCCTCATAATGATTTGGGAAGAAGGGGCATTAATGAGGCATGAGAGGCATTAAAAGGGCATGGGAGGCCATAATCATGATATTTGTTGTAATTATGGTTTTTGGATACCACCTCATAAATGATTTCATTTAGGGGATGCAGTTAATAGGAATCAATTTCCAAAAATAAATATTCAATAACCTCCATGGAAAATCCACTTAAGCTCTTAATTTGAATTAATTAATCTTAAACAAGATTAATCAATATTTGTGCAATTTTTTGGAAATTGACCCTTAACTAATCAAAATGGTCAGAAAGTCATATTACTGAGTTGTAATTTGACTCAAAAAAAAATTTAAGGTGATTTTAGATGCATTGGAACTATATTTCTATTTAAGATGTTGTCAACACAAAATAACAAAGGTACGTGACATGTGCTAATGAATTAGAAGAAAAGAGTGATCCAAAGCACAAAAAGGCAAAATCATCATTTTGACTTGAAATTAGTTGATCAAAGTTAGGAGTCGCATAAAATGTATTGCCCCATTTAGGGATACTTTGGCCTAAATCGGCATTTGTATAGGATAAGTTCGAACCATTTAGCATGTTTTTAGTGATTTTGACCTAAATTGGGCATTTGAGTGCATTTCGAGTAAGATTGACAATTTCAACACAAATGGTGTTAAGAATTGGATGTCTACATTTTTCCCCTATTTGAGAAGGCATAGTGAGACATTCAAACGAAGCAACATATTTTCAAAAAAAAGAATTGTCAAGAAGAAATTGGAAATGACCCATGATGCCCCGTCAAGAAGACATACTAGGATGAAAGAGAAGGATGGACTCTCAAAAAGAGACGGATAATGGCCATTATTCAAGCATTAGTCTAAAATGTCTATTTGGATTTAAAAAAATGATTAGTCAAGCATTAATTTAAAAAATAAAATAGAAATGCATATAGAGCTAAACAAATTAAGCCAATCTATTTATGTGGGTTTGCTAATAATAATAAGATACAAATAAAAGAAATCAATAACTAATTACCTTCTCAAATTACTCCATTACTCAAAAGTTTCTCAAAATCATGTTCTCACGTTGATCAAACATTCTTGTCTTCATCAACAATAGTGGCATAGCTCCTCTAATGTCTCAAGAACACTT
This sequence comes from Torreya grandis, assembly GCA_037957365.1. Taxonomy (NCBI): domain Eukaryota; kingdom Viridiplantae; phylum Streptophyta; class Pinopsida; order Cupressales; family Taxaceae; genus Torreya; species Torreya grandis. The sequence continues at coordinate 7,873,176 of JARHVA010000070.1, forward strand.
TGTAAAACGTAGGCTCGTGATAGAAACTATCTAACTTGCCTATCAATGAAGCTAATATAAATGCAAATAACACAAAAATAAAAACACAAATGATTTGTGGAGGGATTTTATCATTATAAATTTACACAATTTAAGCATAAAAATGGTAGTGTGAGGCTTTCTTATTTATAGATTTTGAAAATAGTCTAAGATCAATCATGACCATCCATCTCAAGATTGAGATGTGTGGCCATAGATTAATCTAATATTTGATATTAAATCTATAAATATCATTATAATGATTTGGGAATAAGGGGCATTAATGAGGTATGAGAGTTATTAAAAAGGCTAGGGAAGCCATAATCATGATATTTGTTGTAATTATGGCTTTTGGATGCCACCCCATAGATGATGTCATTTAGGTGGTGCAGTTAATAAGAATCAATTTCCAAAAAAAAATATACTTAGCTCTTGATTTGAATTAATTAACCGTAAACAAGATTAATCAATATTTGTGTAATTCTTTGGAAATTAGCCCTCAATTGATCAAAATAATCATAAAATCATATTACTGGGTCGTAATTTGACTTGAGAAGAATTGAAAGGTGATGTTAGATGCGTTGGAACCATATTCACATTTAAGATGTTGCCAACACAAAATAAAAAATGTACATGACGTGTACTACTGAATTAAAATAAGAGTGATCAGAGCACAAAAAGGTGAAATCATCATTTTGACTTGAAATGAATTTATCAAAGATAAGAATCACATAAAATGTATTGCCCCATTCAGGAATACTTTATCCTAAATCAACACTTTTCACTGACAATTTCGAATCATTTAGCATGTTTTAGTGATTTTGACCAAAATTGGGTATTTGAGTGAAATTAGAGTAAGATTGACAATTTCAACATAAATGGTGTTAGAAATTGGATGTTTATACTAACATGCATAATCAAGTATTTAAATGTAGAGGACATCAAAAACATACTAATATTAACCATTCAAACAATGCATGTAATGTGTATACTATCTAACATGGTGTGTGCATGGGTTCTAGATATTCCTTTATCATCCCCTAACACCTCCATCTATGTCATCCTCTTTGATGATGTAGTCTCTCCATCGTGCTCTGAGGGATGAATCTCTCCTACATCAAACTCAAAACAATAAGATATTTAATCCGTAACATTGTGATATATATCATAAAATACTGTTGTAATAACAAAATAATATTTTCATAATAAAATATATATGCAATACAACTAAACTCATAGTAATGAAATCATGTAATCAAAGCAACATACAATTATCCCATAATAGCATATGACTTATAGCTTAGTTAAATAGTAATAAATTAATCTACCAACTGTACTAATCTATATATAATCAAGTAAATTTGCTTAGTGAAAACTCAGGATCTAACACATAATCAACTGCCTGTCGATTCTAATCAAGACACAATCAACACTCCAATTATAACCCAAAAACTAATGTATTCATAATTTACAAGATTGCAATATAGTTTGCTAAAAATATTAATTCCAATCTTAGATTTCCAAAATAGTATTCACATAATCTCTTTCTATCATTATTTTCCCTTCATCATTTATTTTGTTTGTTCAATAGTGTGTTTGGTACTTTTAGTCTATTTTTAGGCATGGTTCGGATCTACATTATTGTAGCTTATTGTATTGTCTTAGATTTAGCTTGTATCATTATTTTTTCTTATTATGCATTGGTATTTATCCCCTAAACCAAAAGTAGTTAAAATAATTTGGCAAACCTGGTATTACGATCATCCAACCTAAGGTTTCACTACCTTCATCCCCCTAGAGTTTGATTTTTCATTTCAAATTTACATTATTTGCATTTGGTTATGGTTTATTTATTAATTCATCATTAGCCTTTATTTCTTTCATGTTTCTCATGTTTACATCTTATGCCAACTAAGGAGGCTACATCTAAAAACCTTACCAGGAAAAGTGCTAAATTGAGTGGTGATACTTGTGATTTCATCCAACTTCCTTTATTTCCTATTTGTGCTTCTTTTAAATAAAAAATTGCAAATTCTTATGGAATTCCTCCCTCTACTCATATTATTGAAAAATAAAATTTATGCAAATGTGAATGAAAATGTTAATGGCAATGCAAGTATGAATGGTAATGCCATTATTTATCATAATTTAGATGAATATGATTATGAGCATAACTATTTTGAGGATAAAAATGTTTTTTATGATGTTGATCCAAAATAAATTTGCAAACTTGCTTACTTTAATGGCCTAATTTAAGAAACATCTCAAATCTTTAGAATATATGTTGCTTAAGTTAAAATAAATATAAAATAAAGCTTTGACGAAGGAATATACACTTGAGAATGTTCCCATAGATCCTTTTAATATTCATAATCTATATATTGGAGGCTCTACTTCTACATTAGGTGGTGAAGCTAGTGTTATTACTAATCTTTTTACACCTCCACTTGTAGGTCCTACTTAGGTTTCTCCAACTATTCGTACACAACCTACTACATTCTTTCTACCTCATATGACTAATTTACCTTTACAAGTCACATCTAATGATTTTTACCTTTGTCTTGGTCATAGTCAGAATATTACTCAACCTCTATTCCTACCAATTTTAATCATATAGTAGATCCTACACATGCTCCTACATCTAAGGATGCTTTCATTCAATAATCTATCCAAGACATGCAAGCTCAAATTAGGTTTCTTGTGTAAATATATAAAAGGTTTATTCATGTGGTTACTTCTCTTGATATGTTACACTCATTAGGTTCACACTCACCGTTTGCCTAGTGGTTTTCTAGTGCTTAAATTTGAAGAATACAATAGAAAGGGTGATTCTTCATCTCACATTCATTCCAACTTTGCTTCATTAATTGGTTTTGCTCGTGATAATTTATTGATGACCAAGTACTTATCAAGGACTATGGATTGGATTGGTCATATGCCTTACTAGTAGGATCTGTGTGTTGATTTAATGATTTGGTCAACATATTCTTAGCTCATTTTTATATAAACATTAGTCAAAAGGTATAATTTTATTAATATTATCAAATCAAATAAGGACCTAATGAGAATTTTAATGAGTATGAATTTATATTCAAGATAAAACTTATGCAAATATCTCAATAAATCCTTGATAGTGAGATACAAATAATTTTCTCCAATGGTTTACTTCGACCACTAAAAATAAAGTTATGTTTAACACCTACCAATCATTTAATGAGATTTACATATGATTCAAAACTATGAGACTTAAATTTTAGAGTCTAACATGCTAAAGTATGGTCCTAATGTCCCTACCTCTACTACCTACAAATATCAAGGAAAATCAAAATTCGAATCTAAGGCTAATGATGCTCAAAGTTTTCAAGATAAAAATGAGGCCAAATTTTTAAACAAAATTTCACAACCAGTGGATATGTTTATCGTTCCACCTTCTAGAACATTTTGAAAATTTATAATTTTATCTAAACCTCCTTTTAATGTGATTAATTATTTGCTTAAGTGCAACATGAAATTTTAATCCTCCATTTTAGTTGGATAATTCTAGAGATTCAACTAAAATATATGACACAAATCAATGTTGTGACTGTCATAGAGATTCCAGAAATTCTACCAATTGATGTTTTTCATTGAAACATAAAAGATCCAATTGATAGTAATTCCATCATATTTGAAATGCATTATGTTATATTGAATGAATTTGTCACAATGCCTAACCAACATTTATAAATATTTAACAACCCTTTATCGAATCATAATACCAAGAAACAAGACAATGTTCACATGGCTACATTTATACATCAACCAACTATTTATAACAAACATATTACTGATAATATTATCATTATGGTTGTTGGACCTTAGAATCAAACACCATATATTACATTCCATGACCATGGGATTCCAAAATATGATTCAAATAATGGTCCATTCTACATCTATGTTTTATTTCATTTGCATCCTACTATTATAGATGACATTATGATATTTAATCAAGTATAATTTTATTAGGATGTCATTTATTGATTTTAGATGGTATACTCAATGATACTTACCAATTAAAGCCTTAGTACTTCATATTTATGATGGTCTTACAAAGACACCCATCAGTGTTATTTTATTGCTAGTCGGCATGGGTCTTAAGACCTTTTTTGTATAGTTCTACATATTATCCTAGATAGTGATAAATAAAATTTATTTCTTAGACGTCCATGGATAAATAAAATGAGATCAATCTATTCCACATTACATCATTGCCTTGAATTTATGCATAATGATAATGTATATATTATTTGAGGTGCACATTATGAATTACCTATCCGACTTCAAAAATAACTCATATGCTACCTTAAGTGATTCCTAAAAAGTAAATCATTCAACCTTATGATATTTTTTATTATTTCACTACCTTTAGTAATGGTTCCCACCATCCTTTCATCTACATTTTTGACTTCTTGAATCATAGCTCCTAGAGTTAAGTCTTCCACAGTTATACCACAGAAACAAGCAATGTCTAATCATCCATGTTCCAGGATTGATCTACTACCTTGAAAAACAATGTCTAATCATCCATGTCCCAATACTGATCTACTACATCTTGTATTTATTCATACCAAATCACCTACTAAGAGTTAAATTATACCAAGACACATCCAAACCAATGTGCATGTTTTCCAAGAGATTAACACAGCACATCGCTACCATTACCACCATATTTATCTTTAGGATGATGATTCTAGTTAGTACACAACTTGTGAACATTTTTTTGATATTTTTAATGGTGTATCTACCTCCCTAGATTTGGTACCCTGTATTCTATATGATATTATTGGTTAACCATGCTATCCTATCTTCTATTATTCATTAATTTGTCTTACTATACCAATGTTTCCTTTTACTTGTGTTTTCTTCTTTCATGTCTTTCACATGCATTTCTCCCTTGAGTTTGTGCCTTGACATTTATGTTTTATTCTTATCTTGATTTTAAATTATTATAGGCCCTAGGTTTATGCTTCTTGTTATGTTGCATTGGCCCTTGCCCCTTCATTGGTTATTCCATTCTAAACATTTATGCCACTTTATCGATGATGACAACATACATATCGAGACCTTTTATCCTAGCATATACTAAGTTTTGAGGAAAGTTATAGGTTGTTTAAAATCCTACTCATCTTCTTTCTTCTATATTTTTATCATTGGCTTACTTGATTACCTTCCTTATCTTCTCCTAGTTTCACCTCTTGGCTTCCTCCTTGTTTAATTGAGCTCACATCACTTCTTCTAGTTTGTGTGCATTGGCTTCCTCTTGTTGGTGCAATATATTATGCACCTTTTATTAAGTTAAATTTGGATATATTATTATTCTAAAGTTAAATAAGTGAACCAAAGTACATAATGTCTTAGGTTTAGAATAGAATAAGTATCATCCTTTATGATAGACAATAGTTTTCCACCTCTTCATAGGCCAACTATTAGAAGGGGCCATATTGTTCACAAGATATACTAGCTTGAGCCAAAAACATTTGTTTGTCTCTTACTACATATAACATTACATCAATAATTTATGGATATATGTCCATATATTTAGTTAATTATCTTTCATAAACATCATCAAATCTATCCACATTACATGTTTCCTGATTATGATTATTGTCAAATTTTATGTTCATGAGAAGCCCATCAAGAGGATGCATAGTATGTATTGTAGAATCCATAATGGGAGTAGGAGTAATAAATGGGATCATGCATGCCCTTTGGTGCCTACTGGTAATAGGTAGCAATTCAGATTGGATGTTGCCATAGTATGAGTTAATAAAGTCTAGAGATTGTTCATTATTATTTTTATCCTTATTATTGTATAAATATTATGTCTATTTGATTACATAGTTTTATAGATTTTATATGGTAAATTCAAGAAAAATGCAATGATTTCAGTCATGGATTGAGTCAAAAAATAAAAATTATTTTCATTGATTATAACCATGTGTAATTTATATTATTATGGAAACCAAGAATCAAGTATAAAAATTAAACCCCAAGGTAAAAATATGAAACCCTAGAAATAAGGATGAAACCCTAAAGATAGCCTAAAATTTGGAAATTTTTAAGCAATATATGGGTTTACCAATATGTTTTACCATAATTTGAATTAATGTTAACCCTAATGAAGATAAAAACTATGTGTGTAATTCATATTATCAAGTATGGCAATCAAGTACATATCTAAATGTAAAAGATTGAAATTGATTTGACAATGACAAACACTAAATTGAAAGTAAAATAGAGGATAAGATACTTAGTAGTTTCATGTATTATCTTAGATTGAAATAGTTGCTAGGCAGTAAGGCAGGATAGAAACAAAACTTTGAGTCACTCAATGTAGGTTCTAGATATATGTGCATGTCAAGACTCAGGTTAGTATCATCCACCACTTTGTTTTGATCAAGACAATCATGTCCCTAGATATTTTGCTTCTCTATTTTAACTTAGGTAAGTACATATATTTCTATTTTATCTCTATGTGTAATCCTCATATGCATGATAATAAAAAAATTATCTCCTTCATGTAAAACCCTAGGTCCACTTTTGGGATAAAACCTATAAAAACTCAGAAAGTGTAATGGACTATGCTAACCCTAATCACCCTTATTAATGATTGATTATTGCCTACATATATGATACTCTGAAGAGGAAAATCAAACCACATGTAATTCTTCCCATTAATTTAAATTTGTAACTATGTTCCTTTGTTATATTAATGCACTAATGATCCCACCTTTGACACGTGACAATGTTTACTCTTGGCTTAGTTTGGTGTACTTTAAACTTGGCTAATGACTATTCCTAGTGACTAGTTTGAAATATAAGAGGAACAAGGTAGTTTTTATAAATGTGTAAAAGTGTATAGATGTTTCATAGATAAGTGCTATATTTCCAATAAGTCTATACTTGTTTTGTATTTATATGCATCTATTTGGGTAATATCTATTGCCACCAACACAATAGATAAATAAGTTGACCCATAAGAGTGATTTATTATACAAAATTATTGTTGTTGGCCAAAATAAAAAATCATAAGATTTGGTTAGTAACATTTGTCCAGTACCATCTAAGTTTGATAGTTCTATCTAGAAGACATGAACACCAATTTGATGATTTGGAGATGTCTAAGTATAATAAATAACTAGTTTGGCATAGACTTTGTGGAATCTAATAGGTGATTGACATCAATTTAGAAGTATTAAAATTCTTGTGGATGTGAGATAATCGAGAACAAGAGGCATATATGTACACAAAAGACATGTATGGTGAAGGCAAGTCAAAAGTGACATTGTCAAGTGTCTAATACCATATTTTAGTATCTATAAAAACCTTGATTCCAAAAAAATGTTATGAATTTTAGAGAATAAAAAGATATTTTTCATCAAATCAGTATGACTAATAAAAGAGTTTCAAAAATAGGTTTGTTTTTAATAAGATATTATTTTACCCAATTTTTTGTTTGATGTGAATATCAATGTTATAGAACTAGTAGAATAAATTCAAATTATAATAAATGGTAATCATGCATAAATCTAAATGTAATTGATATTCATTGATCTGATAATGTGATTTACTATTTATGGAAAGTACTAAGTAGATCAAGATACTTATTTTTACTATCTGAATGATTGACTGTGATTGTGTTGTAACAGTGAAAACAAATTAAAAACATGCATGCGATTCATCTAGATATGAAACTATCTCTATGTGCACATGGTTGGTACCATCAAGCTTGGGCAAGTATGTCTATGTTATTGTATGGGGTTAACATTACATAATTAGATAGGTTTATCTCTCGATAACCATACATTGTGATGCACATGTCTAATAGGTTTCTATTTATGTGATATGTGACCCTTGACTACTTGTACAACTCCATAAATTAGCTTCATTCTCCTTACAATCTTAGGTCCACTTGTGAAGAAAGAAAACCTATAAAAGGTGAGGAAGTGTAATTACATTAAGTTGACCCTAATCAGACATGTTGATAATTTAATGTTGCACACATATCTAATACTCCAAAAAGGAAAGTCAAGCCACATGTAGTTCTTACCCTAAGTGTGAATCTATAATTTTGCTCTTTTTCTATATGTGTGTACATGGAAATCTAACTCTGATATTGAAAATGTTCACTCTTGAATTGAATTAATATGTTCTAGACTTGGTTGATGGTTTCTCCTAGTGCTTAATTTATAATTTAGGAAGAGTGTGGTAGTTTTTCTCAGTGTGCAGTAGTGTATATATCCTTAATATTAAAGTGTCAAGTGTGTATAAGTAAGGGTTTTATTTGTAATTATATGATTCCATTAGGGTAATTTCCCATACCAGTGACACACTAAGTGAATGGGTCATCTTATCAGAATGGTTTAAATTTGAAAAAATAGTTATTGGTAGGTAAAGGGGGCAACATCAACCTTCGAACAATAATGACAATGTTACTATATGAGTGTGAAATTATTTTACAAGGTACAAGAATGCAAGTGTGATCATTTGAAACTATCTAAATAGAATATTTATCTAATTTAGCATAGACTAGAGTGTTATTGTAAGTGATTGATATCAACTTAGAATGGATTGACCTCTTAACTAACATGTAGGTGTGTGGGAAGGGAAAGTGAGAACTATTTGGAGATGCACAACTCATTAAGGACAAGTGTAGGTGAGGATTGACATTTCCAAGTGTCAAATACTAGATTCTAGTGTCTAAAAGTGCCCCCCTTTTATTATAGTATTACAACACAATGAAATTACTAGGATAAAAGGATAAATATATACTTGAATGTGTATAACACACTTTGTATTTGGGAGAAGGTTACAAATGTGCAATGTACTCCAAATAAAAATTTCAATGAAAATGTTATAGTCAGTGTCCATAGAATAAAACTTGAAATCTAAATTATACTTAAATCTTGAAAGATAACGAAGGAAGACACTTGTATGTGAGTAACTTGTGTTGACCTATAAATTTATGGAGATAATGATTCCTTTTCCAAGCATTGGATAATTATGTTTCGTTGTTGAAGCACATGGATTTGAAATTTAGGTTGATCAATAACCAATTTGAAATTTAATTAAGGTGATGGTTAAGGATTAAAGGGAAAATGCCCATCCCATATGTAATTAATCCAACATTGATCTTGTAACTCAAAGATGAAAAGGTAAGAACCACATGATGGGTTTTGTATGGGTAATGCCATGGCCATTGAGTGTCATTGAACCTCAATGTACATTAACTCAAAATCATGAATCAATCACTATGGGCAAACTTATAGATTCAAAGTTGTTCCACACATGAAAATAATTAACAAATAATTGGAAAAGTGTAAATGTGCATGAACCAGATTCATACCTCATTAGATTTGAGCTACTAAAATATATCATAATGTGCATGAACCAACATCATGCCTAATGTGGGTAATCCCATGGTTGTTGAACATCACTGAAACTCAATGTACATTACCTCAAAATCATGAATCAACTATTGTAGATAGGCTTATAGATTTAAATTTGCTTCACATTTGAAAATACTTAACAAATAACTATAAATATGTAAATGTGCACGAACTAGCATCATGCCTAAAAAATTAAAGCTATTGAAATCTGTCATAATGTGCATGAACAAACATCATGCCCAGTTGACTTATGATATAGTGTATATGTGAGCATGAACCAACATCATGCCTAATGGAATATATATATGGTGTATATGTTTGCATGAAAAAACATCATGTCTAACTAAATTTGTCATGTAAAATGGAGTACATGTGCCCTACACATGCCCCCAAATGTTGTATATGAATCTATCAATATGAAATTTGTCACTCATGAAATGTAAAATGGAGTACTTATGCCCTGCATATGCTCCTGTAATATATCTAAAGACTATAAATAACTATCAATCTAATATTTAAATCATATATGAACTCTAAATTATGTATATTATACCTAAATATGCTTATTGAGGCTTTAGTCTCTATAAAAAAATCCTACTAATATGCCCCTTTTTGAGGTGAACAATGAATCTTGAAAGTCACTCATCTCAAAAGAAAAGTGAATTATATCATGTCATGTATAAATGTAATCGTATGTAGAATCATGTAAACATTTAGAGAATATGTCATCATAGTATTATATATAGTATCAAGGAATTTATGTAACATATGGAATTCAAGGGCATATAAGTGGTATGACTAGATAGATATATATGAAGCACATAATAATAACTACCACTAAATATGTTAACATAATAATCAAGTGCATGATGTAACTCATGGCACAACACATAGAGGAGAGTTGTGTGATATGGATCATGACACCTGCAAACATAGCAATCAAATAAGCTCAACAAGTTCAAAATACAATATCACATAATAACATAAAATATCACTATAAAGTCAATGGGTTGTATACAAGGAACGTAAATATGTCACTAACAAACAAGGATAAGAAGCATAAACTAGGGGCACAAATGCTACAACAAACAAGGCTAAGGAACCACACACAATGGGCACAAATGCCACAATAAACAAGGCTAAGGACCCTTAAAGAAGGGGTATGAATGCCATAAAAATAAGCTTAAGGAGATGCAAACAAGTGACATGCATGCCACAACAATCAAGGCTAAAGATCTATAAATAAGGCATAGGGTACACATATAATAGACAATAAAATTAGCATGTGACGTACAAGTAACAACATCGATGAAGCATAGAACAAGTGAAACTTGTCTACACTATCCATACATGTTAATATCATAGCATAGTAAATAATATATCCAATGTAGCACTATATAATAAATTAGTAACTAACAAGGTATATATAATTAATGTATGTAGTTCAAAATTGTAAAGAGGTAATGGAAATATATAACCTGTGATAATGTAACATGTGGAAGTAGATGCCTCCAACATTAGCATGGACCTTAGATATAGGAAAGGTTCATCATCTGCATGTCAATGTATGATCTACATGACCTATATTAAACCATATACCTTGTGAAATGCACGTGTATGAAAAAAAATAGGCCATATAAAAAACATGTGATAAATAACATATGTAAATAATGTAATCTAGCAACTCATGGCATGCTTAGGTATTGTTTTTTTTATTTTTTAAATATTTAAATGTTTTTTATATTCTATTTGTTTTGGTGTTTTTGAATGTGCAAAGGTGCTAACCAATTATCCCATCAATGGGATAGTCATGGGAGGTACATGTATCATATGGTGCAAGGGTTATATTTCATGAATAAAAGGTAACATGTGTAAGTATATTGATATTTTAAAATGAATCATGTGTTGCAATATAACAATCCACATCACTGCTTATAAAATTATGTGTATGATAAATTATTCTAGAAAACCTAGGACTATGTGGAGCCTTTTTTATAATAGTATATTACATAAGTGTCTATGTTCATTATGGAATATCTTTAACTATCCATGGGACTTAATTGGAATGTGTTATAGAAGATAAAAGCATTTGGGAATCCTAATATCTCTATGATGCAATAACTATCATGTAATTAGTTACCTCAAAGAGTCATTTTCTCTCATCTTGACTGAATGTATAGATAGATCCTAGGTAGGTGCAATAACTACCTCTGAATAATGGTCCTACATATGATAAGTGATCGATTATAGTGGTGGTGGAGTTGAATTAGGAGGTACCACTGGCTAACGAGGGTACTCATATTAAATTCCTAAAATTATAACTACCTTGTTGTAATGTATATACTTTATACATCGATGTACTATATAAGGTACTACATAGAGATTCTAAAACCAACGGCATCCCAATAACATGTCAAAGACACCATTGCTCAATATGATTAGGAATGAAGTAGTTGTTATGGTGGGACCTACTTAAAGAGGTAGAACAATACATTTGAGGGTGTCTTATGTGTGTCCATTCAATCCTTTAACCATTATTGTAGTATCTTGTATATTGTTGTGTGTGTCTAAGAGATTTGATAGGTGTCATGGTAAAAATATTTTCACTTGAACCATTATTAACCTAACATTGTGTATAGGGAGTTTTTCAATGTGAGTTCATATAAATAATGTATAGAAATATGAATTTCCATTGATAATTTCACTATCATTGAATGTATAGGTCATTATGGTAGTTTTCCTATAAGTGTGTCAATAATCTCATCAATTAGATGGAAATATGTCTCAAGAGGAGCATATGCATGGTATATATGATGTACTTAATAAGTATTCTTAATTTTTGTTTCCTTGTGCCTTAAAAATGGTTCATTAAATATTTTCAACTTATAGTTCCCATGTGTTTTTGGTTTGGCATCCTTTGTGGGTGTGCCTAATTCAATATTTTTATCATAAATAAAATATTGTATTTTGTACCTTAACTTGAAGCATCTATTTATATAATGTCCATCACGTCAATGATAATTGAAATAAGCATTTTGATTATATCCACTAGGTAGAGGTTTGCTTGTATCTCCCACTAGTGGTGGAGGGAGAGATAAAATATTGCACTTAAATAACTTTTTTAAAAAAAATTGATGAGATTGAGGTAAGTGTGAAAAATTCCTCTTTTGTGGAGTAGGCAAGATAAGCCAATTTTTAGGTTGTGATACTACATTAGTTATAAGTTTGGATCCATTTGTATTCTCATTTGATTTGCCCTTATAATTTGGCTTGATTTGAAACTTGGCATTTGTGTTTAACCCTAAAAATTTAGATTGGGATATATAGGGTTAAAGGGGTAGAGATAGCCTAAGGCACAAGGATGGTAGACTATCTCTAAAGTAATCCATTTAATTGAAAAATTTAGATAAACATATATTGAATTTATTATGTTGAGATATGATAAAATAGAAAGTACAACTATGTTAGATAGTATAAAGATAATGAAAATAAGATACTTAGTTAGCTCTGATACTAATATAGATTTGGAACTTGAACAGATAGAAAGTATACTGGATCTGGATTCTAAATTAATCACCCAATTCTATAAATTATACATCTATGTCATTGAACACTTGTATCAACCTGAGATGGTTATATCAATGATATTGTCTAGATTGGATGCAGGTGTCTACTATAGAATACATGCTAAAATTAAATGTGACCACTTGAAAGCTTCTCGAGAATGTGTTACCTTCATTCTGGTGCATTCAAATCTAGGTCATGGACTATCTCTCCTTGTTAAATAGCAAAACCATAGTTCTTCATCTTCATAGTGGTTGTGGGAAAAATGGGTTAGTGGGCACATGATATTGAGTTTTCCCAAATACCCCTCTATCAATGAGCATTGCCTACATAACCAATACTTTGAAGATGGATTCAAACTTATGTAGTATTCCCCTATGTTTTGGCTTGTGAGTGAATCATGTAATATGTGATAAGCAAGTACATAGAGTGACCTAGTTTGTAACTTGGAAAATGTGGATCATGGAATGATCCTTCAGTACTTCAAACTTGTAGATGTGTTTTATTTATGACTGATATGGAAATACGATAAAATAGGGAATATTTACTCACTTGAATGAGTGTTTTTGATAGGTTGTCTTGTGGTTAGGTAAGAATTTGATAGGTTAGGAATGGATGAGGGTTGATCTTGTATTTATACCAATCCCTTTGGATAATATCTTGCATTAAATCATTTAAATTGACTGAAGGAATATGTTTTATTTGTAAATTAGATGAATTTAAGGTAATAGACACTTGCATTGGGATATGACACTTGCATCGACATAGGAGTCTAACTAATACGTAAGTGTTTAAGTAGTTAGAAATTAGGTGTAGGTCTAAAACTTGCCAAACTAGAATATAAACATGTTTATAACATTATGATCAAGATAGAAGGTATGATTCATTTGAATAACATTGTTTAGACTAATAAATAAGTAATTAGGCATAGAGAGATAGTATATGAGATCCATTTGGTAATGGGAAAGGTCTAAAAGCTAAAATTACATCTATGATATGTATTTTCTAAGTGTACAAGGCTGAGGTGTTATATAATTCAAAAATAGTGTCTATATTTGCCCCTCCTTTAATCTAGTAATGAAATTTTTAGTCTAAATCAAAAGGAACACATACCTAGGTGTATATAACACACCTTGTCTTTGCTTGAGTCCAACTTGAGTGCTTTGATAGTGACTGACATATAACCAATAAAATGTTTTATATATATATATATATATATATATATATATATATATATATATATATATATATATATATATATATATATATATATATATATAATTAGTGTATATAATATAAAATTGAAAGAATTTAAATAATTGAAATTGAAAGAGAACAAGGTTTAGGAGCACACATGTGTATTAATGCAACCGTCTTGCCTTTTGGTAATTTGATTTGAAAATATAAATCATTAGATTTGATATTAGGACAAATATAAATCTATAAAGTGCATATATCTATAGAGAGAGAGAGAGAGAGATTAGAGGACACATGACCCCAACCTTGGAGAAAATATGAGTTACCACCTGATAATTGAGATTAGCTCAATCACGCAATCCAATCATACTTATAACCTAGTAAGCATGAGTGAACCAAGTTAATGCACACTATAAATCTAGTGAAGTTGGATGGTGTAATCAATCCCAACCTATAAACTTGGAAATATTGAGTGATTTAATCACTTCAACCATACTAAAAATTGAACCAGCTTTTATAGAAGATTGGCTCAATACAATCCACAAAAGTCCAACCTAGTGGATAATGACAGTCCCTAGAAGTGTTTGAAATATAAAACTAATTTGTTTTTGCAATATTAGGCACACATTTCATAACATATGCACCTTAGATATGTATCACATTGAAACTATGCATAACAATGGTACCAATGTATAAAATATAATTCTCTCACAAATGTGTATCTGAATCATATAACTATGAATTTGGCCAATTTGAAATTGTGTGTGGATAACATGTTTTCAAAACATGCCCCCACTATAATATGAATATGATAACTGGTGTGTGGGAACATTTTTCCAAAACATGCCCCCACTAAATCTAAAATTGTGTCAAATGTGGAGAACATGTTTTCAGAACATGCCCCAACTATAATATACATATGTGAATTAATGTAGAAGTCATGCTCTATGGTATGCCCCCACTAATATGACCCCCATTTTGAGATGAGGGAAATTATTAATTGGTGGTTACCCTCCCTCAAAGGGATAATATAATCATGTATATTGTGAATGTGCCATGTAACATATAAATGAAACATGTCTAGGTAGATATATCATTGATGTCAGAAGAATATGATCACACCAAGTCTGAGATGCATGATTTAGATCATGGAAATGTCTAGATAGTAATAATACAAGATCAAAAAGAAATCAAGAACACACATAAGAGAAATCAAAATATAATGGTCCAAGGATACCTCAACAAGGGGCACATTTAAATGCTACGTAATCAAAGGTCCACAAAAGTAAGAATGACATATTCAAATGTCAACATACAATAAATAGTGACATATTCAAATGTCAAAGAGGAAAACAAATGCATGATGGTTGAAAATAATGGAGCATATTCAAATGGTAAAAATAAGTAAGACAATATCAAGGCAAGGCACTCAAGGAAGTTCATGAATGAAAGCATAAGCAACCAACATAAACATAGCATACTAACCCATGGATCATATGCGTTAGCAAAAAACATTAAGTGCATAGCATATCAAGTACACTATGAAAGATATAAGCATGAATAAAGGCATATGTAAGTACATAAGCTCAAACATGATAAACTAAATTTACCATATAATGATTTAACCTAGATGTATCATGATCAAAGAAGATGTCACCGATGTCCACATGATATGAGTAGATGGAAGACCCAAACATTCAAAAGTGCATTAATCATGTATCCATGTATGCCTCAATCACACTTAAAAGATGTGTGAAACACATGTATATATAAAATATTGATATGCCATATACCATCATGGAACTAATAACATATATGCCTAAGAGGTAATAAAATATGTAAATGCTGAACATATTTTTGGATTTTTGGATTATTTTATTTTTTAATATTTTTTGAATATGTGAGAGGACTAATTGAGGAAGTCCTCATTGTCAAAAGGTGTAGGATCACTTGAGGATTTTTTAATATTTTATTTATATTGATGCATGACCACCTCTTCAATGCTTTTATGTAATGGTATCCTAGAATCCATCGGTGGGGAAGGGTGGCCATATCCATGATGGTGTAAGTAAATCTCCTTATCCCTAACAATAAAGGTGATACACATATCTGCATTATGTAGTGTTGTATTCCAATCAACAAACCAATGTTTTCTAAATTTTAATGTCAAATGTAGATCCTAATCTAATATCCATATGATCATGGGGACCACCTGTAATCCACATGCTACTGGTAGATAGATGTACCCAGGATATTTCGGCATCAATACAGAGTATGTTAATTTAGTTGTATTCTGTCCCAACTATTGAATAAATATGGTCTTACAAATTGTATCTCAATTGTTCCTATCAAACTTGAGATGTTGGCAATAGATCCCATCAATATTAGCAGTAATAGTTAGATACTTGTGCCTTAGTCACTTTGCAAGATAATTTTATTGTGAATATTTTATAGTTTGTCTTTTTCTCTTCTTGGGCACAATTTTATGTGACCCTCACTCTTATATTTCTGAAGTTGGTTTTGCAATGCCTAACATTTATTTTTATGATGTGTAATGATCTAATGATATTTACAATATGATAATCATGTTTTAAGAAAAAATAAACTGCCCAATATGTGCTCGTTAAAAGGTAAAGATATCATGTTATGTTCAAGTAACATGTAAAGTATTATATCCATAGTATGTTGGTTTATGACCTCTAGAATTTGTTGTGAAGTATTATGAGAGACATCCACATTATTTACATGATTTATCGATATTTGACCCTTCTATGGTTGACTCAAAGTGTGTATCCAAGATTGTTGTATAGAATAATAATAAGCATTTACATGCTCATTTGTTATTTATGTTTTTCCCTTATCTTTATTTGGTTGTGTATCTTCTGAAGATGATTTTGGCTTATATTTATCAAGACTTGTCGATTCAAATAGGTTATGTGAAAGATCCTCAAGTGGATAAAAATTAAGTTTTTGCAATGTCTCATCTATCATATCATGAGCTATATCATCATCACTATCATAATAATTTGAAACATGGTCATCTTGTTACTCAATGTTTACCAATAAAGAAATCTCAAATATTGGAGGTGCTAGTGGTTGTGATATCATTGGTTCCTTTTGTAATGGTTCTTGTTCTTTAGGTGCATCCATGTGCACCTTGGTGCTTAATGCCTTATCTATATTTGGAGATAATAGAACCATTGTACTTTACTCACCCACTTTATAAGTTTGGATTCTCTCAAGATGAATACATTATGTAGGAGGCACCACTATAGGAATACCTTATGTATCAAAATGTATCATTTTATAAAATTTAAAAGCTTCATCATTGGCAGGCATTGTCAATAATGTCCCATCATGTATGAAATTTACACATCGATGTAAAGTAGATGGGACAACCTTCATGGCATGTATCCAAGGTCTACCCAGAAGCAAGTTATAATACAATGATTGAGACATTACTTAAAAAGGGGTCAGAACCATTTTAGGCCCCAATGTCATGTCCAATGTGATTTGGCCACTTGGTGGACTATGTGAATAATCAAATCCTTTGATATGCATAACTAGCTTTTGAAGAAGGTTGGTATTAATACCCATGGTATTTAGGAAATTTATGTTATAAATGTTTAATCATGATTCATTATCAATTATCACCCTTTTATAACCTTATAATGCATAGTTACTTGTATGAATAGAGGTAACTCTTGGTTAATAACATCTATAGATGGTAAATATGTTGGATCAAAGGTGATTAGTTTTGCATGATTTTTAGATCTTGCATGATATTTTCAAAGTGAGTTGGCTCGATATCACTCAAAACTTGGGTTTCATGCAATGCTTCATATAGGATATATTTATAGATAGTAGATTGCTTTAGAAGTTCAAGGATGAAAATATTAGAATGTATGTTTCTCAATTGGTCAACAAGGACATATCCCTTAGATTGATCATGAGCTTTGGCTTAGGAGGCACCTATTATATATTAACAGGTGGCGGATTAAGTTGAACACCTTTACCTTTTTGAGTACTAATAGCATGGATTGTATTATCTAATATAATTTTAGGGTGAATAATGGGTGAGATATGGTATTTGTCACTTGAATAAAGCTTAGGTGGAATAAATGCTTGAGAGCATGCACATTGACATTTGGATAATGGCTTTATAGTATTACAAAAGGAATTATGAAGAGATATTAAGTGGTATTTTCATTTTAAAATGCTCCCATTATATTTATGGATCTAGTTATATCTTTAGATGATACTTTAGATTAATGTATCATAATAGCAAAATGTCAATACAATTACAAATTGTAAAATAAAATGAGGTACACATTCATCCATATTAAACATATTAATAGAAAATAAAATATGATTTTTAACTTGTAAAATCTTTAAATCAAAAATTAGAAATCAGAAATAGAGAATCAGGAAACCTTAGACCAATATCTAGGGTTTTATAGATGAAATATCATGTTCACCAAATGTTTAACCCTAAAAATATAGATTGGGGAATCTAGGGTTAAAAGGGTAGAGATAGCCTAGGTCACAAGGATGGTAGACTATCTCTAAACCAAGCCAAATAATTAAAAAACTCAGATAAACATATACTAAATTTATTATTTTGAGATATTATAAAATGGAAGATACAACTATGCTAGATTTTGCAATGATAATGAAAATAATATGTGTAGTTGGATTTGATTCTAATACAAATATAGAACTAGAACAGGTAGAAAGTAGACTAGATCTAGATTTTATACCAATCCCCTTATTTTGGATTTTTTACCTTTATAGATATAGACACTTACGTTGACCTAGGATGGTTACGTTGATGTTATTATCTAGATTAGATGTTTTTGGATTCTGTGTCAACTTCCCTCTGGTGCATTCAAATCTAGGTTATGGATTGTCACTCCTTATCAAATAGAAAAACCCTAGTTCTTCATCTTCATCATGGCTATAGGAAAAATGGGTTAGTGGGAATGTGGTGTTGAGCTACCTCAAATACCCCTTTGTTAATGAGTATTTCCTATATAGCCAATACTCCAAAGAGGGCCTCAAACTTATGTATTTATCCCTTATGTGTTGGATTTAGTGTGAATCATGTAATGTGTGATAAGCAAATACATAGAGTAACCTGGCTTGTAACTTGTTAAATGTGGCTCATGGAATGCTTCTTCAGCACATCAAACCTATATATGTGTTTTTTTTATGACTAATATGGAAACATGAGAAAACAGAGAAGCTTTGCTCACTTGAATGATTGATTAAGTAATTTTGATAGGATGCCTTGTGAGTAGGTAAGAAGTTTCTAGGATAGGATTGGATGAGCATTGATCTTATATTTATACCAATCTTTTGGAGAATGTCTTGCATTATTTCACTTAGGTTGACAATAAAATTTTGTTTCATTTACAAATTAGATGAATTTAGGGCACTAGACACTTACATTGACATAGGCATCTGATTGGGATGCAAATGTTCGAACAGTTAGTAAATATGTGTAGATCTAAAACTTATAGAAATAAAAGATAAATAGGTTTATAACATTTTAGGAAATATATAAGTTTTGATTCATCAAAATAACATTAGTCAAACTAACAGATAATCAATTAGGCTTGGAGAGATAGTGTATGTGAGCCTTTTGGTAGTGGGAAAAATCTAGAAGTTGAAGTTACATCCATGATATGTATTTTCCAAGTGTACAAAATTGAGGTGCTATATAATTCAGAAATAGTTTCTACAATTTGAAGTAGTAATAATAGTAGTATCATACTTAAGCTTATTGAGTACAAGGAGCTTGACTTCAGAATCTCTCACTATATGGCATAACTAATCAAAAGATTTACATTTTTAAAATATTATGAACTCATGAAGAGTTACAAGCAAGATTTGCTTGAATATATATTGTAACGCATTTTCTACCATAGGATTGGTCATTTTAGATAGCATGCTTGTGTATCAAAGTACATATTCAATGATTGGGTCATTGAACCCTTGTTTGATTTTAACAATTTGGGCACAAGAGACCTTATCATCAATGTTGATAGAGAAATGTGATAGAAATTGATTATCTAGAGGGAGGAAGGCACTAATTGATTGTGGTGGAAGGTCACAAAAGCATCTTAAAGCATAGTCTTTGAGACTCCTTGGAAATAACATGGTCAATAAATGGTTGTTGGTTAGATAATCTAAACATGATGTGTGGAAAGATTGAAGGTGTTGTTCATGATCACCTTGTTTGTTATATAATGGAAACTTGGGAGCTAGAACCCCTAAATGAAGGGGATAAACTATTATCATTGGAGATAATAAATTATGGAGTAAATTATATGTATCCAATGAATGACTAGTTTGAGATGTAATTTTCTCTAACCACAACACCTTATCTTGTAGATCTACAATAGTCTACTAAAAGGAATGTGCAATAGGTGAGGTAGGTGGTTTAATATGTATGGTCATCAAAAGATGGGAATAGATCTTTATTTTATCTAATTTTGGATTTATGTGGCCCTAATAGGATAAAAAAATTTAACAAATCAAATTCCTACAAACATACAATAATTGCACAAATTTGATTGTAATTGGATAAATATAGTAACTTGATATTGTACTTATCTTGTTTTGGATGAAAGTAGATTATAGTAAAGGTACAATAGTCTAAAATGCATTAGAATAATCCTGAAAAAGCTTGTATCTAGAAAAATAAAGTCCACATGTAACGAAATAATTTTTCACTAGCTGGACAGGTCTGTGGCTATGATATTATCTTCTAAGTGTGAATTTGTCATGTGTAATTTTATTACCCTATGATAGTGCCATATGCTATGCCTACATCTAAGATGTATCCTTGTAGCTTCAGATGCTCGTGAATCTACACAAATGTCTCTAATTTAATTTTATTTATTTCAAACACTAGTGGTGCATTCAAAAAAATTGTGAACTAGGGTAATAGGAGAAAGGGATCAATTGAGCTAACCTTAGCTACCCCAATGTGACTAAGTGTTGCCTATGTATCCAATAATCTAAGGAGGGAATCAAAATCATGTAGTTCTCCCATCTATTTAAGTGTGTGCAATCCTGTGTAATATTAATATGATGTGCAATCTTGAATATGGCTTTCAACACTTGATAACCTATGACTTGACCTTGAAAATAGTGATTCAAACTTAGTTAAGGGTTTTTTCCTTTATTGGATTTTAGATTTGGATGTTTTGGGTAAGTTTCTCTCGATGTGAAACCAAGATAAGTAGGGGGATAAAATGCACAGAGTTGATATGATTATAAAGGGAACTATTTTGAGTAAATTCCTTTAACCAACTTGTAAAATGTGTAGTTTGACCCTTATATACATTTCAAATTTTGAAAACTAGCCATTAAAGCGTGTAGGGATAATTCTACTCTAAGTGGAAAATTCCATAGTGAAGAACTTGTCTAAAAAGCATGAACTTGTCCCAAAAATCAATAAAAATTAGTTTGAAGCTAGAAGTCAATCTAAGAATGATATAAAGCAGTTTGAGTAAAAGACTTGGAAATTCTTATGAAGCAGTAATGACATTTTGAAGGGTCAAACTCATATATATCTAAATGGATAGAGGAATGGTCAATAACAATCATGTATATGATAATGAGTTAAGTGCGTTAAAGTTTGGTCAAATTACACATTATCAAGTGCCAAATGTCAAATATGAGTGTCTACAGTCTCCTATGTAGGCATATGCATGGAAATTTGTGAGAGGCCTTATGTTGCCCCCAAACCTTGGGTGTATATCATAACTTTAATTGTTAATACATGAATAATATCAACAATAGAGGTCTGATTAATATCATAGAAAGGGTCATATTGTTCCCCAGCTATAGTAGCTTGGGCTAGAAATAATGCTCATTCATTAAATCTATATGTAATTTGTAATGTGGGGGGAAATCATAAATCAAGTCTAGAAATAAAAACCCTACATAGAAATCTAAAAATCTTATAAAAAAAGGAATGCAACCATAAAGGCAACCTAAGGTTTGGCACTGTTCAATTGATATACATGTTAATCAATATGTTTCACCCAATTTTTCAATTAATGTGAATCTTAATAGGATAAAACTAGTAGAATAGATTTGGATTTTAATATATGGCAATCAATCACAAATCTGAATGTAACTAATTTAGATTAATCTAGTGATGTGGTTTAATATTCATGGAAAGTATTAAGCAGATCAAGATACTTAGCTTTATTATCTGATTGATAGACTGTGATTATGTTTTGAAAGTTGAAACAAACTCGAATTAGTGTTGTGATTTATCTAGATCTAGAATTACGTCTCTATGTGCATATGTTAATACTATTAAGGATAGGTATGAACATTAAAACTACTATCTAGGGTTGATGTTATTATCCTAGGCAATTTTATTTCTTTATGACCATAAGATGTGGTGCATTTGTCTAATATATCTCTGTTTGTGTGATATGTGACCCTTGACTACATGTATAACTTCATAAATGAGATTCCTTATCCTTAAAACCCTACATCTACTTAAGAAGGATGAAAACCTATAAAAAGTGAGGAAGCGTATTTGAGTTGAACTGACCCTATCACCCCTTGTTGATGATTGACAACTTCCTAAGTATCCAATAATGTGAAGAGGGAAGTCAAACCACATATTTCTTCCCCATAGTGTGAATTTGTAATTGTGCTCTTTTGATATATGTATGCACCTATAAATATAGTCTTTGCTTTAAAATGTTCGCTCTTGACTTGGTTTGACATGTTTTAGACTTGGCTAATGGCCTAGTGATTGATTTTGAATTTGGGAAGAATAAGGCATATTTGCTTAATGTACAATAGTGTATCGATGTTTGATAGACAAGTACCAAGTGTGTACTAAGTTTAGGTTTTATTTGTATTAATATGAGTCCATTTGGGTGATTTCCCACACCATTGACTTGCTTGGTGAATGGGATGACCTATAAGAAGAGTTTATTTTTCAAAAATAGTTGTTGTTAGGTGAAGGGAAGTAACATAAACCTCATAACAATAACATTGGCATTATTATTTGAGTGTGATATTATTTTCCAAGAGACTTTAATGAAAGCATGATGATGTGGAACTATCTAAATAGGATATTTATTTTATTTAACATAGACCGGAGTCTTTCTTTAACTGACTGATGGCACCTTAGAATGGATCAAGGCCATAACTAGCATGTAGGTGTGTGGGAATGGCTAGTGAGAAGTGTTTGGAGACACACAAGTCATGTAGGATAAGTGTAGGTCAAGATTGACATTGCTAAGATTTAAATATTAGATTTTAGTGTTTACAAATAATAGGTAAACTTATATGAATACACAACAAAATAGTAATAGGAGAAATCCTAATACAAAAAAAATCATGAAATCTTAGGGAAAAGAGGAATAAAAAACAAATTTAGATTTTTACATATGATAAGGAGAAATCAAATTTAGATCTGAAAGCCCAACCTAATAACAGAAAGTTGAAACCATAAGAAATAATGATTAAGCCCAAGGCAAAAAAGATCTAGAAGGTTTGTCACACTCAAAAAACTATCATGTTCACCTAAATGTCTTAACTTAATTTAGATTTAAGGTGATATAAATTGGTTAACATTATTGAAATTAATATTACATGAGATAAGAGAATTATCATTAAAATATCAATTTCTAAAGAGAGATTAATTGTACTTAGTAAATATATAAATGAAAAAACAAAGAGGGAAGAGACTCCACTTAATTTTCTTATTTGTAGTGCTCACTACCTATGTCACAAAATGACTTTATTATAGCTCTGTAACTATCTGGATCAAGAAATGAACTGTCAAAACCCTTATGGATGTTGTTGGTAAAAGTCAAACACCTGTGGAAACTAATTTTGTCTATTATCTACTAAAATTATATGTGTTGACTATGTCAATATATTTTGCCATATATTGTGGTTTCTTTCCTAGGGTGATCTTGAATATCAATGATATTGAATTAGGTTAGCCAAAACAATAGACAAGTAAAACAAATGGGGGAAATTTTGTGCAAGATGCATATGTGTACACATAAGTACAAGTATGTAAAGAAGTGTCAAAATTGATGTTTCCAAGTGTCTAATACCAAATTTAGGTGTCTATAATGATCAATACCTTAAACTTGTAAAAAAAAAATTGACAACTAGTCTAGCTTTGTACTTTTAAATTGACCCATTTACTACAAATTTAATGCAATACACAAATTTAGACCTCACTTTATTTCTTCCTTTAAAAAGTAAAAACAAGTCCCAAGTGTCATTATTTTTCAATAAATAAATTTCTTCTACCATTATTGTTTCCATTCATGATGGCTATGAGTGTCTCTAGGATTTCATATCCAATCAGTCACATCAACATGAATTCTGTGGACTAATTTTGGTTGAGGTTGGATTGGTTGTGCAAGTGATTTATGAACTATCGAAGGCATTGGTGGTGGAATAATTCAACCTTTTGGAAGTGGAGGATCTAGCTATCCCCCCTATAACTCATAATTTGAACTATAATATCACTTAGAATTTAGGTCATCCAAACTATCCTCTTCTACAATGGAGTAGGCAAGATTTATGTCTATATTGTTAGAAACTAAGAGAAAAAAAGGAGATTGTGCTGGTTTTGAAGCTTGGGATTGTTCGTCAAATAACACATCCTATCAATAAATCATAGTTGTGGTGTCAGGTACCAGAATCCATATACCTTCACATCTTCACAATAGCCAATGAAAATTCAAGGTTAGCCCTTCATTTCCATTACCTTGTGCTTATCATTTGGGATATGCACCCAAACATTACATCCAAAGACTAAAAAATAAAAACATCATGTTTGGCATCTGACCATGATTATACTAAAGTCATGTTTTGTAGTACCAAATGATAAGTGCAATTTTAAATGTAGTTTTCCCACTAGATTACTTCTATCTAAAATTGAGGGATAAAATATTTGGAATACATTATATAATTGGACATCTGCTTGAGTGTGTGATTTTTTCATTCAACCACACCATTTTGCTAAGGTGTGTATGACATAATATGTTGAAGGTGGATGCTTGCCTATTCAAATAATTTGAACATTAGGTCACTGACAAACTCTCTTCCATTATCTATCTTAAGATACTAAATATTTATTTATGTTAAATTCTTGACTAGGGCTTTGAAATTTTAGAAGTTTTCAAAAAATTCACTCTTGTTGCTCAAAAAATAATGCCAAATCCAATGAGAAAGGTCATCAATGAAAGTAAACATATACTTTTGTTAGGAGATGAAACATGAAGAAAGAACACAAGATCTCTATGAATTGAGCTATAATTTGTCATTTGCCATATGTAGCCTAAATTTTGGATTTCTTCTAGATTACTATTTTTTGTAATAAAAACCCAAAACATAAACAACATATAATCAGATTTCCATAATGAGAATTCTTACCTTCATTTTACCTCTTGTAAATCCTCTCCAAGATTACCAAATGGATTTTTAATGCAAAATATGTTGGGTGTTGGATTACTTGACTATGCTTGATATTGGCTTCCAATAGACTTCTTGATTGGATGATGGCTTTGATAGGGAAATATAGATGTAAGGGAGATGATAATAGTAGCAAGTTGGCAAGTTTCTATTGAGGTCAACATACCCCCATTTATGAAAATGAGGACCCTTGTTTCAAATTATGAAAAATTGTGCTTTAAATTGAAAATTCATATGACCAAAGTACCATTAGAGTGTTTTGCACATTATTTTTATTTAAATATCATCCACACCATGATTGGATGGGCATATTTACACATGATTTTGGTTTGATCTTGTCTAAATTTGCTAACATTAGATCTTTGTGTTTTAGATTACAAGATTAAAGGAGTCCCTTTTGGATAAACATTGTGCAGGGTTTTGTACTTTAATGATTAATTGACCCTTGGATTAATCTTTTTGGCCCTTAATTATCTAATTGAATCTATATCTAAATCATGTAAAAACCTTAGTCTAAAATGTTTTTATCTTGGGTCTTTTGAAATAAGATTCAAATTTATGTGGCACTCTTTTATTTGAATTTACCCAAAAAGCACTTTATTATAGACTTAGTTTACGATTCTAGCCCAAGTCTAAGTCATATTTATTAATACAACTCAGACCTTAGGCTAAAATATTTATGCTAAGTCATTTATATTCAATGGTTCATGGGACTAATTAACAAAGAGCTCTGTATTATATTTTAGACTTAAATTAAATTTTTATCCTAAGTCCCAATTGTATTTATTAATACAACTTAAAAACATTGAGCTAAACTTTATTCTAAGCTCTTTATAGTCTCTAAAGTGCTTATGTATTTTATTTTATACCCTTAGAAACAGACAAACTCAAAGCCAACAAGTGTCACCATCTCAGGGGTGGTCTGAAGATCCAATAAAGACTAAGGGTTTGAAATGTCAAAGGGCTCTAAGATCAATGCAAGGGTGACAAGTATCACCATATCGATAGATAGAATGAAGATCCAATGGAGGGCATAAGTCAACATGTTAAAACTAATGAGAATAAATATGAGAGTGACAAGTGTCATGATCTCAACTAATGATTTGGTAGATTGATGACCCATACTCAAGCTTATATATAAAGGAGGAGATCGATGGTTTATCATTGATCGTGCATCCAAAGAATGATGACATGAAATAAAGGTAGACAATTCAACGAAGCCCTATGATAAGTTAAAAAGTGATAAGTGTCAAGATTGTGTCTCATGATTAAAGGTTGAGCATATTCTGAATATCCAATGATGTGAACAAAGAATTGATAGTTTAACAGGGCCAGAGATATAGCAAGAAGCTTTTATGTGATGCAATGGTGCTTGAATAATGAACAAAGCTCAAAGAGCCTACAGATTCACCAAGTAGTATGATCTCAGGGGTCTTAATAAATATATAATGGCTCACGATAAAATCTAATGCTAAAGGGACACTGAGAGCTGATGGAGCTGCCAAGTGGCATGCTTGCATTCAATCACGTAGGATAAGAGCCGATGGAGCATATTCATCCAACTAGAAGATCTTATGATGCGAGTCTTAGGTGGACTTTTCAAAAATCTAGACCCAATAAGGTGTTGAAACATGTCCTAAGGACAATAGTAAATTTTTGAAAGTTGACAAAAAATGACATGACATTGCCACATGGATAGAACATGTGGATCTTTTGACACTTGATGTATACTTATCATCAGCTAGTGGGTCTCGAAGCTAAGTTGGATAAGGAATATTCCTTTGGTAACTACGCTTGTATAATATTTTGAAAAAGAATATTCTATTATATAAAGGCATGAACAACATGTAATGCCAAATCATGTTAGGTTAGTCACAGTTAAGGAAGGACATTGGTCATAAAGCATTTGTAAAGGGATACTTGTCTATTACACTTATCCAGTTGCATATTGACACTTCTCCAATTGCATGCTGAGAAGGAATGGTTGGTGTATCTCATAAATTGTCTATATAAAGGAGGTATTGCCAATTTTAAAGGGAGAGAGAGTTTTTTGAGCCAAAAACTATTTGTAACTTTTGAGAAAATTAATATAAGGAGTTCTACAAAGTTTGTCCACATTTGCTTATGTGAATTGCTATCATGGTTTTTATCTCATTTGTTTGATCTTATCTTCAGATTTGAATGGTTCTTATGAATTTTGGATGTGCATCTATATATGTAGAGTTTCTAATTTGTGTTAATGCTAGATTAGTTGAAAGTTCTTAGGTTTAATTCACTTTCTTTGCTCTTCTGGCATCTGGGCTAATGTTATTTACTTGCAGAGGTAAAATTTTTAAAGTAAATCTTGTTCTTATTTGCATCTTTTCATACTTTCCTTAGATGTCTTCTCGATGTGTGATAGGATTTGAGCTTATGCTACTTCATGTTGCATAATGGTTAAATGCATGTTCAGATGAAATTGGAATTTTGTCATAATGTTTGAAGCAAAGATCAACAGCACTTATCTTTCCTACCCTGACCTTCTTTTTTCTCCTTTTTTTAGCAATTTACCTTAGATCAATTTCATTGTGATTATTCATCTTAGTTTATCTTTAGACTTAAGTTTTGAGCACAATTCACTTTAAATAGCATAGATAATCTTCAAAATCAAAGATTAACTATTAAGTCATGATGGCTCCCAACCACCAACTAATATAAATTTGTGAAACAGTCAACTTATTTTGCCTCTATTCCACCAAAGATAATAACATTATCACAAACAATATAACATGTAATGGATTTTGTGAATCTAGAAATGAGAAGTGTTTCTTAAACACTATATGTTGACCTAGTTATACACATTTAGGCATAAACATAAAAATGGTGCTAGAAGGAGGGCCTTAGCTTAATCTTTGTAAATTTAAAGTATCTTTGCTGATTTTGGTGAATTATGTTTAAGGATTGATGTATCCTTTGCATATTTTTGTTTCATTTAGCATATTTGTGTAAAGATTACTGATTTCAATGGTTTTAGACCAATGTTTATGCTTATTTAGACAAAGATAGATATTCTTTGAACATCCATGAGTAATTAAGGTAAAGATAGCTTGAGATATATGAATCCAACAAATTTAAGGTTAGTAATAGCTATTTTATTCAAATATTGATAGATTCTTTGTTAATTTGAGTTTATTCGAACTTAAACATATAAAGATCATTCATATCTATGTATCTAAACATATATTTGAGATAATTTAGTTAAATATTGATGTTCATTGTTTTTATTTATACATATTTGTACAAAATTTACTTAATGTGCAATTTTGATCATTATTGTTTACAAATATGAAGCTTACACATCATATTTCAAATAGGGTTCAAGATTTTACAAGCTAAAACTGCCACGAGTAACATTCTCATCAAGGTATGGCATGGTTATGTGGATCTTCTATCAATGTGCCTAGCTAGGTACATAACTTACCAAGAAATTTTGAAAGGTATTTGCCTTCTTTTAGTCCTAACAGCGTTGTCACAGCTAAAGAACATATTAGATCTTTCAAAGCTACTATAAGGCTTATAAATGTTATTCATGAGGATGTAGCATGTAGATTGTTTCCATTTACTATCAAATATTTTGCATATAAATGGTTTCTCAATGTTCCTGAGAATTATATTACTAGTTGAAATCACTTTAATGACTATTTCATAGATCAATTTGGAAAAATCATCAGTCCCTATGTCTTGTATCAGTAGTTTATCACAGTCAAAAGAGACTCAAATGAGCCCATAAGAACCTTCAATGCTAGATTCTATAAGATTTTTAGTAGAACCATAGTTCCTTATAGACCTGATGAGGCTTTAGCCTTAGATATTTATAAGGATGTTATGGATCCCATAACTTTTGTGTTTCTTAAAAGGTCTATTGGAGTCATAGATACCTTAGTATTGGCTTATGTTGAAGCTATAATAATCAATGATCAAATGCAATCTCAAGGTCAGCTTGTATATGTTATCCCAAATGTCAACCCCAATTTTTGAACATTAAATATCATTCCTAATGTCAATCAGATTGTGTCTTCCTTAAATTAGACACTAGTTTTGAACTGATTTCCCTTAATCCATGCCCATCCTAGCCAAAATTTGGGGTTCTTTAATACTACTACAAATAGATTTCATCCATAAGGATATAGAGATTTAGTGCCCACTAGTAATAAAAATAAGGATCATAACTTGGAAGCACCAAATAATGAGAATGAATCCATACTTAAGATGTTTCAAAATCTGAGCACTATTTTTTTTTAGTTGCAAAAGCAAGTGGGCAATACTGGGGCAACAAAAACTATGCTTCTCAAAGGTTTGATAGGCCTACAAATAGGTTTTATGATAATAGCAATAATAAGTCATCTAATAATGTACATGAAATGAATCTTCATAATATAGGTCTAGTTGATCATTGTAATGTTTTTGAAGCATATCAAGATGAGAAGGTTACATCTAAAACTAGCTTAATCAATAAAATGTTGTAAGGACATCTGGCTTTACAAGGACATCTGAATCCTTCATGGTACAGGATTTTGATTTTCCATTTGAAGAAGAAAATAAACTTGAAGATGCTCTAGGAAAAAGGAATAGCCAATCAAGATGAGTAACCCCATGAACATGATCAGATACAAGTTGGCCTCTCTTTAGAGGATAGCTATGAGGACAATTCATATGAGGTCATTACTAAAATTGAGGATATCACTTAAGAAGTTGACAAGTGGTAACATTTATACTAGGAATTTTTGAAATAAATTGAGGTATTCCAAGACAATAATGTCATTCTGAAGATCCTAAAGCAAGATGAGGTGGGAATCAATTAGATATAAGAGATGCCACTCTGTACAGAAGATGAAGATGAAGTAAGTGTAGCAGATTAAGAATTTACATATGACACTTTAAAAAGGTTGGAAGTAAGTGATCAACCTGATTTAAATGGTAAGGTTTTAAGTGAATCTCATCTCCTTTTATTTTATTATGATGAAGAGGCCTTTCAAGATGAGTTGGAGCCTAATGAAGACATCAATCCAAGCATACCAGTTGATTTCAAAATCTAACCATGAAAGGTGAATGATACAAATCATGATCAATCTTTAAATTAAGCAGAGTTAGCATTCTTGATGTAAGAAAGAAGAATTTGGGAAGAAGATGATTGGATCTTAGAACCATATCTTCAATCCATGTGCTTGAAAATAGAGGTGGGAAGTCAAACTGCATCCTATAGAAGACACAAGCATACAAGTGCTCCTATCCACAAAAAGAGGCCATTAAATGGAAGGATTAATGCTTCAAGGTTCTATAGTAGGCTAAATAACTTTCCATTTGATGCTAGAGGTAGGTTCTTTATGGAGTTAGTGTAGGGCTTAGTTTAGTTTCTTTCTTGTTTCTTTCCTTCCTATCCCTTGCTTGTACGTAGTGTTTGTAAATATTTATTTTCTTGTTGTTTGTTTATTTGGTGTGTTTTCTTTTTGTGTTTTGTTCCTTGCTTTTAATAAGTCCATTTCAACAACCCTCAACTCAAATTTTGACTAATTGCTCAAGAACTCCACAGTTCAAAAATGCAGGTATGACTTCTCAACAGTGGTTGATCATGGATTATTGAAATGTGAGCTTGATGTTATAGTTTGGAGAAACTAGCAAAGACTAATGGATAGGTTAATTATTCCTTGATATTTTAATCCTTGTTTTGATCTAAGATTGTTTCTAAGAAGGATTGCACATGTGAGATGAAAGCTTGGATTATTGAAACACACTCATGTTTGCACTTAATAAACATTATTACCTAGGACAAAGTTTACAATCAAGAATGATTGTCTGAAGATCAAAACACTTGACCAAATCCCAAAACCTAGTTAACCTAGTTCCCAAACTTTTCTAGAGAGTAAAAAATGATTTGAAAAATACAAAACTAATAACTTTATTTCAAAATTCAAGATCTTTCTAAGCAAAGGTGATTCTAGTAATCTCCACCAAGGCTATGGATGCCTGGTTGGCAATGGAGCAAGGCCTTAAGTGGATCTAAAGCTATCTTTATTAGGGCTATTGATGCCTAGCTGGTAGCAGAGGAATTCCCAAGCCTTTCCTAAGTTAAAACATGGTTCTTAATGAACATCCAAATCTACTATAAGTCAATGTTAATGGTTGAGGTCAATGAAATCTAGAAGTTGTTCCCTAAATCCCATAGCAAATAATAAGTGGAATCAAATCACACACACAACATCACTGAGTTGTAATGTTTGGGCCTAATTTTGTATATGTAAGACTTGTTTTAACCATAAATTGATCTTAACTATGGTATTTGATCATGTGGAATAAGTAGCCTAGTTATTATTCTAAACCAGAGTCTCTAAATTATAACATATTACTATGTTTCCCCCAGAAGTTGCCATTTATTGAGGTCAACATACCCCCATTTCTGAAAATGGGGACCCTTGTTTCAAATTTTGCAAATTTGTGCTTTAAAATGAAAATTCATATGACCAGAGTACCATTAGAATGTTTTGCATATTATATTTATTTAAATGTCATCCACACCATGGTTGGATTACACATTATTATGGTTTGATCTTGTCTAAATTTGCTAACATTGGATCTTTGTATTTCAAGTTATAGGATTAATGGAGACCCTTTTGGATAAACATTGTGCAGGGTTTTGCACTTTAATGATTAATTAACAGTTGGATTAATCTTTTTGGCTCTTAATTGTCTAATTGAATCTATGTCTAAATCATGTAAAAACCTTAGTCTAAAATGTTTTTAGCCTGGGTTTTTTGATATAAGATTCAAATTTATGAGGAACATTTTTATTTGAATTTATATGAGAAGCACTTTATTATAGGCTTAATTTAGGATTCTAGCCCAAGTTCAAGTTGTATTTATTAATACAACTCAGACCTTAGGCTAAAATATTTATGCTAAGTCATTTATGTTTGATGGTTCATGGGACTAATTGACAAGGAGATCTTTATTATATTTTAGACTTAAACTAAAGTTTTATCCTAAGTCCCAATTATATTTATTAACACAACTAAAAAACATTAGGCTGAAATTTAATCTAAGTTCCTTATAGTCTCCAAAATGCTTATGTATTTTATTTTATGCCCACAAAAATGAAAAAACCCAAAGGTGACAAGTGTCACCATCTCGAGGGTGGTCTAAATATTTAATGGAGAGATAAGGTTTGAAATGTCAAAAGGTTCTAAGATTAGTACGAGCGTGACAAATGTTACCATCTTGGAAAATAGACCAAAGATCTAATGGAGGGTGCAAGTCAACATGTCAAAGCTACTGAGAATAAATATGAGAGTGATAAGTTTCATGATCTTAGCTAATGATCTAATGGATTGATGGCCCACACTCAAGCTTATATATAAAGGAAGAGATCAATGGTTCATCATCGATCATGCATCTAAATATCAATAGTACAAAGCAAAGGTAGATAATTTGATGAAGCCCCATGACAAGCTATAAAGTGACAAGTGTCAAGATCGTAGCTCACAATTAAAGATTGAGCATATTTTAAAGATTTAATAATGCAATTTAAGAGTTGACAGTTCAACGGGGCTAGAGATCTATCAATAAACTTCCATGTGGCACGATGGTGTTTGAGTGATGAATAGATATTAGAGAGCCCATAGATTTGCCAAGTGGCATGATATCAAGGGTCTTAATAGATATCTAATGCCTTGTGATAAAATCTAATGCTAAAAGGATTTCAAGAGCCCATAGAGGTGCCAAGTGACATGCTAATGTTCAATCATGTAGGATAAGATCTGATGGAGCGTATTCATCTAGTCAAAGGATCTGACGGTGTGAGTCCTAGGTGGACTATTCAAAAATGTTGACTCAATAAGGTGTTGACATGTGTGTTAGGGACAACAGCCACATTTCAAAAGTTGACAAAAAATGCAATGGCATTACCACCTGGATCTTTTGACACTTGAATTATACTTATCATCAACCAATGGGTCTTGAAGCTAAGTTGGATAAGGAATATTCCTTTGATAACTAAGCTTGTATAATATTTTTAAAAGGAATATTCTATTCTATAAAGGCATGAGAAACATGTAACACACAATCATGTTAGCTTAATCATAATTAAATAACGACATTAGTCATGAAGCTTTTATAAATGGATACTTGTTTATGACACTTAAATAGTTGTATCAATTAACACAAAACTTTTGAAACATTTTATAACTGAAAGTACATAAAACACAAATTGTTCACAACCAATTGAAAAGAACATGCAAGTGGTTAAACAAGTATAGGCACAATCTAAACACCATATTCACTTGTTGATACTTATCTAGTTGCATGTTGAGAAGGAATGACCAATATATCTCATGAAATGTCTATGTAAAGGAGGTATTGCCAATTACAAAGGGAAAGATATTTTAGAGCCAAAAACTATTTGTAAATTTTGAGCAAATTAATATAAGGAGTTCTAAAAATTTTGTCCACATTTGCTTGTGTGAATGATATCATGGTTTCTCTCTCATTTGTTTGATCGTATCTTCATATTTGAATGGTTCTTGTGAATTCTAAATGTGCATCTTTAAATGTAGAGTTGTTAATTTGTGTTAATGCTAGATTAGTTGAAATTTCTTAGGCTTACTTCACTTTCTTTATTCTTCTTGCATCTAGGCTAATGTTATTTGCTTGTAGGGGTAAAATTATTAAAGTAAATCTTATTCTTATTTGCATCTTTTCATACTTTCCTTAGATGTTTGCCTGATGTGTGATAGGATTTGAGCTTATGCTACTTCATGTTGCACATGGGTTAAATGCATGTTCAAGTGAAATTGGAACTTTGTCATAATGTTTGAACCAAATATCAATAACACTTCTCTTTTCTACCCTACCCTTCCTTTTGCTCCTTTTTTTTTATCAATTCACCTTAGATCAGTTTCATTGTGACTATTAATCTTAGTTTAGCTTTAGACTTAGGTTTTGAGTATAATTCACTTTAAATAGCATAAATCATCTTCAAAATCAAAGATTAACTATTAAGCCATGATGGTTTCCAACCACCAACTAATATAAATTTGTGAAATAGTCAACATGTTCTGCCTCTATTCCACCAAGGATAACAGAATCATCACAACCAACAACTCATGCAATAGATTCTGTGAATCCAAAAATGAGAAGTGTTCCTTAAACATTATATGTTAACCTAGTTATACACATTTAGGCATCATCAGTTTCTAAGTTGGTTTTCATAGAGGGATTGGCTTAGTTATATAGGAAATGAAAGGAAGGATCAATAACTCAAATTTGATTTTGAGCATTTGAGATCAATGGCTAGGATATTTCCAAGGAATTTTTAATTCCTTGGAATCCTCTAAAATAGAGAATTCTAGAGGAAAAAGAGCTAAATTAGAGGAGATTTATGGAATTCACCAATTCTATAAATCTTTATTAGGGTTTAGGGGTGTAGGAATAACTAGTTAGTAGGGTGGTAGATGGGTAGGTAAATAAATTGTATTTTTAAATTGGCAAGTGGATTAATGAGTAGGTTAATAGGTAAGTAGGTTTGATTAGTAGACTAATAAGGGTGAATAATTGGTTGGAGAGGTAGAATAAGGTTTGTATGATGTAGGATATATGGAATAGGATATTAGCTAATAGGAAATATAGTTATAGGTTAAATTATCAAAATTAGTGTAATTATCAGGGTGAGTAGATTTAAGTACATACATTTTGCCCCTCTT
Organism: Torreya grandis; assembly: GCA_037957365.1. Classification (NCBI taxonomy): domain Eukaryota; kingdom Viridiplantae; phylum Streptophyta; class Pinopsida; order Cupressales; family Taxaceae; genus Torreya; species Torreya grandis. The sequence goes on from JARHVA010000070.1 coordinate 7,908,598, forward strand.
TGAAAGGGCATTACGAGTGGATAGGACGGAATGAGTAATGGTCTTTAAAATAAAAACCATAATCATATATGTAAATGGTGTTAATAGGTATGATTCCCCCTTGAACGATCATGAAGAGAGAACTGACCTGGATGGTCACTCAAATAGAAGTCCTAGGGGTGGGATGAGACTAAGACAATAAAATAGGGTTGGGATGTCCCAAGTAATGATGTAGCTATGGTTGAGATGCCCCAAGTTTAGAGATAAGGGGATAAAGTGGCTTAGTTTCAAGATGAGATCTAAACAAATGACCAATGTTTAGAAAGGAATTTGATTAATAAGTCTAAACTCCTGAGGTAGAGACATTATCTAGGAAGTAAAGAGATGAGATGGATACAAGCTTGCAATAATTCCCATAGCAAGGACACATGCCAATGATGGATTGAAAATCAATAATGATAATCAAATGAGTTGATTAATGATAAGGAGCCACTTTACATGAGATGCATAGCTTAAAAATATGTATGATTGTTGAGTGATTAATCTGACACAGGATGGGGATTAGGGGTTAATAGTGGTCGAGTGGGCACAAAATTGTGGCCAAGTGTTACTTACATAGTCTTGAGAGACCTCAGCTGATGTTGTTCTAACTCAAGATTAGGTTGGATGATAGGGGAATGGAAAATCCATGCCCCAGATGAATTTAGGAATGATTGCAAATGATTGATTGGGGTAATGGAGTAATGTGACGGGATTTGGAGTTAGAAAGGGACTAATAGGATGAGAGACCAAATGTGTTAGGAGTCAAAAGGGTAATGGGGGGTAGGGGTAAATAAGATAAAAGAGTGAAAGGGAGTTCATTTTGAATTTTATCCTTGGTAAAAACTCCTTAGAGATAAAAATATGGGCCGAATCCCCTAAGCTTTGCATCACGGTGAGAGAGTTTGAGAATTCTAAAGACACAAAGATGCTAGACCACCAGTGAGTTATGAACCCTTAGTTTGTGATTTTTGTCAATTTATGTTAGATTTTTGCATTTTTGCATGGTTTTTTATGGCAAAAGAACCATGGGTATAATATCATGCCTAAGGGAAATGCCCTCAGTTATGTTATTGCACACACAACTTGTGGTATTACTATGCAAGTATTGGTATTGCAATATTGTAGCTCTACAGCTGAGATATTATAATACCGTAAGTCTCAACTTGCATTTTTGCAATATCATAGGTGAGGGATTGGTGGTTTTACATAATCATAGGACTAGAGTCATGGTTGTGCTAAAACCACAAGACTTGAATAGCATTTATGATAAGGTCATGGTTAGGTCAAACTCATAAGTTTCAGTTTTGTTGAGGTTAGGAAAAATGGTTAAGGGATGGGGGATAGGCTAAGGGATTTAGGTGGGGTTAGAAATGGTTAGGGTGTTATATGTAGTTAGTTAGGATTAAGCTAATGTGATTTAGGAGGTTTTATAGATGAAATTAGTTAGATATGTTAAGGTGTGAGAAAATTAGATGAAGTTGCGATTATTAAGTTAGGATGGGTCAGGGTTAAATAGGTGTTAATTATGTGATGAATGTTAAAGATAAATGGGATTGGTAAGTAGAGACTGGGATTAGTATTAGGGATGAAATGGATTTAGGAAAGGGATTAAATTAGATTATGTGAGTTAGGTTAAGGTAGATCAGGGTTAGGGTGGGGGTTTAATAAGATTAGGATGGATTGGGTTTAAGAAGGACGACGGTAAATTAAGTTAAATCCTAGGGTAGGAGGTGGATAGATTGAATAGGATTAGTCAAGGGTTATGAGTGTGGATTTTAGGGTTTGGGGTGTTTTAGTTAGGATAGGTAAAATGTTGGGAGGGGGACACAGGTTATAAGTAGGGGAGTCAATTTATGATGGAATAGAGTTAGTGATAGGTTTGTGTTGATTGGTGTAGGAGGACTTAGGTGTGATGGCATCTCAATTACGATGACCTGAAGTGTTACATGAGATGTAATTATTGATTGATATTTATTATAGGGTATTATAGTTAGTGGGCTTGCATTATATAGATATGATGTTAGTGGTGTAGATTGATTATGCCCTGATCACTACATTGGTGGAGTGATGGCACTTGGAGACAAGTAACTTTCACTTCATTACTAGGGCGATGGCGGTGACCTTGGAGGACATCTATCGAATTATTTGACTATCGATGATAGAGGATAGGATCTACTAGAGATCACACATATTTAGTGTGACATTGTAGAGACTAGCAAGAATATTGTGTGTGGGTGTGTGAGACAGACGTGTAGATATTAATATATGCCTCTGAGAGGGGATGATTGATCAATTAACCCTGGTAGTTATGTCTCTTATTATTTACATACTACTATTGGACAAGAATGGTCAATGGTTTCACTTAGGCCTTGGGTATGTGGTAGTGGATATGGTATAGGATTTTAAGGTGTTTGTATAGGGGTTAGTGATTGGCCCATTTATATAAAAAGTTGCATTTGGGGGTGAATAAGGGAGCAACAAGCCTAGGTCCATACTTGTTAGTGTATATCTAGAGTTGAGAGCACATTATGATCCAATAGCCTTTGGGTACTCTAGCAACTAGGGAACCACATCAACTTATGGTGTTTGGATGGTATATCTTATTAGGTGTACAGAGAGGCCATGCTAGGGAGATGTAATTTTGTAGATAGGTGTTTGATAGCTTACGACCAAAACATATCATGTGGATTCCCTATAAGGGACTATAGTTTAGTTGGGATGATGAGGATATGATGACTCGGTATATGCTTATTAAGTGTTATCTGATAGGACTTAGAGATTTCATTATAGAGTGATACAGACCTGATTGCATGCAAAAGCAATTCCAGCTCTCACAGGACATGTTAGGGGAGGAACATCTTTTTACTAGGAGTGATCAAGAGAGGGCATAGTGGGGTAGGCCAATATATATATATATCCATTGTAAGCATAGATTATGATAGCCTTGCTCTTATCCCATGGAATTTCTAGACTTTAATACCAGATTTGGGGATGACAATAGCCTATACGACATGGTGGACTCAGAGGTTTTTAGTGAGGTTACTCTAATGCAGGGCTATATTATGGAGGGGAGTAGTGAAGAATGTTACCAGCACAGACAAGGTTATGTAGGAGGAGGATGTAAGCACTAGTGCAGGATGGTCAGGATGGTTAGGGAGATCCAAATGCCATAGATGTAGATAGAGGTGACGGGGATCAAGTAACAGTTATATGATAGGTAAGAGGGAGTGGGAACCAGGGTAGGGGTATTAGTACTCAGGTTGGAGTGGTTGATACATAGGTTTCTGCTAATGGGAGTGGGGACAGTGCTGGACTATCCCAACATCTAATGAGTGAGGATGAGAGACATTTGTTAGCATGTCTCTAGATAGAGATATAGGCATGGCTTATAGAGATAGTTGGGATTATCATAGAGATATAAGTTGTAGGCCCAGCTTCAGGCTTAGACATCATAAAGAGATGGGTAGTTACCCCAAGATTAGGTATAGGTTACTAGTTTATAGGGATAAATCACTTATTTGTAGGCTTAAATAGTCATTCTTTAGATCTAGATCTGTAGTCAAGATGTACATATTATAGGTTATCAGGGATAGATTACCTAGATATAGGCTAAGATTAGAGCTTTGATAGATGAGGTGGAGGTGCTCGAGAAGGACAAGGAGGAAGCAAACATAGTGATGTGAGAGGGTGGGATTAATGGAGTCATATGGAACATCATGAGGTTGATGCTAGAGGCATATTATTATAGGGACTTATACGAGGTGACAGTGCCACTGGGACAACATGCAGCTTCCTTTAGAGCTAGTTCATCATAGTTAGTTCATCAGCCCCTGAGAGGACCACCAGGAGCTTAGCCAAGACCTTGTGAGATAGGATTTATAAATGTATTTTTGTATTATAACACATTGTTACCCATGGGTCCTGTATGTTTTATATATATATATATATATAACATACAAGACCCATATATATATATATATATGGGTCCTGTATATGTTATATATATATATATATATATATATCATACAGGACCCATATATATATATATGGGTCCTGTATGATATATATATATATATATATCATACAGGACCCATATATATATATGGGTCCTGTATGATATATATAACATATAGGACCCATATATATATGGGTCCTGTATGTTATATATATATATATATATATATATATATATATATATATATATATATATATATATATATATATATATATATATATATATATATATATATATATATATATATAACATACAGGACCCATATATATATATATGGGTTATATAACATACAGGACCCATATATATATATATATGGGTCCTGTATGTTATATATATATATATATATATGGGTCATGTATGTTATATATATAAAACATACAGGACCCATATATATATATGGGTCCTGTATATTATATATATATATATATATATGGGTCATGTATGTTATATATATATATAACATACAGGACCCATATATATATATATATATGGGTCTTGTATGTTTTTTTTATATATATAGGACCCATATATATATATATATGGGTCTTGTATGTTATAACATACAGTATATATATATAACATACAGGATCCATATATATATATGGGTCCTATATATATAGGACCCATATATATATATATGGGTCCTATATATATATATATATATATATAACATACAGGACCCATATATATATATATGGGTCCTGTATGTTATAACATACAATATATATAGGATCCATATATATATATATATATGGGTCCTATATATATATATATATATATATATATATATATATATATATATATATATATATATATATATATATATATAACAAACATACAGGACCCATATATATATATATGGGTCCTATATATATATATAACATACAGGACCCATATATATATATATGGGTCCTGTATGTTTTATATATATACTGTATGTTATAACATACAGGACCCATATATATATGGGTCATGTATTTTATATATATATGACTCCTATATATAGGACCCATATATATATATATGGGTCCTATATATATATATATATATAAAATATATACAGGACTCATATATATATGGGTCCTTAAAACATACAGGACCCATATATATATATATGGGTCCTGTATGTTATATATATATAGGACCCATATATATATATATATATATATGACCCATATATATATATGGATCCTGTATGTTATATATATATACTGTATGTTATAACATACAGGACCCATATATATATATATGGGTCCTATATATATATATGACTCCTATATATAGGACCCATATATATATATATGGGTCCTATATATATATATAAAATATATACAGGACTCATATATATATGGGTCATGTATGTTATAACATACAGTATATATATAACATACAGGATCCATATATATATATGGGTCCTATATATAGGACCCATATATATATATATGGGTCTTATATATATAAAAAAAACATACAGGACCCATATATATATATATATGGGTCCTATATGTTATAACATACAGTATATATATATAACATACAGGACCCATATATATATGGGTCCTGTATGTTTTATATATATATAAAAAAAACATACAGGACCCATATATATATTATATATGGGTCATGTATGTTATATATATATATATAACATACATGACCCATATATATGTAACATACAAGACCCATATATATAAATATATATATATATATAACATACAGGACCCACATATATATATATAAAAAACATACAGGACCCATATATATATGGGTCCTGTATGTTATATATATATGGGTCCTGTATGTTTTATATATCCTGTATGTTATATATATATATATATATGGGTCCTGTATGTTATATATATATATGGGCCCTGTATGATATATATATATATGGGTCCTGTATGTTATATATATATATATATATATGGGTCTTGTATGTTATATATATATATATATATATATATATATATATATATATAACAATGTGTTATAATACAAAAAAACATTTATATATGGGTCCTGTATGTTATATATATATATATATATATATATATATATATATATATATATATATATATGGGTCATGTATGTTATATATATATAACAATGTATTATAATACAAAAAAACATTTATAAATCCTATCTCACAAGGTCTTGGCTAAGCTCATATATATATATATATATATATAACATACAGGACCCATGGGTAACAATGTGTTATAATACAAAAAAACATTTATAAATCCTATCTCACAAGGTCTTGGCTAAGCTCCTGGTGGTCCTCTCGGGTGCTGATGAACTAACTATACAGGACCCATGGGTAACAATGTGTTATAATACAAAAAAACATTTATAAATCCTATCTCACAAGGTCTTGGCTAATCTCCTGGTGGTCCTCTCGGGTGTTTTATATATATACATACATATATATATATATATATATATATATATATATATATATTAACATGGACTCCATGTGAACATTTTATATATATGATGAGATTTTTGATATGATGTGATGTGCTATGTGTTTTTGTATTATGCATTGATTATGGATGTTAATTATGATGGATTAAAACAATTAATTACTTTTAGTTATATTATGGATTTATTTATGATTTGATTAGATGGACTTGATTATATGTACGTTGTTTTATTTGTATGATGTTAGATGAGGTGATGTGATTTATTTGTATGTTTATAATTTTGTGATATGGATGATGGATACGTGCATGTGTTAGATTTATTTATGTTGTATATGATTGAGGTAAATGTTATATGATTATGATGTAATGGATTAGATATATATATATATATATATATATATATATATATATATATATATATATATATATATATATATATATATATATATATATATATATAGTGTTTCATTTTTATAATGTTATATGATGTGATGCATGTGATTAGGATGCTATGATTATTGATTTATATGTTGATGTATGCATTTGAATAAAATGGTATGATTGTTATGAGATCATGGTATATGATGTGTTTTATAAGTTGATGGATATGTTAGTCATGGATTCAATTGATATGATATATAGATGGTTGATTAGATGACATGTTATGTGATGAAATATTATGAGATAGTGGTTTATTTATGGATGCATGGTATAAATTGTGTATGGGTATAATGGTAAATTGAAATAAAAGGTAAATTAATGTGTTAATAAAATATTAATCCATTTCAGTTGTTATGTCTCACAACTTGGGTTTGGGGTAGGAATCCTCCTTCACCAAGGAGGTAGAATAGTGATGGGAGGGGGATAACTAGGTATAAACTAGATGATGGTAGGTCAGACGGGATGGTGATAGGTTTGGGAGCAATGGGAAGAGTGGAAATTTTTAAGCCATTGAGAATGTATGAAATCCATTTTAATATTTCACTGACTAATAATTATGTGCCAGTGACATAAAATAATTCAAAGGTACATTCAATCAGGGTGTGTGGGGAACTCTACTTTTGAAGTAACTTAGCCTGAAATAAGTTCAGGATTCACCTAGACCATCTTTGTTCCCATAAAAATTGAAAATATAAAATGATAATAAGATTATTAAAATAGACCAAGAAAATATAATGAATATGTACAAAACTACATATTTAATCACACATCCACACATGTTCAAAACATACACACATTTAAATATACACAAAGACAATCATAAGATCAAATACACTAAAGATAGGGATAACAAAAGGTATATACAAGTTGATAATGATGTGAGTGTAATGTGATTAAATACAATGGTCATAATGATGAGAAATAAATATGTACATAGGGTATATTGTGCCCAAAATGATTGTATATTAGAACAAGAATCCAACCAAATTAGGAAGCACTCGTATATGGGGGTTAGGATGATCAATCAAGATTTAATGTCATAGTGTATTAGAAACCTCGAATTAAAACCTATTTTTTACCCTTCCATAGTGATAAAGTTAGTGGGAAGGTGTGGATCATGGTTTGGGGACAACAAGAGACAAACAAGGATAGGATTAACTTGAGGCTAAGAGGAGACACAATCATCAAAGAGGATGTGATGGGGTGATAAGATGAAGTATAGATATAAAATGTGATAGGATTAAATGTGTGTGTGTGTGTGTGTGTGTGTATGGATAAAGATACTCCATAGTATTCCCCAACAAACATTCCCTTTTTAAAACAAGCAATGACTTGTCTCCTATCAAAAACATCTATCTCTTGTTGCTGCATAAATCCTATAAAGAATTCCCACTTTTAAGACCAGGGTCAGGGATGCGAAAATGGAGCAAAATGAGCAGAGGAGGATGGAATGGAAAAGGATATGCCCTCGAGAGTGGGGACCCATATATAGAGGTAAAGTGGAGCTTGTCAAGTATAAAAATGCTTTAAATGTATTATGTTCATTAGGTCATCAAGCTCTTCACCATCCAATGTAGCTAATTTTTAGGCTCTAAATCAAAGCTTAGCAATTATGATATGTGGACCGAGCCAATTAGATTCAAAATTTCCTTTATTATCCATGTCTGCATTAATATTTTTCTTATTTTCCTATGGGCATATCAGAACAGATTAAAAGGCCAATATCACAAGAAGATCTAGTCCCAAGAGTTTAAGGTCGGTGATTGAGAGCCCTTTGACATTTTTCATCTAGAAGCTCAAATTTTTGTAGCCTTTCCTATCATAAATTGTGATTAGTGATAATGCCTTGCAATGAGATTTGCAAGGAGGGGAGTTCCACTTACACATGCAAGATAACTTCTTTACCATACACTAAAGCATACGGAGTAGCCCCAATGGGTGTTTGGATACTTTTTCTATAAGACTAGAGTGCAGGGTATAATTATAAGTGTCAATTCCTTCCTACATCATTAACTATTTTATTGAGAATCTTGATAAGAGTCTTATTTATTGATTCAGTGTATCCATTCCCCTGGGGGTAATAAGGGGAAGAAAAGTACTGCTTGATATGGTACCATATGCATAAGGCCTCAATTTCATGATTTTTGAAGGACTTGTCATTATCAGATATGATGTTGATAGGAATGCCAAAATGACAATTGATCTGATTTAGGATGAATTTAAAAATCTAAAGACCTGTAGTATAGGTAAGTGCCATTACTTATACCCATTTGGTAAAATACTCTGTGTTGATATTTTTATCCCAAAAATGTCAAAATGTCAAGTACCCTAATAGAGACCCATTATTTTTTTGGAAAAATGCCTTAAAAATGACCCAAGACACTCATTTCCCAAAGACCAATGGAAATTGGAGATGTGGGTACAATTTGCAAGTTTGCAAATTTGTAAATTACATGAGACCTCCACTTCTCACTAAACACCTAGTTGGTAGAAGCTAGAGATTGGTTTGTAATTTACAACTAAAAAAATTGCAAATTTCTTCCCAACCTCTACTTCTCACAAAACCCATAACCACCTCACAAAAATTGGAACACCACTCATAATTTAAAACTTGCAAAGTTACAAATTGTAAACGAAGTTTTGTTTCATGCAAATCACATACATTAGATAAACTAGAGATGGGACTGCAATTTGTAACTTGTAAACTTGCAAATTACTTCCGAACCTCCACCTACCACACATCACTCTAATAAAAAATTGGAACTCTGGTTTCAATTTATAACTTACAACTTACAAAGTTACAAATTACAACTCAAGTTCTGCTTCTCGCCAACTACCCTTCCTATAAAATTCAAAATTCTAATTACAAATTACAACTTTTAAAGTTGAAAATTACACATTGAGTTCTACCTTCCCATTTTCAAATAACTAAGTCAAACTATGGAATCTGGAGGTTAAAGTACAAATTATAAAATTATGAAGTTGTAAAATTACTCATAGACTTCAGATCTCCTGCCAACCACCGACCTTGGGGCATTTATTTTAGTGGTTATATAAATCTTATTAGGGATTTTATAATTCTTTATTAATTTTACAAAGTTTGATTTAGATCTATGCACCTTGAATTATGACCCTACTAAGTGACCTTGAACCATGAACCATGATGCCATATACTTCCAGCCATGATGCCACACCTCGAACTGAAATCCATTACTATCCTTACCGGGTATTCCTTTGACATCTGTGCACTCTTTTGATCAATTATTTTTGCTATCAAAGTTGAGCTTTTTTATTCCATATCTTCCATTTGGTAGCATTTTTTAATTTCATTTATTGCTTGGCATTATTAGGGTTTTTTAGCTTGTTTATTTAGGGTAGTTTCAAACATCGCCTTGTTTCTTAAAACCCCATATCAAATCTTTCCAAATGTTTTTTAACCAGTTGAAAACCTAGGTTTTTTTTTAAATTCATATAACCAATCAAATATTCGTTGAGGATTCCTTGAGTAGTCAAATATTCCCTTGCATATTCTTTGAACAATCCCCATGGAATTTTCACTTGCCAAAACAATTCCAAGACCTATCAGATTTCTACCTATAATTATAACCTCATAGCTCCATGGAATTTTTTAGTGCACAAAGCAACCCCAATATCCATCACATTTTTCATTGAAGATCACAAGTGTATTTTACAACTACTATCTTTGCTAGATATTTTCCTTATAATTGCAACCCCAATCTCCATCAAAGCTTTCACCTATGTTTTGCACCTTCAAAACCTTCCAACTCTATAGTTGGTTTACCCTTAGCAATTTATCTAGAATCTATGTCAAGAAAAGAAATGAAGTACAAATCCAAGGGCCCTGGTATCACCCTTAGTTTGGAATCCAACACAAATGAGATTATAGACACAGATCTAGGTCACATTGACCTAGTGATTTTTGGTCTAGAGTAAATGTCGAATTTAAAAATGATTGCATTAAGAGCATTTATGACTGTGAGTTACTGAAAACAACTTTCCCCTTAACTATACATATCCCTAAGCTAGTGCTTACATTAGTAAAACACTATGATTCTGAGAAGATAAAAGTGTTGAATGATAAAGGAGAAAGAATTCTGAACCTAGACCCAAACTTTATAGACTCAATGTTTTTGATACCCAAATATGAGAGTTATCTTGATATAACTCCTAAATCATCAAATAAATTCCATTAGGACAACAACAGTGGATTTCAAAGGGTAATGAATAAGTAATGGCTAAGGATCTCTAGGGTTACATCCATAATAATGCCTAAAACATTGGAAAGAATAGATTTTAAGGATTAAGTGGGTGATCTGATCATACTACTGCATAAAATCACCAAAAACCTTGATGAAAAGAACTTTCAAGACTGGATGTACCAATACATATGGGTAATCTACCAGAACAAGTAGTACATCCACTTGGCACAACTAATAAGTGACTCCATCCATAAACAATTGATATAAGTCCATAATAAAGGGAAGTTCTATATGACTTCTTATCTAGTTTATATATTAGCCAAAGGGAGAGCCTTCCTAAGACTAAACACAATGGCTGATCAAGCAAAAAAAGTTTCCAATTATTAACCTAACCTCACTCTTGAGGCTAGTAGGCAACACTTTATAAGATTAAATGATGCATCATTTACTGCATCATAGTCATGTTCGAAAAAGAGCTAAAGAAGAAGATATTTTTTGATACTACCACTTTAGATATTACCAACTGGGGATCTTATTTCATCTAATTTCCCACCTACTCATACATCAGAGTAAGGGGATTCAGTGGCTGTCCATACACCCTTCTAAGGTATGTGAGTGACAAATAGGCCTTAATGGAGCTTGTGAGACAATTGGTAGAGACTCATAAGTTGTTATCTAGCAAACAAAAGGTGGGAATTCATTTCCCCATCAACATAGGGAGGTACACATGCCCTTATTTATCCAAAGCCAAGTGTTTAGATGCTAAAATGACCCATATGACCTTGAGGGATGTGAAGGCAAGACAATTCTATGATGTGAATGGCAACATTACTAGTACACTAGGAATTTCAACATATTCCAATGTCCCCTACTATGAAGACTACTAAGAGGACTTGCAAGATGAAGAGGAAGTAATACTAAAGGACTATTCTAGGATGACCATTGATCAAATCAAGGATTTTAACATGGCACCAGTCCCCAAAGACTTGGTATATGATGAGTCCCTAGTAGATAAGGTCTACTATGAGAATAAAATCTATGCTCAACCTCTTCTAGCAATAAGATAGTCCATTCCCGCATCTTTCTCATTAATGGATAGAACCACCAATGTAATAAATAAAACAATCAGTTGGATCAAAAGTAAAGGGGTCAAAGTGACCAAGGAAACAATGAGCATTAGTGAAAAGCTATGAAATCTCAAGCAGAACAGAGTACCACCATCAATAGAAGGTCCTAGTAGTGGAACCTTCTAGAATAGGTAGATAGGCCAGTGATTTCCCATAAGAGAAAGCAAAAGTCAAAGGCCAAGAGAGGAAAATCAAGTAGCTAAGGAGAAACAATAGATCAACCAATAGTGATTTCATCTAAAAATACAATTGCTATCAAAACTCTAATAGTTTCTACTCCTATCTCAGCTATAAGATCTACTCCTATCTTTGTTATAGTCCCTCCTCCTATCTCTGTAATTCCATCAGCTTCAACACCTCCTTCTCCTTTCTCTACTCCACCTTCACCTTAAGTAATTTCTCCCTCCATTCTCACCAGTTCTCCTTTGATTAATTCCATTACTGATAGTTCAATCAATTTAATTGGACACTCAGATCTTACTTCCAATCCCCCCATCCACAATTCCTCCCTCTTCCACAATTTTACTCCTTGATCCTATTATTCCTTCCATCTCATCTCTAATGACCACTTTCACCTTGGTAATCACCAAAACTACACAATAGTATATAGCCACAAATTCAGTCATCCTAACTACAATCTCGCTAGCCATCCTAACCCTTGGGATAACTATTACTTCATTTTCATCTCCCCTCCCTTTCCTCTTTTTATCAACCTTAAGTGTCCCCACAACACTGATTGATTCATTCATGGCTTTTGAATCCACATTCCCATAGGTTCCCTTTTTACAACTCCCTATTCCTACTCCTCCATTAGTGTCACTTCCATCTCCCACACCCTGAGTAGGCACATCTATTTCTACTATACCCATCTCTTTCACTTCCACGATATCCCCAACCCCCAAAAAGGAGGTAGAGACAGAGCAAGTCACTGATACAAATGTGGACATTCAACCCACAAATGGGAAAGAGATTAGCAAAACATTAGTTAAAGATTTAGTAGCTATAATAATAATAGACTCAACACTTGTCACCATAAGCACCAGTGCAACATCTTCAGCTGCAGATTCACAAGTGGCAATGCTAGGATAACAGGATCCTACTCCTAGTTGGTTAGTATAGATATTGGGGAAAAAATGTAAGTAGATGGTGTCCTTGAACACATTATATTTTGGCCTCATAGATGCATTTAAGATATACAAATCAACTCCCAAAACCATATCAATGATATTATATGATTCAGCAGGGGAAAAGTATGTAGAGATTGTAGTCCCCCCACCAAACAAATAGAAAGAAGATCTAGTGGTGTGGGATTACCAAATATCAAAGGTTCACCTTGGTCATCCTTAAAAAGAGGTATTGAAACATGATGTTCAATCTAGCATTAACTCTCTTTTTGAGAAAATGGATAGTGACAAGCTCACTAAGGATGAATTGAAGAACAAGGTTGAACAATTGATGACTACATTAAAGAAGTTCATTGAGCCCACTGCTCAACCAACACAACCTATTACTCAGAATACAGACCAAGAGACACTTGATGTAGTAAAAGAGATTGGCGGCATGAGAAGGGCCATAAAACACTGGGCATAATAGCTCATCTCAAAGGGAAACAAAGTTATTGAATTAGTAATGGACCACTATAAATTCGGGTAACTTCGAGAGAGCAAATAAGCAAGTATAAGGAAGAGATAAAGAAGTTGAACCTATTCTATCCAAAGTTGATAGTTATGGATACAATTGAAACTAATATCCTCCTTACATAAAAGATACTTAAAAATGATGCAAAGCAAGAGAAATTGGACATAGCAACTCAGTTTAGAATAAGGATACTCATAGAAAGTACCAATAAATCTAAGTTTGCACATGGCAAGGCCACTGATATGTTATATGACATTTAAGATTTCTTGAATAAATTATCATGTCAAGAAATAGATCATCAAAACAAGGTCCTTTTAGTATAGGAAAATCAAGATAAATTCAAAGGAGTGGTCGAAAGAGAGTCAGCTTGAGACACAACATTTAGTTTGAGCTTTATCCATCATTTCATCAGGTACCATAATACATTAGATCAAATGGGTAAAGAGACTCAAGAATACAGGGCTACATGAAGGGAACTCTCTGACACGATTGTAGAATGAGAAATAAGCCACCTCTACTCTTTTGGTCCCAATGAATATCATATCCTAGAGATATTAAAGAGTTTTGATGCATATATTGAGAAAACACAAATGAAAAAGGAAAAAGAGTCTTCAAAAGTTTTGGTTGTAGAATAATTCTTTCCATACAAATATTCTATATATTATATTTCCTTTTTGTAAAAAATATTGTAAAGCTACTTATTATAAATTTCAACTATCATTTTGACAGCTCTTTTTGAGAAAGAGCCACTTGTAATTTACATGTTCCTTTTTGACACGTTAAAAGTTGTAAAAAGCAAACTTGTAAATTACACCTTCCTTTTTGACAAGTATAAGTTACTTAAATTACAAAAGCACATATTTTAAAATGCATTTCTAGTTTTGTCAAAATTATGTGACTTGAAAGTTGTAAAAGCCAAATTTTAAAATTACAAGTTAGGATTTGCAAAAATAGCCTAAAGTTATCTATTGTTCTAAGTTTGAGTTTCACTTTGGCGCCTCATTACATGGAGAAACTACAACAATTGAACTGAAGAAGAAAAAGGCATTGCATGAAGACTATAAAGTTTCCACCATGCCTCCATCAATTAAGTGGAACACCCAACACTTGCATATTCTTTTCCAACTATTCACCTTCCCAAGGACACCATTGCAACTGAAGATCATGCCCCCATTGCATGGAGTTTCCAGATTTTGCATGCTCTTCAACTAGGTGTGGATTTCTTTTTTAACTACATCTCTTTCATGAGATTTTTTATATAAGTATGGGTACTATGGTGTAGCCTATTTATGTTTTTGTTGTTAGAGAGATTATTTTGCATCTTGAATAATTTATCTACATGTTATAACCTAGAGAATGAGAATAAATTGAATATTTGTCTTTCTTGTTTGTGTGATATTTGTGTATGCACAGTTATTTAAATATTTTTGGATGTTATTATTCTTATTTTAGTCACAAATTTTAATTTGTGGTATTCTATTTCCCTTTTGAAAGATTGTTTGATTACAAAATAAAGAATATTGTCCTTTATATGAGAAAATACCTAATATTACCTTTGGTTTCATATTTGCATGAGTCTGTGCTCTTATAAATTTAAATATGTTTATTATTTTGTTGTGTTCATTCAAGCAAGCATTAAATTTCACTACAAAATTTTTGGTGCAATCACCATTTCTAGTTTTTTCGCAATTTCATTTCCATAACTCTTTTCTCGCAGTGAAACCCTAATATAGAAGCAAGATCACTAAAGAAGCAAAATTTCCACATGAGCTGGTAGTTTATCAGTTGTACCAAATTTAGTGAAAGGAAGTTGGCCTTCTCTGGAGGTTTACCTTAATTTTCCAAGGTCCTATAGCTTGGAGGTGATCCCATTGTATCATTAGATTTTCACACAAGTTGAAAACATCGAGATGGGTGTAAAATCTATGGGATAACACTCCATAGAAATAATAATGAAGTTATGTCCATTAGAAGACAAGATTTATCTTTCCAATAAAATCAAGTTCCCATATAAAAAATGGCCACAGATTCATAATATGTTGTAATTCTTGTGCAGGTGCATGGATAAGATTGCCATGTTTTTGGTAGGTTACATATTTTTGCACATACTAACAGGCGTCTTATTCCATGGTAGGCAAATATTATATAGTTCAAAGCAATTTCTTGGCTAGGGCTATCCCACTAACATGGCCATCATAAATACCATTGTGGACCTCCTTGATTACAAGAGAAGCCTCTTCTGAGGTCAAGCATCTTAACAAAGTCTCATCATAACCTCTCTAATAGAGCATGTTGCCAAGGATGGTGTAATAGGAGGTATGGTGGATGAAGGTCTTATGTTGATGGAAATTGAGGTTTGGTGGAAGGATGTTATCATGGAGGTAATTATAAATGTTGTGGTATCATAGCAAAAAAATTTAAAGGAGCCATAGATTGATGAGTTGGTAGGATCAGATGTTCTATCAAAAAATTCCCTTTGAGGACATCTTTAGGGAGATCGCATAAAGATCCAATAGTGTCCATGGAGTCAACTACCTTATTACTCCCTCTCAGCAATTGTTCAAATGCAATAGATTGAAAATTCTGCTTCAACTGATTTACCAATTGCTTATAGGGGAGTAATTTCTCATCTTTAGTTTGGAGCTCATCATTAACTTGCTTGATTATTAGCTATGAATCACCAAACACACGAAGACATTAGATGTTCCATCAGATGGCTAATTGAAGGCCAACTATTAAAGCCTCATATTCTAAAATATTATTGGTGCATAGGAAAGTGAGGTGGAAGGCTTTTAGAATAAGGTCACCTTGTGGGGTGACTAGAAGGATGCCCATGCCTGATCTATGCATGGTAAAAGAGCCATCAAAATATATATTTCATCCATAAGATACCAAAGTATTCATTAAATATTCATCTAGGAAGGTTGTGGTAAGAGGTTGAGTCACAACAAGAGGTGCTTATTTTAGTTGATATGCTACCACTTGTCACTTAATGGCCTTTTGATGAACATATTCAAAATCAAATTCACTGAGTAACATAATCCATTTATCCATTCATCCTATGAGGGATGATTTTAATAGTAAAAATTTGAGAGAATCAACTTTAAAAATGAGCTGGACTTGATTGTTAAGCATATAATGTCAAAGTTTTTGTTAATCAAAGACAACGACTAAGTAGGATTTTTTATTTGGAGTATAATTCAACTTATATGAGATTAAAGTGTGACTAAGATAGTAAATTACTTGATATTTTCCCTCATCGTTATGTTGTGCAAGTAGGGAACCTATCGCACACAGAGTTGACGAAATATATAGGAGCAAGGGTCTTCCTATGACAAGGGGTGATAACACAAGTGGATTTGCCAAATATTGTTTAATATTATTGAAGGCATGTTGACATTCAAAATTCCAATTAAAATTTGTTCCCTTCTTCAAGATATGAGTAAAGGGGTGACATTTATCTACGAGCTAAGAGATGAATCACCGAATAGCTTGTAACTTACCCTAAAGACTCTTAAGTTGCTTCAAATTATAAGGGAGAGGCATTTACATAATGGCTTTGACTTTAGCTGGATCCACTTCTATACCTCTCCTAGATAAAAAAAACCCTAATAACTTACTTGAGGTTATTCCAAATACACATTTTTTTGGATTTAATCTGACTTTATATTCTTATACCTGTTTAAATATTCTATGTGGGACCTCATGATGCTCGGATCTAAGTCTTGACTTTCCTAAGATATCGTCAACATAATCTTCCACAATATCATGCATCATATTATGTAATATAGTAGTCATTTACCATTGATAAGTAGCACTGACATTTTTGAGACCGAAGGGCATCACTTGATGGTAGAAGGTCCCCCATGGAGTGATGAAGGATATTTTATGTTGATCTTTGGGTGCAATTTTGATTTGATTGTAGCCCAAACATCCATCCATGAGGGATAAGATTTCATACCCTGCTATTAAATCCATGATCATATCAATATTTGAGAGAGGGAAGTCATATTTAGGACATGCTTTATTGATGTCATGGAATTCAATACAAATATGAATTCCTCCTTCTGGCTTAGCCATAAGAATAATATTTGATATCCAGTAAAAATAATTGATAGGTTGGATAAAGCCTGCTTCTAAGAATTTTTGTAATTCTTCCTTAACTAGTAAGTCCACTTTAGGGTGCATCTTTCATAATTTTTGCTTGATTGGTTTAGTGTTAAAGTGAACAACCAAATGATGTACAACTAAGGAGGGATCAAGTCATGGCATGTCAGAATAACACCATGCAAAAACATCTATAAATTCCTTGAGTAGCTCAATAAAAATTTGACACTCCTTAGCTGTGAGAGTTGCCCCCAGTTTGATAATTTTGGGATGTTATTCAATTCCAATGTCAACTTTGATCACCTCCTCAATGAGAGAGGGTGACTAATCTTGGAGATAAGGGGGAAATGATTGATCTGAGATATCTAAAGTGAAACCATCTAGGACTTATGTATCTATTTTAGTGTATTCTTATGATTTAACTAAAACATGTGGAAATTCTTTAGGACTTTGAGGTGGCTCTTCTTCTTCAGACTCTTCATCTTCACTTTGGTCAAGAGGAAGTTGTTGTTCCCAAAAATAAGATGATTGACAAAGATTAATATAAAATCCTTTCTTATGGTCATCGAAATGTATGAAATTTTGAGCTCCCAAAAATTCTAAGATAGCCTAATCATTTTGAAACATATCAAAGGATGGCCCCTGATGTTGATCCCAGTCAATTAATGATGGGTAGCAAAGGGATATGTTGATGGTGGAGATAGTGGTATAATGTAAAATGTTCACAGCAGTAATCTCCTCGTAATGACTATAAACATAACCTGTCTCGATTTCTTCATCAGAAAGAGACTCCTCAGGGACTGAAGTAGTATCCATAATAATATTGTTTAAGTCATTATCAAGTATTTTGTACCCTAATCCCATATATTGTGGATGTTGTTGAGCTATTATGAGTTCAATCCTACCTTTCTTGTGTCTCCCTAGTCCTTTTCCTTGATAATGCATGTTTTGTAGCATTTTATGAATGTGGGGGTATCTTTATATGTAAGATGTGATGGCCTCATCTTCTAAAGTGAGCCATGATTCATCAGATTCATCAATACATTCTTCTAATAATAATCATGCACTAGAGAAGGTCATCAGTCCAAATAGATAGCTGGTAGGATTGATCTTTTGCATAGCCGAGGACCCATAACTTTATGGGAAAGATTTAAGTCATTGACACAAAAGTTTTTATATTCATATTCCCCACAACCTATGGATGTGCTTTTTAGATGAGTGACTTTAAGTAATGGATTAGAAGTAGGCATAAGGTTATCAGGGGATATATATTTAGTAATTATTGGGTTTAAAGTGGATTTATTAGTGTTAGAATAGTAGCAGGAGGATGAGCATCGACCCATTTGGCAACTACAAAAATGTTCCATTTCCTTCAAAATGGTGACTTTCAGGCTTGAGTGTGTAAATTCTAGACATTAATGAAGGGTGGATGGGAATGTTTACATCTCATGAATCCATGGGTGACCCAATAGTATATTATAGGGTAGATTCACATTCATAATGTGAAGCAGGGTTTGATGTACCATGGGTCCCACATTGATGGGAAGGTAGATGGTGCCTATAGACAATCATTCGTTGTCATTGTGTGCTTTTATCATGATCAAAGTAGGCCCTAAAGAAGCTTCAAAATACCCCAATTTCTATAAGAAATCTAGATTACATAAGTTCAATGCAGACCCTATGTCTATGTGTACCCAAGGAATGTGGTGATTGGATATGGAGACTTCTATGAATAATGGGTAGTTATGATGGGGGAAACATGAGGCATGTCCTAGGTACTAAAGGTGATTTATTGAGAAGGATACAAATGACCCACTAATTCTTGAAATTAATTGGTGTCAATATTTCTAGGAACCTTTAGGTCATTCAAAACATGATTGAGTATCTCCTAATGCATAGGGGATGTTTTCACAAGATCCATTAATGAGATCTAAGTGGGTATATTCTCAATTTGTTGAATTATATCATAGGATTTGTCAGGAGATACTAAGACTTTCATAGAGATATTCCTGCTTTGAGATGTAGAGGTAGATGGGTCCTTTGGTAGTGCCCCACGAACTATGATTTTACAGCCTCTCATAGTAACCACACAATCAGCTATGGCTCAGTTGATTTTTTATATGATGGATGATGGTGGAGTGGTCTCTTGGTGGCTATATATTTTGATGGTATTAACATATTGATATGGAATGGCATGATAGTCAGTGTGATTGGAAGAGGAGCACTGACCCTGGTCTCTTGGTGGCTTCCCATGTCTCTGACTATGTTTGGGTAGAGGGTCCTGATAAATACCTAGTTATTGATTTTTAGATTGATTTGGAGTAGTCTCCCCTTCTATTTCAATATCATATTTTTTAATAAGGACCTGAATATAATGATTTAATTGCATACACCTCTCTATGGCATGACCTTTGACTCTATGATATTTACATAATTCATCCTCATGGTACTAATCAGGTTGAGGTTGACTACCATCAAAAGGTCAAATTTCAGAAAGAGCAATCATGTCAGCAATAATAAATTGCTCAAGGACCATCTTAATGGGCAGTCCAAGGCTGGTAAGAGGTCTTTTTCTAATTTGAGGTTTTGGTTTACCTCATGGCACTTGAATAGAAGAGACATTATGTTGATCTATGAGATTCTTCTTTTACATCATTTGAACATGTTATTTGTAATTTATAACCCTATCTCCCACAACATTCTTATTCTTATTGAAGATTTTTTACTTGCTCAAAAAGGAATTATCTTGATTTTGATTATGTTCATTTCAAGAATATAATTTAATTGATCCCTTTTTAATTAGTGTCTTTTCAATTTGTATCCCCTTTTCAATAATTTCATCAAAAGTTTTGGCACAGTGCAATTTCAATTGATATTTTAACTTGGCATTGAGATTGTCAACAAATATTTTAGCTAACTCTTTCTCTAGTACTGTACATTAAAGGTGGCTATCTAAGCTTCTCCAATGTTACAAGAAAGATGTCAGGCTTTCCCCACTTATTTATTTAGTGTTTTAGAGGCCTATAATAAAGATGTCATGTTCGATATTAAATAAGAAATGTCTTGCAAATTATTCAATTAATTCTCCAAAATTAGATATACACCCCTTTGGCAGATGCATAACCATTCTAGGGCTGGTCCAGTGAGACTTTTTGGGAAAAGTCTTAGTAGATAGGCATCATCATATGTTACTTCATGATAAGCCACATAAAACTCCTGTACATGATCGTGGGGATCACCTTTCCCTCTATACTTTTCAAACTTAGGTACCTTGAAGTGGGGTGGGAAAGGTATTTACAGAATGCTCATATCCAAGGGAGAAGAGTAAAAATATTTGTATTTATATTTCATTGCTTGTGAGTGCAAGTCAATTTATTGGAGAGTCTCTTTCATCACTTTCTATTCTTATGCAAATGTTTGATCCCTAATGAGATTGGAGGTTTTGTCATGATTATTATGGGGTCTATTGGAGTTGTGGATATTTTGATAGAGGGATGATGGACATTGACTTTGTGTTCTAAGTAAATGATTTAATTATTGTGTGACCTGATCTATTCAATCCTCTAAGGTAGTTTGCCTCCTATTAGCCTCAACACAATTATTTTGGAAATGTGGTGATTTTAGAAAGGGATGTGAAGATTAGGATGACCAAGGATTACTAAAAGACAAAACCTTGTAAGATTTTAATCTATCAAGAAGAGAAGGAGATGATGGGATCAAATACCTTTCACACTAACAAAGTAGTGATTAGATGAGTGCTAGGTATGAAAAGGCACTAATAGGAAATGATGAGTGTTAGATTAAAGTCTTTGCCAAGGTTGTGTATGTCAATAATACCTAGTCAAAAGGATGATAATGAAGATATGGAAGGATGGGAAACCACTAGGATTGGGTTCCAAGACTAAATATAGTATCCAAGGATGATGAATGGGTAAGTATGAGATTGATGAAAGATGGAAGATATAATATGGGTATAAGGATGGTGAATAAAATATATGAGGTGGACGTAAAATGATGTGATAATGAGATATAAGAATGGGTTTAAACCTAGGGGTATCTAAGGTGTTAAAAATGGAATGGCTAACTCAGTTTTACAAACAACATGGGTTTAAAATAACATACAAAAAACACACACAACAACAAGCCCCAAGCTAGTAAACTAAAAAAGGCATGCAACCCAATGCTTGCACCATCTAATGGCTTTATGAATGAGGATGTAGGTTGGTGACCCATTATGAAATCAACTGAACCCTTTTAACCCCATATATACTTAATGACTTTCTTAGGAGTTGATACTGACTCTAGTAATGAAATGCCTATTATAGTTGAAAGGTCATATACTAGGTTTACACAAGGGTTTCTAGAGGAGTCCTTGACATACGTGAAGGTACAATGGGGCCCAAGTCCATATAGTATGTTATCTAACCACTTTGCATATTGGAGCTTAAACTCCCCTCACTCCATGGAACCCTTTATGGGGAATTATGCTTTAGCGCCTAAAGATAGCTCTCCTGATATTTATACTCTACTGGAACATAGAGTTTGGTCTAGTGTGTGGTGATGAAATCCATGTCACTGACCCCTAATGTTTAAGCTTGTACATGGGGATGAATTCCATGTCACATGTTATCCTAGACTCAAGGGGGTAATAAATAGGAAAGCACAATTATTTTTTCCTAATTAATTACTTATGTGGGGAAATACAAATATATACAATCAAATCACACAACAAGAAAATATATACAAGAAACAAGACTAAAATATAAATTTTTTGTCACCCCTGTTTCAAACACAAGGATTAGGAGAACAAATGGGGTGCCTTTGTCTTGAGAGGTCCTGCACAAAAAAGGTTAGTCGTTTGACTTAATGCAAAACCACAACTCCCTACAAAAATGTAATTACACAATACAAAACCACAACTATCAAAATTTTGAGATCAGTGGTTTTGCAATGAAGTAGAAAACCACAAAATCTCTAGTTTTTAATTGATGTAGATGGATTATATGTGTCAAAAAGATTATCAGATGCTTTAAAATATAGGTTGCTTAAGAAAACTTTAGCAAATAACTATGGTAGTTTGTAAACTTTAACTAATTAATTGAGTCCTTGAATAAATGGCTATGATGGATTTTAATTAGATAAATTATAAAACTATTACTACCAAATTAGTTTTAAAGACTAAAATAGTGACTCAAACTATACCCTAACTCTACCTAATTAAAAAATTGCTACTAGGAATGCAATATCACTAACAGCAAGGTAAAATCATAGATTTGAGATTTATGATATTGCAATAGGTATTTTAATAAGTTAATGATATAGTTTTTAGTTTACATTCTCCTTTATCTCTTGTTTATCCTATTAACCTGCACACAACAATCTCAAAAACAACCTTATTAGGCACACTGTTAGCCAAGAGGGTCAAAATAACCAAATTTATAACACTTGGATCATATATAGTCAGATTTGGTTTCAAAGAAGATTAATATGATTACTAATATGCTCTATAGGTAAAGATTAATGGGTTATTACCTTAAAAATAGACAATGATAGGATAGTTTTACCAAAAGACACAATACCTTGACTATTGATGGTGATATCGTGATTACCAGGTCAAGACCATGATTACCAAAGTCATGATATTACACTTTGAGCACCAACAGTTAGATTCTTAACTATTTCTTATTGTACCTGCACACATAAGACACACCTTTTATAGGTAAAACCAATAGAGTAGAATAACTTGTACAGGGGTTAGCAACAAATGAAAAATAGTGATATGAAGACAAACCAGATACTCTACAAAATCGTGACTACACACATAATATTGCTATTACCATATCAAAACCATGATTACTAGAGTCACGATCTTGCATCTTAACTACCAATGGTTAAGTCCTTGGTCAAACCTTCTTTTCCCTACACACAAAATACATAGAATACTTCCAGACAATACCAAATAGCTAAAAGTCCCTATATAAAGGTTAGACATAGAAAAAAATAATGATATTATGACAACCCAAAAAAAATTCAAAAACCACAACTTCAGAGTCAAAACCACAATTAATAGAGCAAGATCATTAATTTTGAAGTGGAAATTTTGCACAAAGGTTAAAATCCTATCAAAATCCAAAAATTGTTAGCAGTTGAAGTCAAATGTTAGTGCAAAACTGCTAATCTAAAAGTAATATCATGACTACAATACCACTGATACCAGTGTTAAATTACAAGTTTCCTATATGTGATGATTTTTTCAAAATCTGCCCTTTAATTATCATGTAGTTATACCTATAATCTTCCAAATCATTCTCATAAAGCTTAAGAGGTTAGATTTAGGGAGTATGGTCCCATCGTGGTCTTCAAAATGTAGCCTAAATTTTAGATTTCTTCTATATTACTATTTTTAGTAATAAAAACCCAAAACATAAACAACATCAAATAGAGAGGATAAAAAGATAATCAGATTACCATAATGAGAATTCTTACCATCATTTTACCTCTTGTAGCTCCTCTCCAAGATTTCCAAATGGATTTTTAATGCAAAATATGTTGGATGTTGGATTGCTTAACTATGCTTGATAATGGCTTCCAGTAGACTTCTTGATTGGATGATGGCTTTGATAGGGCAATATGGATGCAAGGGAGATGATAATAACAACAAGTTAGCAAGTTTACAAGTTAGTTTTCATAGAGGGATTGGCTTAGTTATATAGGAAATAGAGGGAAGGATCAATGGCTAGGATATTTCCAAGGAATTTTTAATTCCTTAGAATTCCTCTACAATAGAGAATTCTAGAGGAAAATGGGCTAAATTGGAGGAGATTTATAGAATTTTAGAATTCTATAAATCTCTATTAGGGTTTAGGGGTGTAGGAATAACTAGTTAGTAGGGTGGTAGATGGGTAGGTAAATAAATTGTATTTTTAAATTGGCAAGTGGCTTAATGAGTAGGTTAGCAGGTAAGTAGGTTTGGTTAATAGACTAATAAGGGTGATTAATTGGTTGGAGAGGTAGAATAAGGTTTGTGGGATGTAAGAGATAGGGAATATAATTATAGGTTAAATTAGTGAAATTAGTGTACTTATCAGGGTGAGCAGATTGAGGTACACACACCCTCTAAGATTTTCCTTTGGGAAAAGGATCCATGTGTTGTTTTCTACATGCACAACCTAGATAAACTCCATATGTAAAAGAGACTTTTGAAAAACCTTGTATCATGTTATTCTTACCAAGGTCCTGTGATGAATAATAGTTTAGGTGCCTAAATCATTCATGTCATGGTTTCCTCAAATAACTTGGATGTGAAATTATGACTTGAGAAGGTTTATTTGCAATAAAGTTTTCAAAATTTTATAGTCTCTCTTGATTATCACCCTTATCAATGGCTATAATTTATGACTAGTTCTTTACAATGAGGCATAAACTCAAAATTTTTTCCTTCACCCAAATGCCTGATTTGATAAATGGATAGTAAGTTCACAATCAATTTTAGTTTCATCGCAACTGATCCTACACTCTAAACAACTAAGGGACTAGAGTTGCCCAGAAGTATTTCATTTGTGTGGCTAGTGTTGAGAGTGGTAAACAAGGAACATTGATTCACTATATGATAATAAGCACCTGAATCCATAATTAATCTAAACACTAGTTATTCATGTGTTGTGGAAGACATTTTTTCTCTTGCCTTGGAGGTAGGGAACTTTATCTTCTTCATTTATGCTTCCAAATATGCATTTTTTTTGGAACATAAATTTTCATCATGGCTTGGTTTATAACAAAATTTAAAAGAATCCTTTGTAAAAATTCCATCCCATTACATTTGCCTTTTCCCTTAAGCCAAGGCTTTGTTGCCCACTTTCCTTTTTCAAGGCATTTGCCTTTGCTAGAATCAAGGTATGATTACGCATTATTTTCATTGACAACCAAAGCCTATTTCATAGATCCTTCAGATCAAATGTCACCAATGAAAATTAGCTTCTCTTATTCTCTTTGAAGTTGCTCACATAATGTATCAAAGGTTGGTTCCATATACCTTGTACCCATAACATCTTGATGTGTATAGTGATTGGAGATGAAAAATGAGTAGAGACGACCCAATTTTAAAAAAATACTCATGATTATTTGGCCATCAATCTTATTGACTTCGCAAGCACTTGACTTGAGTGATAAAATCTTCAATCTAAGGATAATTATCTGAACTAAGATCTTATTTCCAATTGTCAGGCATGTATCTTGGTGTGTTTCATAAAGGATTTTTGTATGGCCTCTCAAATTGCGCAAGGTTTTAAGACACCTTGAAAGTGAGACTTAATTTCATGGTCACTACTTACTTAATCAATCCATGTGCCTCATCACAATAGTTCATCCACTTCCCCCTTTTGAGTATATCTACATGACCAACTTCATGTGCCATTGAAATTTAGTAGAGGCCTTTATTAAGAAGTACATCCTCAATATAGACTTTCTAGGTGAAGTAAATTAGGTGGTGAGAATGTGTTATTTGCTTAGAGATATGACATGATAATGTATATGGGTTGATGGAGATGCCAACATGTGGAACACATCTACCTTAGTTTATTAGATCAGTAAAATATATTGGGTCACATGAGTAACTTGTGGAATTAGTGCATTTGGTAGTCAATCGACCTACATTAGGATTAGTTGTGTACCCATCCAATTTTAGTAATAAAGCTATATATAAAGAAGATTAATATCATTATAAATGATATCATGTATGTGAAGTGTTTTTATTTTATTAGAATAATATTGGAGGTTGTCCACTCGAAGTGGCATTCCCATATTGGGATATATCGTGGAGTTATTCCTTCCCTAAGGAGTATTGTATGGTGTTTCCCTACCTTAAGGGTATTATTCTATTTCAAACTATATTGCATATTTGGACATCTTGTCCTACCAATATATTTTATGATGTGTTGATCTACGTTGTATTCTTAATTATATTATTAAATGTGTGGATCTTACCAAGTAGTATTAGAGCTTCAATCTCGGTAAATGTGTGGTCAAAAGCTTAATTTTGAGGAATCAACTATTTCCTGTAAACCTTCACTATTTTTTTTTTGTAATTTTGTTACTAGATTTGGAGCATTAGTCAAGAAATCTATAGTTATAAATCTAGGGTTTTATGATCATTTTAGAGCAAGTTATTATTATTTTAGGGTTTCTCCTAAAGTCATTCTAACAGCCACAATTTCATGAATTATTCTATAATTTGTGTACTGAAGTTATAAAATCATTGAAGGAAGCTAAAAAAAATTGAGGTTCTGCAATTAGTTTTGAAAAAGTAATAAAATTTTATGGTCTTTCATAAATTTTATCTACAAGCTACAATTTTGAGATTTTTTCTAATTTCTTTGCATTTTTTGAAAGCTTGTAAAAATATAAGGAGGTATGTTCTTTGATTTTTTGTTTTTTAAGCCAAAATATCTTCAATCAAACTTTGGTCAAAGGATATATTTAGATCTAATTTTTATTCTCATATTTGGTGTTCTTGAAGCCCTAGTTATTATGGATCATGGAGTTAACATTTTTATTTAGATATAATGATATTGATGCTAGAGAACAATGTCTCTTTTTTAAGGATAACTATTTTCATATAGGTTTGTGGAAAACAAGTTTGTCATTTTATTTCAAAGGTGATGCAGTGTGGTTATGGGTTCAACTGTGCAAAAAATGATATAAATTTTCATGGGAAGAAATGGAACAAGTTTTTCTAGATCAATGTGTTATAAATGAAAAAGATGAAGAAAAAGAAAAAGAAGATGAATAAAATAATGATGATGGTGGTAATGAGGAAGATAATGCAAATAGTGATGAAAGAAAAGAAGAGACACATGATGATGATGATGATGATGAGGCTACATATGATGTGGAAGAAGAGGTAGGGGATCACGATGAGGAAGAAAGAGCGATGGAGGATAAGGATTCAAACATTTTAGCTACAAAGAGAGATGCTTAAATATTTTTATTTCATGTATGCATTCAAAGGAAGAAGGTCATTATGTCTACAAACTCTAGCATCATGTATAAATTAATAAACATGGATGTGGAAAACATCTACAAGTTCAACCAAGGAATGTCAAAGAAGCTTAAGTAGATGGAAAGAAGATTCAAGTTTTTCAATATTTGAAATTCGCTATAGATAAATATGTTTTACGTTCAATTTTGTATGTTTTAGATATGGATGGTTTGCATATTGATCTTGGATATAGTTTGTTAGAGAATTTGGGTACATTCAATATTAATGTGGACAAGTAGTTCAAGAATATTTGGTATAAGAGAGAAGATCACTTAGCAAGATACCACACTTAGTGAAGTAAAAATAAATGTCAAAATAGAGCATGCAGACAAAGTTGAAAATGGTAAAGAACATAAGAAAGATTTAGATGAAAAAATATATTAAGAAATAATACAAGTAGAGAATAACACTTCATCTAATCAAGAGATAAAGGCACTATCAAATGAAAAGGTCAAAGAGGTAGAAGATAATGTTGGTATGGTAAAAGTAGCAAAAAAGGATACTAAGGTTGGGGCATATAGACACCCACATCCTCATAAGAGGCAAAAATCATGGAGGCATGTTAGGGAACATCAAAGATTTTTTTGGAGAGAGAAAACAAAATATCATTTTATTCAACTAATACTACAACTAGATCTACATTGCATATAAAAAAATGAAATAGTTACAATAAATTATCCAAGTGTTAAAACCCACAAACCAACTAATAACTACCTAGTTGTTACAAAAATAAAAACATTAAATTAGTGTTTCTTTTAACTAATCTATCCTAAAAAGTGGGTTTTTTATAACAATAACAACCTTGATTTTATAATAAATTAAAGATAAACTAAAAACTTGTTATCCAAAATTGGCCGCCATGGATGATTAACATTCAAAACTTTGGTCATGTTCCTAACCTTGTTGATAGCCATCTACAATGATTTGTCATGGTCATAATGGAACTCATAGTGATAAACCTTGGTAGTTCTTAGTAGATTTCAGGGTCTCCTAAAATGGTCTAGCTAGAAGTGAAGTAAAATATTTTAGTCTTGTCATCAAGGTTAGTCAATGCGGTCATTTCCAATGTGTTTAGCATAAGTTAACGTAGTTTTGATAAGGTTAAGGTTTGAATGTGAAGTCAAGGCAAATCTCGAATCATGGATAAATAAGTAGGGTGGTGACCCATCCATGAAGAAGTGTGTTCCAAGCTGAGTAAGTGGACCAAAGAACAAATCTAATAAGTTAACAACATCAGACTTTTAAGCATTTTGACAAGGTTAAGGTATTTTTGAAAAGTTTGAGGTTTCTTTATTTTGTTTTGTAATGCTTATTACAATATTGTAAGATCATTATTTGAAAGCATCATCAAATATGAAGGTCTAATGTTATGTCTAAAGATGAAAAAGGGTCCTTTATGTCATTTAACACTTGTGAAATGTCATGGCACCTGTACTTGGTTGTACATCTTGCTCAAAATGTCTTTAAACTCATTTTTCAATGTTGGATTATTGTTGTAACTACCCATTCATCATTTTATAATGTCCAAGTAAGAGATAATGAGAAATTTGTAGGAGAAGAGGAGGTGAAAATACTTTGGCACATTTTTATACATCCGTACAAGTTAGGGAAGGTTTCATAATCACCTGGTTCATCACCTCCAACAGTCTAAGAAGGTAGAATGGGTAGATTTTTGAATAAAACAAGCTCATGGAGGAATTTTTGTAGAGGTTTTCAATTGAAGGGAAACATCCAAGCCTCTCCAAGGCTCCTCATAGTCTCTTCAGACCCAAATCTATGCAAAGAATGGAGTTACAAAGTTAAACAAGGCAAAAACCTTTGCCATTTCTCCATCGTGTTTCCTAGGTCTTCTTGGTAGCCTCATAATGGTCAATGGTTTTGCATTAGTACTCATAGGAGAGAGATTTATATTAAAATATCTTAGACAAAGGAGTGGACCCTAATTTTGTTTCAATTTATAGCATTATTTGTTTGGTTAAGATCCTTATCTTTATGAACAATCGCTAAGGAGTTAAGGTGCAGAATGGAGACTTCAAACCCCATGGGCTCAGTTTTCAATAGTTTCAAGGAATTTTTGACCTCATTAGTGAAAATAGATGATTGCATGAGACAATTTAATACTATACTATCCCTATAACACCATTATCCAACATCTGGTTGGCACATGCAAGTTTGGATAGCGCAAAATCTCCATTTTCAAGAGTTTCAAACCTAGATAAGAGGCTACAAGTAGGGTTTTGATTAGTTTAAATGCTATCTCACATAAAATGGTCTCAAATAAACTTATATCAACCCATTAATCCTCATAAAAACATCTTCAATGGTATAATAATAGATCATCCAGGTCATTAGTCTTAGTATCCTCCATGAAAGTTTAAAGTGTGAAGAAATGACTACAAGACTGTGGCATAAAAGAAGAATGTTTGGTCTGAATATGTGAATGATATACTTCAATAAAATACTTAAAAAAATATAAATAACATTAGGATTTCCTTTAGATTCTCCTCCAATTTATGGTCATTTATGGGATCTCAAAACATTTTCTCAAAGCAAGGTGAAGATAGATGATGTTAACCTACATGTCTACAAACTAGTAGGTCAACATTTGTACCTAAAAATAGTAATGAGAATGCACATGGGATTTTGAAGACATGTTTTTTTTCCATCATCCTTATTAAAAAATCTCCATAATCCTTGAGTCCAAACTTTTCAAGTCATAAGAGAGGAGGTAAAGTTTGTAGAAGCATCAAACATCCTGTTAAGTGTGAATTTTGTGTTCATACAAGAGAGTGACTCATAAGATTGACATTAGTGAGCTTCAAGGCATTACCAAAATATTTAAATAATCTAAAAGTTATTAAATATAGTTTTATATACCTTTGAGGTCTCAAACTATAACTTGCCTATCTTCATATAATGTACTTTACGGTTGTAGACCTATGCATAGGAAATGAATTAAACAAGGGCAGGGGTGTGCATGAGACCTAGGTTGTGAGAGTTCGAGAAGAGTTTAGAGGCATAGAATAAGTGTTAAAACTATTAAAATATTATTTATTAACAAGATATCATGGCACATCATTTCTTTAATTGAAGAGTGTTTTAAGCCTATTGAAGACCTGAGAAGGTAATGGTAATATTGAGT
Organism: Torreya grandis; assembly: GCA_037957365.1. NCBI lineage: Eukaryota > Viridiplantae > Streptophyta > Pinopsida > Cupressales > Taxaceae > Torreya > Torreya grandis. The sequence goes on from JARHVA010000070.1 coordinate 7,939,771, forward strand.
TTCATCTTGGAAAAACCAATATGAGATTGGTTTATCCTCACTATGATTGGTATAAACATGTATATTACATTAAATTGGGCACATGAATTCATTTATTTTTTTTGTTAAAGAAGGCAATACATATGGATATATGTACTCAATCATATGAAAAGTAAACACCCTGCCAAATGAATTGTGTGAAGACAAGAACCTGACTATGATGATTTATTATGAACATAAAACTCAATTTGAATCTTTTGGAGAAATACAAGGGATATTGAAATATTTTTCCGCATTATATATAGGGTCAAAATGGATCAAATAGTCTCAAAGAGGATAGATCACATCAAAAGAGAGCTTTAGGCCTAATGTGCACCTACAGGTCTGTCACAGGTAAAGAAGAGCAAAAGCATACTTGTGTTTATTGGTTGAGGTGATATATGATTTTTGAGGTATAAGAGAGTGTGAGAAAGGTTCTAATCCTTAATATTACCATAAAATAAGACCAAATAAACTTAAATGGACCTCAACCTTGAGGCCTAATGTGCACCTATAGGCCTGTGTGTGAAAAAGTGAAGAATCTTACAATTTTTAAGGTGTTTCAAGGATTTAAGAGTATTAAGAGGTGAATGGGACATGTTAAGAATATCCTATGAATTTTGAGATCATTAATAAAGAGAGAAATCAATTAATAAAGTCTTATATGGATAATTACCTATGACTATCCCCAAACCCTAGTAATGGGCTAATTCCGACTCTAATGAACTGAAAGGGTCAATTCCTTCAAGAAAAGATTTATTAATGTCAAGGTAAGTATAACACACCTAAATTAGGTTCTTATAAATCAAAATTAGCCTTTTTATAACCTATTTTTCTAAATGACCTCCCTCTAGTACACATTTAGGCTTGCATCACCTTAGAAGGTTACTTTTAGTACATGTGAACTTGTACAAGGAGGTGCATGGGATCTTAAGCACATTATGGAAGGAAAGGAGGGATGTATACATGATATTCATGGTATTAGTTCATAAATTAAATCCCGCAATTTTATGAACTATCATTAAGACCTCAAGTGCCTTTACAACCCTTATTAAACCCTAAACAAGACCCGATGGAGGAGATCATCTCATAAAGTGCCTAAATTGGATTAAAATGGTTCAAAAACAACTTGGATGTTCTCTATGACTCCCAATATTTTTATATATCATAATTTTGGCACATGTGAGCCAAAAATGTATATAAAATGGCCTAAAAAGCACCCTTTTTAGCTTATTTTCAAGGTTTTGAGGTCAACAAGTCCTCCTAACTATTTATATGGGATTTTTAAGCCAAGTAAGAAGTTTTTTTATTCTATAAAAGTCATTTGAGAAGATTACACAATGATAACACACGATACAAGTGGTCAAGTAGGCCTAAATGATGAAAGGTGACCAATATGGCCTCAAGAAGGTAAGGTTACAGACTAGTTATAAGACCTTAGAGATGAAAGGGATTTTCAAAGTATCTTGGTAAGCCTCTAATGGTATCTATGTAAACTTGGTGGATCATGAAACATAGATAAAAAAAACCTAGCCTTCAAAACTATTTGAAGTTCCTATGTCATGAAGGTTCTTTGCCTTTTTCTCATTACACAAATGTGAAGATTATACTTGAAGGTGGATCCTAATGCTTGAACAAAGACTCTATGAACTACTATAGTACCATATTTTAAGAAAAAACCACGGTAGAGGCCTCTAAATCACAAAACCAAACTTTACTCAAAAATTTAGACCTCGATAGCAAATATAAGGCATGAGAGGAAGCCATAAAGTTCAACCTCAAATGCAACTCTCAATGGATGAAGAAGCATTGCAAAGGGAAAGGTGTGCATATAGGGTTCTCAACTATGCCAAGTGTCAAGTGAATAAATTGTAACTACCCTCAAAGAATTATAGGTTTAACTCTTTGGGAGGGAAGTTAGATTGAAGAGTATCAAAACTGCTAAGATGGCCTTCTACACCACTCTTCATGAAGAGTTTCATTAACACATGGCCTAGAAGGCTAAGAAATAAGATGATAACACATTCCTAGAAAGCTTGGTGTCATCTTATTTTTATTTTTTTAACTCATTTAATCATGATATATAGTTCATGAGTTCTCTTCTTGTCCTACCTTTCTTTATTTCTCCTCTTCTTCTATAAATGAAGCCTTGGAAGTCATTGAGTGTAACCTATAAATGTGTATGGAGAAGCCCTACCATTTAATACTTGTTATTGACTTTGAAATATAATTCAAGTTGAGTTAAACTTTCTTATTCTTGCATTCAACAAGTTTGAGATGAATTGCTAATGAATGTTAGAGATAGTTGTATTACTTCATTGCATTTGTCCTTTCCATTCATGCCTCTATGTGAGTTAGTCATCTTTTCATAGGTCATATGAAGTGTATCACATGGTTGGCTAAGTTTAAGTGTTGAAATGTCATTAGTGTCTACTCATAGGCCTCTTAACTAATCACCATATCTATTGTAATAGCCATATCCTTCATATAGAAAACACTTATGTGGTAGGATCTATCTTGAAGCTATAAAAATCAGATTGTAAACTTGTCATTTCATAGTGCAAGCATTGGCAAGTAAAAGAAACTATATTTGGTGCATCACCTCCATGGTTTCTTACTAGTTTTCTCTCTTTTCTATCCTTTTTCCTTGCAATTGCAGTAGGTTACTAGTAGTTTTAAGTGAAGCATCAAGGGAGCTAGCCCAATCTAGAGATTCACTTCACTAATTATGGCACCCATAGCCTAGAAGTGATTCCATGCTATCATATAGTTAGGAAGGCTTGAAAAATATTCCTAGGGGTACAAATTAGATAGATAACACAGCCTAATTTATCATAATATTCCCCCCTTAATTCACCATAGCCTTCAAATTTGAAGAGAGATAAGTTTTGAATGCCTCAAACTTATCACATGCAAGTGCCTTTGTAAACACATATGCACATTGAGATTGGGTGGGGAAATATTAGAGATAGATATTATGCTATAAAACATGTTGATGTATGAAATGAACTTAAACTTCAAGTATTTGATGTAGCCATATCATTTTGTAGATATCTCCTTTTGTAGTGTTATATTCTGCTTAAGTGGAACAATGAGAAATATAGTTCTTCTTACTCCCCATGAGATTGGACCAAATCCCTAAAAGAACACAAATTTAGAAGTGGATTTTCAATCATCAATTGAACTTGCATGATCTAAATTTGTGTAACCTGTCAAGAAGAACTTATCATTCTTCTTGTATTCAAGGTCATATTCCATTATTCATAGAATATATCACAATATCCACCTAGTTACCTTCCAATGGCTTATATTTGGATCTTGCATGATGTGTGAAAGATAACTGACAACATAACTGACATTTGGCATAGTGTAGATTAAGTAGATGAGACTCCCAATCAACTGCCAATAGAGTATGGCATCTAATGGTGGCAATGGATCTGTACAAGATATCTGAAGTCTTATCTATATAAGTGTTGCCATTGATTTGAAATTCATTATACAAAACTTTTGGAAAATTATTTTGATATAATTCATCTGAGATAAATATGCATTGCTCCTTTTGACATACTTCTAGACCAATACAATAGAGTAGTAGCCTGAGATCTATCATGCTGAATGACTGTTTAAGATAATTCTTTGATGCCTCTATCATCTTTATTGAACTGGTGATAATTAGATCATCAACATAAATAAATATTATAAAAACCTCCCCTCACCCCCCATGCCCTACTCTTTAATGTAGAGGTTTTGATCATATAGACTCCTATAAAATCCATGTTGAATGAGATGCTCATCTATTCTTTTAGACCAATCTTTGAGAGCTTGTTTGAAATGATATAATGAATTTGTAAGAATGCACACCATATATTTTTGACCAAGTGTGACATCTCCTTATAGTTGAGTAATGTATACTTCTTGTAGATTTCCATTTAGGAAGGCATTGATTATGTCCATCTGATGAATGTTCCACCCAAACTATGAAGCCACAATAAAGATCATTCTAATTATTTTTATCTTGGATGTGGGAATAAAAGTCATTTCATAGTTTATGCCTTATTTTTGAGTGTAGCCCTTTGTTGTGAGTCTTACCTTGTGCTTGTTTATGCTACCATTTTACCTTGTATTTAATCTTAAAGATCCATTTGTAACTGATGGGATTTTTACCTAGTGGAAGATCAACAAGCTGCCATGTGTTATTCTTCATGAGAGACTGGTACTCTACATCCATGGCATTTGTCCAAGGTTTGGACTCTTGGGCTTCATAGACTATTGAGGACTTAAATGTTTTTGCAACTATGCTCATTAAGGCCTAATTTACCTCTACATGAGCCATACTATGAGTATTTAGTCCTATAGTGGATGTGTCTGGGACTTCATCCAATTTAACATCTCATATAATGATATTGTATCATTTGAGCTCATGTTGAGTAGTGGATGGTGTTGTTGGAGGTATTGGTTGACCATTATTATTTTCACTACCACTATTACCATCTAATAAATTTGCAAGCATGATGCCTATATCAAGTGCCTATGTGGAAGGTGGATCGATTTTACTTTTCTCATCAAACACTAAATCCCTACTAATAAACACCTTCTTACTCTCTAGATCAAGGAGATGATATGCCTTTGATTATTTATTGTATCCCACAAAAATGTATTCATTAGTTTTCTTATCCATTTTCCCCCACAAGACATGAATGTATGCCTTGGAACCAAAAACTCAAAGATGAGAGACTTTTGGTTTTTGCCCAATCCAAGCTTCCTATGGTGTAATTTAACCAAGAGCTTTGGAGGGTGACATGTTTAGTAGGTAAACCGTTGTGTGATATGCTTTTTCCCAGTATGAATGAGGTAGTTGTGCATCCTCAGCCATGCTATAAAACATCTCTACAATGACACGATGACACCATTATGTAGCCCTATTTGTTGTGGTGTATATGAAATAGTGAATTACCAATGTATTCCATATTCTATGAAGTATGTGGTGAAATTTTTATTAGTGTATTACACCCCATGATCTGAGTGGAGTTCCTTTATTATGTGACCAATTTCTTTTTTAACAATGTCCTTGAATCCTTTGAAGGTTTGTAAGGCCTATCATTAATTTTCAAAAAGTATAGACACATTTTCCATGAGTAATCATCAATAGAGAGGTGAAGTATTTATAACCTCTAATACTAAAATTCGTGTCTACGTAGATCAATACACACCAGATCTAGTGGGCTAGGAGCTTGATATTCACTTTTCCCAAAAGGAGCTCTTCATTATTTTCTAGCTAAGCAATTGGAACAAATATCAATGTTGTGCTTGAGTGTGGGAAGGCCTATGACCATTTGTTATCTATTCGATTCTAGCACATACCATAAATCAAGTGACTGTAACTACGATGCCAAAAAATTGTGATGTCTATAACATTTGCAATAAGGGCTTGATGTTAATTATGTACCACATCAAGTTGGAACATTTTTCCAATGGCAGAAGGTCGAACCATAATTTTGGAGCCTCTATACTTGTTTTTAATGAGATAATTTTTTTGACCATCTTCTTAATAAAATTCAATCTTCAAGTTGTGATAATGTAATTGTTTTATAGATAAAAAGTTCATAGTTAGCCCTAAAACATACATAACATTTGTAATTGTGCAAGTAATTGCCAAGATGTAGAGAGATATCACCATGACCTTGAATAATGCATGATGTATCATCACCGAGAGAGACATTTCCCTATGATGTTTTTGGATTCAAGGTGGAGAACTAATCCTTCCTATCAATCATGTGCCCTTTGGTGTTGGAATCCACATACCATAATGAATTTAGAGAAGTTGTATCCTCATGTGTCTAAGTGGAAAACAATCGGTCCTCATATGAAGAATAATTTTCTTTTGCAATATTCTTATGCTACTATGATTTTAAATGTTTGTTTTTCTATTATATTTTGGATGGGTGTTGTTTCTTTTATATCTATGGTGAATTATGTGAGTTGGGCTTCTTGCTGGATGAGCCCCATGTGAATGCATTGCACTAGAAATTTTGTAATTCATGTCTTATCTTGCCACATATAAGATATAATTTTTGGGAATGAAGATTATTCAACAATTATTTTTGTTGTTTGATCTAATTAATGGTTGGTTTTGAACCCTTCATGGGCTTTTTCCCATTTTGATGAACACAAGTGCATGTTCCTCATCTACTTCTTATGCATTTTACATGGATTCTTCTTGTTGCAACATGTTAACCAGCATCTCATATGTTGGTTTTTGATTTATGACATTTAGAGTGGTCAAAAAAAATTTGTATGTAGGGGAAAATTCTCTAAGGATAATCAAAACTAAAGAGTTAGCTGTCATTGTCTCCCCTAATGCCAAAAACAAGGCCTGTAAAGTTACAACATGATGTAGGAATGTTTCCATTTTTTCTTTGGTTTCAATTTGAGATAATGTAGTTGGATCTGTAGATGCAAAATCTAATTTTGATTCTTTGCCTTGCAGATTTCTTTGAACTTGTCTCAAGCATCCTTCGTTGTTGTGTCATTGAAGATATGAGGTCGTATCTCACCTGAGATTCCAAACATAATTATTAACTTTGCCTTGTGATTGGATTTGTCAAATTTATATTATTGATCAATGTTAGTGGCATCTTGGATCCATGTACCATCAACAATTGGCCATATGTCTTTGAATTCTAATTGTGTTTGTACTTTAGTTTTCCATGTTGTATAGTATTCACCATAAAGAAGATGAGTGTCTCGTAGAACAAATTGTAGTCCATTTCCAAAAACTGTGAACAAGATGACAAAGGGTGATGGATAGGTTCCTTTTCAATCCAAATAGGTCCCTTTTTATATATACAATCAATCTGATATACCATAACTCTCGATATACACACTCTTCATATATACTCGTTGATATATGGAAGTAACTCTTCCTTTCAATATATCATTTGGTAGGTAAAATATACATTTACATAGTATAAACAAAGTGGTACATGGTACCAAGATAATACATGAAAATAATTCATTCTATCATTAAAAAATACTTAGTGGAAATCCTTGTATATGGGCATAACTTCCCTATATAATTAGAAATTCCATTTGTCAAGATTTACGTTGAATGATTGTAGTGAATGGGTAACAAAGGGATGGTTTAAATGGACAATGTGAACCTTATCACTCCCCCATAATTTATAGGGATGAGGCCCAAACATTATTATTGCAATTATATTAAGTTTTGGATGCAAAAGATTAAACATGATGACATTACATGTAAACATGATCTAGAGGTATTGCTAATATTGAATGTTGCTATTGAGATTTGGTTGTCCCATTGTGTGTTTTTGTTATTTTGATTTTTGCTAGAAAATATAAATGTTTTACAATGCTCTTGTGCAAATTATATATTTCTAAGAATATAATTCCATTATAAGAGAAAAAAATAATCCCCCCCCCCAAAAATTTATCGAACAAATAAGTCATTTTATTTTTATTTCAAGAAAAAAATTATCCCCCTTTGATTGAATAAAGTACCCCTCTTTAAAAAAATGCACCACTTTTACTTTTACACCACTACTTCATTTTATAAATTTTCCCCACTAAAAACTTTTGACAAAAAATAAGTGGTGGGGTTTGAAACCTCAACTACTTTCAAGATGAGTTAATTATCTAAAATGTTATAACTAGTTAGGATAGGGTAGCCCTTCAAAAGGAGGAAATATTTATTTAAGGTGTAAAGTGTGTGGCTTTTATAATTAAGAAAAACATACCATGGTTTTGGAAAACCAGAGGTGGTGGTTAACTAGAGATCTAAAAAATGCTCAAGCCATGGTTGCAAATCCCTATCATTCATGTCTATGCAGAAGGCATCAAATATGCTAGTAATGGCTGCCAATAGCATGTGAACAAGAGTGATCATGTTAAATGCCTAGCTTAAACCATAGATGAAGACCACAAGGTTGTCCTCTTCAATGGGTTTAGAGGCATCGTAGATGAGAGCATGGGAGAGGGAACCCACTTTTTAGTCCCAATTTTTGAAGTCTAAGATCAAGTTACTCAATAAGACCAATATGGTTCACTATGCCATGGACATTCACAAGACTCTCTACCACATAGAAAAAGTCTTGCAAGAAATGATAGACTAGTGTGTTGAATTATTTTCAAGGCTCAAGTCCTTGGATGAAATGGTAGCATTGCTTATTGGTTCTCTTCAAAATCCATCACTTATTTAGGAGCTTCATTCTGACAGTACTTTGTGGGGGAAGCTTGCATCAGAGCTTTGATACCAAATTTTAGAGAGAGTGAACAAAATATCATTTTATTTAACTAATAATGCAGCTAGGTCAACATTGCATATAAACATAAAAAGATAGTTACAATAGCTTCTATAGAAGTTAAAACCCACAAACCAGCTAATATACCTAATTGTTATGAGAATAACAAAATTACATTAATATTTTTTTAACTAAGTTATCCTACTAAGTGGGTTGTTTTATAACAACTACAACAACCTCACTTTTACAATAAACTAAAGATGAATTAATAACCTGAGTATAACAATAATCACTTTGGTTATATAAATAATTAGAGGAATAATCACTATGGTTGCACATGGAATCACCAGAACAAAAATTTAAGGTATGTTAGTGCAGTGCTTTTTCCCATTGGGTTTTGCCTACACGACCTTATGGCCATTCTATGCCAATTAAGCTTCCTTAGGTTAGTTATAAAAGGGTCACATATGCTAATTTCATTTTAATATAATTATCTAATTAAGAAAATTATAGGCTTCCTCATGTTGCCCTAATTTTCCCTACATGTACCTCACTTTTCCACTTTAGAAGGTTAGACAGGTTAGTGCAATTTTATGTAAATAGGCCATATTTTACAGTATTGTTGTGTAAAGACAAGCTTCTTCCTCTTTTACAATTTATTTATGATTTCATTGCTCCATACATAGATTTTTTCAATCTTCTGTGTAAAGATCTAAGATTATGGCCAATTTGACATGGTATTAGAGCCATTTTTGTTAGTATTACAACAATCTCTATGATGAAATCTTACATATATTCGCTATTCTAGCATAAAGAAGAGTTTAGTGGGATTCCTTAGAGAATTCACGCTAAACTTTATATTAGAACTTCAAATCTCAAAAATGACTATGTTATTGGTTTTAGAAAGTGCTAGAACCCTTGGATTGACTATAAACATGACCTAGTTTTAGAACAGTCATTTTTCCTTTTTTTGGCATCTCAAGGTCCCTTTTTTCATTTTCTACAAAAATTCGTATGTCTTGTATTGTTGTACAAAAATGCCTTCTGGTTTTCTTTCTCACGTCGAAATCTCAAATGGGTCTCTTGTAGAATTTCCATCATTGAAGTATTTTGAGTATTTTTGGCTTGCTTTGATTTACATGTCATCATACCTCTACATTACTTGGATCTGCAGGTGGTTATTACTTCAACAATGAAGTTAATCTGCCTCATGTTTCATGCATTGGAGATTCCATTGTCTAATGAAGACTTTTAGAGGGATGTTACTTATCCAACCGACTAAATTAGACTTTTAGCGATGAGTAACTTCACTTTTCTAAGTTGAGTTGTTTGATAAGTCTACTTACTTGCCCATATAATAAATTAGACTTGTGGAGTTGATTTGCTTGAAAATTCATAAATTTAGGTAAGCAAGGTGCCAAAACTTGGATTACACTACTACAGACACCCTCAAACTTACAAGGGGTAATTACTTGCAACTTCGCCTACCTCAAGCAAAGCAGGTCTGAAACTCTATCGTACATTGCAAAAGACCAACTCAAACTTTTGAGGGTTTATTGCTTACTCAAGTTTTTTAAGGATGATTACTTCTGAAAGTTAAGTAGAGTAGGTCTAAAACTCCAACATAAACTATGAAAGACCAACTCAGAGTTGCAAGGGTCTATTGCTTACTTGAGTTTTCAAAGGCCAATTACTTGCAGAAGTCAAACAGTTTGGGAAGTTTGATTACTCTTCTGAGACCGACCTAGACTTTTGAAGGGTCATTACTGCTCGGAGTTGTGGGGTACCACTACTACCTTCTTCCATTCAAAAAAGTAGTCTAGGAGGTCCGATTAGTCTTTCGAGACCGAATCCAACTTTCGAAGGATCATTACTGCTTAGAGTTGTGGGGTACCTCTACTTCATTTTTTTTCCATTTCTATCTTTTTTTAGGTAAAAAATCACAAGTGTGGGAAAAAAAACTATTTTTGGAAAGGGTACAGGAATGTGTAAAAGTAAAAACTTGTAAGTGCCATAAATTTCAATTTGTAGCTTCGTTTTGGGTGCTATTGTTTTTAAAAATGCATATTTTTTCAAGCTCTATGCATTGGTGGCATTATTTTAGGCCCTTTGTAACATCCATTTTATTCATGGTGTAATGGCTTAAAACTCACTTCAAACCTTTTGTACCTTTCTTAGATGCATTATCAATTGTGTCAAACATCCCTCTTATACTCTCTCACACTAATTATTCATAGACACATTCTTGGTGATTCTCAATGTCTAATATTGAGCGTATGTTGCATTATAATTTTAGGGGGGGTCTTGTTGATAGTTCAAGGGGGTACTTGTATTGTGTGCAAACTATTATTTGCTTTCATCTCAATTCTATAAATTATCTCAATCCAATCCGCACTAATATATCTAAACTCGATCGAACCACTCACACCATTTAACTATCTCAACTGGAAGTCTAAAATACAGCTCACTTTGAGAGGTAAAAGACTCTATCGAATCACTATGGGTGAGGAAACTAAGCCGTCTACAAATGCAAAAAAGGTTAAGTGGTACAACATATGTGACGAGGCCTATGGGTTCTTATGATTGTTAATGTTTCCCAACCTCCTATTTCATGTTGAATTTACAAAAACTCTCAACAAAATTTGGACCATCCTAGACAAGCTTTTTGGAGTGCAGGACATCATGAGGGGTCATGATATAGATAATGAGCTCATCACATTGATCCTAAGTGACTATGACACCCTAAAAGACTTCTTTACAAAGTTTAAATCACTAAGACTATAGTTGAAATAATGTGGCATTGAGAAAATAAATGACCAGTTGATTCTACCTATGCTTACAAAATTGGGTCATGACTATTTAATTTTCATTTCTACATTTCATGCTACCAAATGTGCAGTTGGATCCACTTAGAAAATGCCATCATTAAATGAATTTGTTGGCAATCTAACTCGAAAGTAAGATAAGTTGGTTCAAATGGGTGCACTGAAGTCTTCAAAATCACATGCCTTGATTATCAATCAGGATAAGAAGAAGCCTTCTAGCAGTGGCAAATAGGAGAAGAAACAGTCTAAACCGATCATGAGCACAAAAAGAATCAAAAATAATATGCCAAGCCTAAGGCATCTCAAATGAGTCCTCCTCAAGTAGGAAACCTAAGAAGGAGAACTCAAATGCAACTTTTTCAAAAAACTCGGGCATGATGAATCTTAGTGCATGAAAAAGAAGATTGATACCTTGACTAAGATACTTGAGAAGAATAACATTAGTGTTCTTAAATTCTCAACTTAGAATGTATCTGCATAAGATTATACAAAGGCTAAAGACAACAAAAAGGGTAAAAATAAGGGCAAGGCACTTATTGCAGTTGCTTCTCAACCTTCGACTTAGGTTATTGACTTGGGTGTTCCTATCACATGGCCTCCTTAAAGGATCTATTTTCATAAATAGAACCATGTTTTGTGCCTTCAATTCTCATGGGTGATGACACTTTGATAGAATTCAGTGGTAAAGGATCGGTTGAAGTAAGTGATGGGACCTTCAATGATGTTTTATGTGTTCTTTCGCTATCCACCAATCTTTTATCAGTGTACCAAATCACTCACATAAGTGCAGGGAAATGAGTTGAGTTCACACTTGATTCAGTGGTTATCAAAGAGTTTCACAGTGACACTATAGTGGCTTATGGGAAGGCCAATCATCAGTCTAGGTTATATATCTTCTCATAATTTTCCCCAAATCAACCCTCAACTGCACTACTTACTCATGCAGATGGAGTGAGCAAACTATGGCATGAACAGTTTGGCCATTTAAACTACTGTTACCTAGAATAACTCAGTCATTAGGACATGGTTTTAGGGTTTCCTAAAGTAAAATTATTGGATGGCCTATGTAATGGTTGCATTCTTAGCAAGCATCCAAAAGAGAAATATGACAAGGGTAAAGCAAAGAGAGCCAAACAGAAGCTGAAAATTATCCACAATGACATAGCAGGTCCATTTCTAAAACCTTCATTCAATAGGACCAAATACATGCTCACATTCATCAATGACTTTTCAAGGTACACCTGGGTGTTTTTTTTCAAAAAGAAGTCTGAGGTCTTTGATCACTTCAAGGACTTCAAGGCACTTGTGGAGAAGTAGTCAGATTATTCCATCAAAATCTTAAGGACTGGTGGGGACTATGTCAACAAAATGTTTGAGCAATTTTACACATCAAAGGGGATTCAGATGCAAAAAATAGTTCCATATAGTCCTCAATAGAATAATGTGGCTGAATGTAAGAATCATTCATTGAAGGAAATGACCAACTACATGCTTCAATCATAGTCTCTTGCTCCTTAGTTTTGGGCCAAACTAATCAATTATGTGTGCTACATTCAAAAATATGTTCCACATAAAGCCTTAAAAGGAATCACTCCTTTGAATCTTGAGATGGTCACAAGCCCACAGTGGATCACTTTGGAGTGTGTGGATCACTTTGGAGTGTTTAGATCACTAGCAATAGCCCGTGTTCCCAAGAAGAAATGCAAGGTAATGGACCCTCAGAGTCAATCTTGTATCTTTGTGGGGTATCTAGAGGGTGCTAAGGGATACAAGCTTCTTCATCCTAAAACTCATGAGTTGTTCATAGAAAGGAGTGTCAAGTTTCATGAGGGCCCACTTAAACTCACTACTAGCACTCCAAACTGTTCAAAAGTCTCACTAGACATTGATTCCACCTCAGACAGTGACTTGGATCCACCTCAAAATCATCTTGATGATCAGGATGACTCTTCTTCTTTTTCAAGTTCAAGTGACGAGAATAATGACAAGGATTCTCCTCCTCCATCTCACACTCACACTTCAGATGATGATGACTCACCTCCTGATTCTCTATTCTCATATAATTCTAGTCCCACTTGGGCCAAACAAACACTTTAAAGTGCTATAAAATGGGTTGGAAATCCATCAGATACAAGGTGAACATGTTCACAATTTTAGGGGACTTCACATGCCTACTTGGTCATTGCCTCAGATCTAAAAACCTTTCATGAGGCATCTGGCATTCCATAATGGGATTTTGTTATGCAAGAGGAGTATAGTTCCCTAATCAAGAACAAATCATGGGACTTGGTCCGTCTTCCTTAAGGAAGAAAATTGGTTCGTTACAAATGGGTTTATTAGACTAAGTATGGTGCAGATGGGTCTATTGATAAGTACAAAGCTTTTCTAGTTACAAAGGGGTTTTCTCAAGTGCCTAGCATAGACTACACTGAGTAATTTGCTCCTATAGCCAAGATGATGTCTATCAAACTGACTCTAGCCATCGCAACTGCACATCAGTGGGATGTTCACCAAATGGATGTCAAGAGTGCTTTTCTACATGTTGACCTCAAAGAAGAGATCTACATGAAGCAACCACAAGGCTTTGTGGAAGATTCCTCCTTCGTCTTCAGACTCAAAAAATCTATCTACGGACTCAAACAGGCCCCTCGAGTATGGTATGCCAAGATGGAATCCTTTCTCCTCACAATTGAGTTCACCAGATGCCAGTTAGACCTGAATGTTTACATCTTACAGCATGATGATTCTCTATTGATCCTAGTTATCTATGTGGATGACTTGATGATTACAGGGAGCTCATGATCATCCATCTCAGTAGTGAAAATTGTACTTTTAGACATATTTTCAATGATAGACATGGGATTGTTGCATTACTTTCTTGAGATTGAAATCATTTAGTTAGATTCTAAGATAACTTTATCACAATCCAAGTATTCTCTTGATTTTCTTGTGAGGTTTAACATGGTTGATTATAAGCCAACTCCTACTCCCTTCTTGTTTGGTGTGAAGCTTGAGGCTAATTGTCTTACACCATTGGTTGATGCAACTTCATATCCACAACTTGTGGGCAGTCTTATCTATCTCACACACACTAAACATGACATATCCTATGCAGTTAGCATGGTCTCCTAATTTATGCAAGAGCCACATGAATTGCACTACATTTAGGGTTCATACAAATATGAGATACACTACGAAGCAAGTATAAAGGTTGATTTGATCAGATACACAAATTTAGATTGAGCTAGAGATAATCAAAGTTGAAAGTCCACTTTAGGCTACAATTTCTCACTTGGTTCAGGTCCAATAAGTTGGTCAAGCAAGAAGCAACATGTAGTTGTTTTATCATCTACAGAGGTAGAATATAGAGGGGTTGTCAATGCCACCATTGAGGCAATATGACTTTAGGGGATTCTTGCTAATTTTGGTATCCAATTTCATAAGCCAACAATCATCTACTATAACAACCAAAGCACTATCCAAATTTTCAAGAATTTGGTTCTCCATCAAAGGACCAAACACATAGAGATTCACATGCACTTCATCAAGGAGCTTATAAAAGAGCAAGGCATTGATCTTTAGTACTATCCAACATCAAATCATATTACAAATATTCTGACCAATCCCTTCACAAAGAGTAAATTTGTTCATATGTGAGCTCTCATTGGGGTTAGGGCTGGTCTACCTTCTTCTTCCTCCTATGGAGGTTCTTCACTGTGTACTTGAGTACCTCATCAAACTTTCAATGATAGGACCCAACTCTCATCTCACCTAAGCTACGCTTAAGGGGGGTTGTCAGTGTAGTGTTTTTTCCCATTGGGTTTTGCCTACATGACCTTATGGCCATTCTATGTCAATTAAGCTTCCTTATGTTAGTTATAAAAGGGTCATATAGGCTAATTTCATTATAATGTAATTATCTAATTAGAAAAATTAGAGGCTTCCTTATGTTTCCCTAATATTCCTTATATGTACCCCACTTTTCCATTTTGGAAGGTTAGACAAGTTAATGCGATTTTATACAAATAGGTCATATTTAAAATATTGTTATGTGAAGACAAGCTTCTTCCTCCTTTGTAATTTATCTATGGTTTCATTTCTCCATACATATATTTTCTCAATATTTTGTGTAAGGATCCAAGATCATGGCCAATCCGACAAGGTAGTGTAGTGGATTGTGGCACATGGAATCAATGGAGTAATCACTTGGCTATGCATGGAAGCCAAGGGAAAAATACTATGGTCGTGCATAAAAATAGAGTAGTGAAGTGGAATATGGAATAAAGAATCAAATGAGGAATCATTATATGTTGTTGTATGATTGGGGATGGAGATAAGTGTGTAATGATTTGAAGAACACTCATTACTTGGTTTCTTTTGATGTTTCCGGGATGAAACATGTCAAGGAGAGATGACATGTTATGTACCCAGGGATATGATATTATAATGTATATGGGTTGATGAAGATACCAACATGTGGTACACCCACCTGCCCCCCTCCCCCCTTGGTTACTTGTATGGGTCAAATATATTAGGTTGATGATTAACTTGTAGAATTAGTACATTGGATAGTGAGTTGACATTCATTGGGATTGAGTGTGTACCCATCTATTATTAATAATAAAGATTTATATACAATAGATAAATATCACTATATAAGATATAATTTATATGAAGAGTCATCTATTCATTAGATAGATAATGAAGGTTGTCCCTTGGAAGTGACATTCCTATATTGGGAGATCTTGTGGAGTTATTCATTTCTTAAGGATTATTGTATGATATTACTCTACCTTAAGGGTATTATTCTATTTTTGAATATATTTTGGACACATTGGCTCACTAATATTTCTTGTGATGTGTTGATGTACATTATATTTTGCATAATTCTATTATTATATGTGTGGATCTTATCAGAATGACCTTTGTCTTTGTCTTTTTTGCATAGAAACTTTTTGTAGGGAAATGAAAGGCCTCCAAAAAATGTTTTTGAAAGGTCTTCAAAGTTATATATCAAAATGACCAACTCAACAAGAGGATCATAATGGAACACTGTATAGTCCCCTGAAAGGTGTTTTTTAAAAATATTTTTCCACAGTTTCATATCAAAAAGATCAGCTAGACAAGAGGATCACAATGGTGCAATTACCCAAAGGGATGTTTTTCATAGACTTTTTTTTTAATATTTTAATTGGTTTCGAGGCATGATTTTCTAACATAAAGATTGAATTCCTCACCATTTATTAGATATTTAAAAAATAGTTTTATGCAAAATTTTAAGACCTTCTCACTATATTTCCCTAAACCAGAATAATGAAATTGCATGCAAATATGTCAATCTCTTACCAAATGTACCCAAGGCTAATTAGGAATCATTAGGCTAGGTTATGTCTTATCTATGGGATATATGATATTCTTATCTTATTCATAAATAGTGATAACTTTAACTATAGAGGGTTTACCTTACCTGTAGCCACACTATTCCATCATAGAGGTACAAAGATAATTACTTGCTAAGGCTAATCATTTATCGATGTACCACAAACGTAAATGGTCAATGGCTTCTTATGGATAAGTTTATCCTAAATGATGTGGCTTTTTTGATATATCAAAGGCACGTGTAAGCTCAAATATGTAAACAACATTGTCTTTGGCTTGGGTATATGTGGGATTCACCTCACTTCACATACTGAGACGTACTTAGCCAAAAATAATAGTTTTCTATAATATTAAAAAACCCATGATATAAGCTTTCTAACTTGGATCAAATCTGCAAAAAGAAAAATAGCTCCAAACCCTTAGTACTCCATTATTTTCACCACTTTTTATTTGCCAAGGTCTCGTAAAGCCAAGGTGAAAGCATGTGGTGGGTAGTCGTAGTATACCACTAAAAACTATAAGATTATAACTAGGAAAAAAGATGATGCAAAAAAATAGCAGATATGATATATTAGAGTATGAAAACAACAAATTTGACCAAGGTCCACAAAAATTAATAGCTATGTGAGCACGAAAACACAGATCTAAATAAGCTCCACAAAAATCAATATATTTGTGAGCATGAAAACAACAGATCTAAACAAACTATACAGAAAATCGATAATGGAGACGAACCTTTCAAGAAGCTTTGATATCATGTAAAATTCCTAGATAGATTCTAGGATTATAGAAACTACCTTAAGACTATCACCCACATGCATGCAATAGATACATCACATAAAGAAAATACAAATGATTTATATGGGTAGCATTACTACCTCTTTAGATTAAAAGCTCTGGTATCAATCTACCAACATTATAACACTAACTCTCATCCATAGATCTATCTTACACACTAACCCTCTATCCCCTTGTATATAGATAAAAAAGGTGATAGGTTTAGGGTTTTGGAGAGTAATTTAGTTGTAAGCCTTCTTAAAATAAAACTTTATTATTATTATTATTGGGAGTTAATTAAGTGAATTACTTAATTAAATTTTTAATCTAATAATAAGCTATGGACAAGTGTGCTCACAATTAGTGTTTATTTATATTTGCAATTACAAATTCTAAAAGCATTTTAAACCATACAAAAGTGTACGAGCTATTGAATAAACTAATACTAGTTGTTGATAGCACATCCAATCATTTTAGCTAGGATGAAAGAAGAGTAAGGAAAATACAAGGTCACAGATAAGTTGATGAAGGGTGTAATGTACCCAAATCATAATGCCCCCTTATATTAATAGGTCAATGCCATCGAGATTCCACTACGTAAGGCGATGACTGCCATAAGAAATGAGATGATAGAGCTCGACACTAAGCTATACGAAGTCTATAAAAGAATGAAGAAGGAAGAGGAGTGAATCAGAGCCACAACATAACAATTCATCAAGGACACAATTGTTGTTAGATAAGATATAGACATGTTTTGGACATTGACCCCAAATTATAAAAGACTATCAAAGAAGACAATAACAATTGTCACAAAATGTTCTAGACTTGTGACATGTGAACTATTCACCAACTTTCCAAAGGTCCTTACAATTAAATGGGTTGTATAAGGCAAACAAACAAAATAACATTGGAAGAATGTTGGCCTTAGAGTTTTGAAATTTTTTCCCAATTATAAAGTGCCAAAGTGTGACCAAGGGTTAGTGCCAACAAAGATAGCGGGGAGAAGGTAGAGTACCAAATCCTTTGAAGAATGTCAAGGGATGAAACAAATAGAATGATTTGATTCTTGAAAGAGGAGTCAAATATAATGAGTGAGTGCCAAAAGGCAAGAGTGTTAAAAGGTAACCATGAGAGGAGGATAGACTAACATATTAATTGTTGACCTTGAAAAAGTAACAAAGATGAACTACGACTTGGTAAATACATAGAACAAGCATTGAGCTACAGAAAAACCTTGATGATCTACATGATCCATACATTAATCTCCCTATTCTCTCTCTTTCTAAAACTGTTCGCTTCATTATAGAGAGTTAGTACGTATACATGTGTCTCCCTATTCTCTCTCCTCTAAAATTGTCCACTCCATTAAAAAAAATTAATATATGTATTGGGGAAATGCCACATTTTTTTAGACAAAGCATATATGTTGCAAAATAGATTAGAATAGTACCAAAAAAAATAATATATTGGAGTGGAATGTATACCATTGAACACAATATACTAATTGTTATGGATTAATATGTGACTAGACTATTTCAATGATTATAAATAAATGTTTAATTGAAGCCTCACCAAAATCAAATCTGACTTAATATGTGAGGTCGGTTGTGACTACAAATGATGCTCGCGATGTCAATGAAACCAACAACATTGACAATCATGTAGATGTAAGAAAACGCTGGCCCTCTTATTTGTAACCAGATTGACTGCCCACTTGAATTCGTAACTCCGAATTCTTAAAAAAGGTTTACCCATTAAAAAGAAGCAGCAGCAGATGCTTTAGTGTGTTTCCTTTTAAATGGAGAAAAAGGTCTTGAGAATTCTATGCAGGGATCTGATAAAACCAGGGAGAGAGCCGGCCCTTCAATGGCTTATTGGGGCTCCTTTTATGCCCTTCACAATTATTTCTTGTTTCAAATGCATTCATACCGATGGCGATCCCTTCACACCCAACTACATTGCAGAAGCAGGTCACTATTAATACTCTTATTGTTGATTTATTTATAACTAAGAACATTACAGATTTATGATCATGTTATACGCTTTCCTTTCCATTTTTCTTCACATTTTCATTCTTTCCTATTTGTTTGGAATTTCTTTGTATATATGGTGACTGTCTCATAAATTATCAAGTCTTTTTTCTAGCAATTATGTGAGTATGTGCTTTTGAATGCCATGCTTTTGACAACGAGTTCTAGGGATGTGTAACGTAAATATAATTATTTTGACCATTGCTGGATCAGTTTTAGTTTTGCAATTGAGTTGTAAATTCAAAGCGGAAGCAGTTTGTTTCTGCAGTCAGCTGTAGAATTCACATATCAACAAGCACTCATTAGGTTGCTAGGTCAAAAGGATGGATTGGGACACATTCACAGGTGAGGTTGTTATTCCTAATTGGCTGTTATGGCATCACATAGCATCCCGTTGTCAGCTATCAAATATGGAGGGGTAAACCTATTCCCAATTGAGTAGGGTAAACCTTCCTGATGGGTACACAGTGAACCAGATCCCAGGAGGTCTGGGGGACAACACTCTAAACGAGGATTTAGATGTGTTAAATGCGGATATAGAAATAATATAAATAATATAAACAAGATTAGAAAACAATAGAACTCAAACACAAAAATTTATTAATATGTACATTTTGTATATGGCACACTCTTGAGGGAGTTGTATGGCTGCTTATCTTCTACTATCTGATTGCTATCTAATGCTAGAAATATGTATATATAGATTACAAAGCCATGAAAGCCTAAATAATCGTTATGGAAGTTGATTTGTTTGGGATTCCATTTGTGGTTCTTCACCTTTTGATGATTACGTGGCTTGATTGCCAGGTGTGCTGTATGCTTACCAATGGTTTGGCATAACCTGAGCCCTAGAAGTGCCACCTGGCATGATGCAATGTGGTATGGACTGTCCAGGTGGCCGATGTGTAATCTAGATGTTCTGCACAGGGACTAAGCTGCATGTTATTTTTTTGGGTGCTCCACGGATGGCCTATGTTGTGTAGAGGTTGCGCGTATGGTGTGGGTTTGTGTGTGATATGCAGGGGTTGTGCACATGGTGCGGGTTGGTGCTGTGTTGTGTGGATCACAGAGTTTTGCTGAATGGCGTCGAGATTGATCATAAAAAATTCACCGACAGGCATTGGCTTGCACACCATAGGGATGCTGCCTCTCAGCCCAGTAAGGGGAACCCCTTGACTTATATTGAGGATCTGCCCCATTTCAGGTGGAGAGCACAATGTTATCTTCTGAGCTGTGCAGCATGTATCCTGGTGCTGCACGGAATGCTCATGATGCTTGGGGCTGCACAGAGGTGTTCCAAGTGTGGAGGTGCACACATTGCTAAGGCACTCAAGGTGAGAGCACGGACCTGCATGGTTAGTTTTGGAAGACATAAAGGTGAGACTGTTAAGGTTTTACAGTTCACTGTGCTGAAGCGATTCCTCCTACAATTAGGTGTGATCCTCAGGTCACGGCAGTCAACTAGCCACAGACAACCAGTGCAACCCCTGTTGCAGAATTTCTTCACAGCCCAACTCTGAACACACATGTTGATAAGCATAGCTAGTGTTTAAGCCACGAGTCTCATCAGTTTAATATATAATCCTATAAATGATAGACGATATAACTGATAGATATAACTTGATTTCTATCAAGAAATTATGGGAGATTGACATATTTATCATGGACATGTGCAATACAAGCCTCAATTATAGATTCCATATACTACCATCACAGGGACATTCAGGTTATAACTTACAAGATAGCAGTTCCAAAAGTACCAAGAATTTAATTCAAACTTGGACTCTGTTATTGGAGAAAATAACGCGATTTCAGTATGAGTTCCAAATATACGAAGGCCATGCATGTATTTGGTTAAGATTATTATTGCTTGAGTTGCATAGTTCCCATAATGGCCTTAGCTAACTATTATGCCACCGGTGGAAAATGCATATGGCTATGTGTTCGCATTAGTAGAGTT
Organism: Torreya grandis; assembly: GCA_037957365.1. Classification (NCBI taxonomy): domain Eukaryota; kingdom Viridiplantae; phylum Streptophyta; class Pinopsida; order Cupressales; family Taxaceae; genus Torreya; species Torreya grandis. The sequence goes on from JARHVA010000070.1 coordinate 7,961,021, forward strand.
GATACTTGCAGAACATTTCTGAGACACAAAGTTAGACACCAAGACATGCAAACAAACTGCTATTCAATATATGAATGGAATTTAGAAATCTCTAGAGCTACCAGGGCAACAAATCAACTGGCCTCCGACAACCACTTCATACCCACTGCTGGAGAATTGCTATGCCCCCACACTTTGAGCACAAGCACCATAATAAGCATAGTGAGTGGTTGAGCTGTGAGTTTCACTAGTTCAATGACAAATCAGATATCAAGAAGCCTATATATGATAGACAAAATAACGGATTGACATAAGTTTATTTCTGTCAAGAACTTATGGGAAATTGACATATTTATCAAGGACAATACAAGCCTTAGTATTCCTTTAGCCCATTGGTCTCAATAAAAAATGGCTGCCATAACCTACCACCTTAGGGACATTGGATTATAAGATAATAGTTGTAGTAACCAACCCCAAACTGATTTTTTGTGAAATGACTGTTTGCTGATCACAAATTTCTGAGTCTGAAACCCTGTCTTAAGTCTGAATATTGATGTTTTCAACAACAACCACATATAAAAACCCTTGCCAAACAATGAACAATAATTGCAAGCAAATAACCAAACATTTAAATCACATAATAGCAATTTTCTGAACATGCAAAAGACTGATTTTTAATGACATCAGTCTTCAGAATTTTCTATTGAATAATCTTCAGAATTACAATGTATTTTCAGACCTGTTTACAATGCATGAAACTGACCAAACATGAAGTGCCCTTGCTTGGAGATGTCTCAGCTTCGTTTTGAGTCCCAAAATTCTGATGGAGTATGCCAAACTCTTCCAAAGGTGAGCCGCCCCTTCCTAGGGCGATTTTGCCATAGAAAATAAATGCCAACCTTAAACCTTGCAAATGTGTACTTGAAATGATTGTCACAGCCTAAGGAAAGTTTTAAATCAATATCCACAAAAATATCTTTAGCTGATATGAAGTTATGAGTGAATCTTCAAATTCAGGTCATGGCTGCCATCACCCAGAAAACTCCAAAATTTGCAACTTTGGTGCCCTAACGGTGACTTCCGTGTGAAGCCACTCTTTCACTAGCTAGGGTAGGTCTTTCACTACCGAAACCAGCAATAATGGCTAAGGGTTTTCATCCTCAACTCATCGCAAACCTCCTGGTATAATTCCAACAACATTTCCCCATGATAACACATCAACAACACTCCCTAATGAGCCTCCAAAAAGTGTTTTATAATCTTCAATGATGAGTAGGGCATAACCCTAACTTAGGCCTCCCTTTTCTAATTGGCCAATAAAAACACTTTTAAACTTTTAAAAACAACTTAAAGTCATCACATTAGGCACTAAGGTACAAAAAAGCGGCCCCCTTTTATCCTCAACTTAAAATTAGAAAGTTACTTTATTAGTATCACCTTTTGAGGAATAAAAGATTAAATTAAAATAATATAACCTTAGTACTAGCCTCCAAGCTGGAAATACCACCAAAATAATCATCTAAGACCAATCGAATCCCCTTACCAACGCCATTTAGCCTACGGTATCTCAAGAATAGGCTAAAGGACACAAAAATGCATTAGAGGCTAAGAGGGGACATTACAATCGTTCCAGAAGAAATAGGAATTTAGCTTCAACCAAGTACAATATTGTCATAAAATAACGTTAATTTGAGTATTAGTTCCAATCAGATGAATGCCATGCATGTATTTGGTCAAAATTATATACTTGGGCTCCATTATTCCCATACTAGGCCTTAGCTAACTGTTATTCCACCAATGGGAAATGTCTATGACTGTGCTCACATCGGTATAGTTGATGCATGCGGAACATTTCTATGATACACACTTAGGCATTGAATCATGGAAACAAATTGATATTTTTTATGTACAAGGAATTTATAAATTTGTAGAGCTCTCAGAGGACCAAATTTCTAGTATGTTTTTAACTCATAATAGGCAGACTCGAAAAAACCTAAAAATAATGTTAACATTGAAAAAACAAGAACACTTAAAAAAAAATTGTGCTTAGTATCTGCCAAACTTTCATTAACTTCTCAATTGAAATTCTTGGTGAAGCAAACAAGCAAGGCTTTTTTTTTGTCAAGAAAATATAGTCTAATATTACATTCATGATTCAAATAATACAGTGGACATCAAGAAGGCTGTGGCATAAAGGGCCTACATTTCCTACCCAGGCAATAAGGGAAAGCATTCCAGATTGATCATGTTTTCTTGATCATAATCTTTCATTCATTACAGGAAGAGAATCTAGAAAGTTAGATTTAGTTTATAACTACGTCCCCAGATCGTTCACCCTAGACCTCAAGACCCTGGCCATATTTGGGCAGGATCTGTTGACCAGGGGCGTTTTTTTTTTTTTTTGATTTCACTTTATAAAAAGTTAAATATGGACTTCAAAAAGCAGTAAAATTTAAAATAATATTTCCAGTTTTGCTTCACATGCTTTGTTTAGCGCCATTCACATTCACACTCAATGTCTTGGAGCCAAGTTCCTTCAAATGATCTAATGTTAATGGCCTTCAACACTCGAAAGATCGACTTGTGTACCAACCCTATTATAGGTGGAAAATCAGTGGGTAGAGGCTGCTTCCAATATGTAAACAAACCTGCCAATCTTATTCCTTGGGGCCTTCAATACCCCTTCACAATTATTTGACTATTTTTGTTCATTTTTATCACTGTTTGCAGGCTCATTTTCCAAATTAACCTCTTCCTTGTGATGCTTTGAAATTTCCTCCAATCCCTTGTCAAAACTCTTAAAACATAGTGGTTCTTTCCCACATTCTTTTGGAAACTTGTCACTTGCCAAATTGTCGAAGGATCCTTTACCCTTTGATTCTTGATTCACACAAATAACCCCCATTGTGGATTGTCAATTGAATATCATGACATTTGACATTGAATTATCAGTATGTTTTGTGGTTATTTAACTTAGTTTTTTACTCTATGCATATTATGTTGTCAATTTTGCGTATTTGGCTATATTTTTAATATCTTATATATATTTTTATTCGGCCATATCTAAATACTTGTTCAGGCCTAAATTTTTTTGCCATATTTGACGAGTGTCGTCTAACTCCTCATTTAATCAATATTCAATTGATGTCTTATCAACCAGGGTTGGTGTCCAAAGTTATCTGCAGTAAGGTGTAGGATGGTAGATCTAGAAGGCTGCTTATGGGGGTGCTCGCTGATCCTATTCTAACTTTGACTAAAGAAAGGAATTTGTCATAAACTATGTGATTCACGCTTTTGCTGAAAAAGAAAGAAATCGAATCAATCCACTCTTTTGCTTGAAAATAAAATTTACACTCCTATGTATGTTTGCATGGAAAGTAAATTCACACTCTTACTTACGAAAGGAAATTTGCTTCACACGTCTATTGTAAAAAAAAACACACTTTGCTTATTGAAAAAATGAAATAAGAGATTTTTTTTTTAAACTATGAATTTGTTTTGATGTTTTTATGAATAAATGCAAACAATAACAAGATTCTAATTAATTATAACAATGAATTAATAAAATATAACATCAATACCGTACACAGTTCGTGTTTCCAAAGAGAGTGGGCCCTTGCTCCTCTTGGACTCAGGAATAAAGATTAATCAGTGCTGGAAACTGAAGTATTAATTCATAAAAATGAAATGATTACAATCTAGCTGAAACCTGTATGCTTGTACAAATCTTTTATATAATATCTGATTTTTGATTCTTGATTCTCGATTACTTTCAATGACGAAAGTCTTACATTTTATACTAATACAATCTACTCAAAATAGGATGCAAAGAAATAGGATTCCTTGGTCAATCCATTCATTCAAAGATAGGAGATTGAATTTCCAAGAGATCCAATTATTCCGATGAAATCATAAACTATCCTATAATAGTCCTAAAATCTAATTACATACAATTTTATCAAAAGGAAGGCCTTCAAAACAGCAGACGGTTATTTTTCTTATTTGATTATAGTTGGAATGTCTCTCTAATCCGATCTGACCACTAGCTTCCCATTTGTAGCTTCGTCCTTACAGAATTTTCGGAATTGACTCTGCGAAGTTCGTAGAAACGAGCTTGCAGAGTCCGTAGAAACAAGCCTGTAGAGTCTATAGAAACAAGCTGGATGGAGATCAAAATGAAACATTCATTATACATTTCCTGTGTCTTCTTTCTGAGTATTCTTCACAACAAAGATCACTAAAACATGCTATGTATTAGACATTAATGACAAAGTAAAGGTTTAGTCATTGGTTCAATATAAACAAGACAAATATCTATTTTTCATGTAATAGCTATCTAACAATCTAAGATTTGCATAAGATAATATCCTTCTAGAGATGAATTGAAGGAAATAACATGTCAATAATGAGCCATATTTTGAGCTCATCTCCCTCAAGCTTTACCTTTTGCAAGTCCCATTGCAAACATTTATTGGCGTTCATAGCTCTAGTTTCTGTTTTTCACACTCTAATTCAAGTCATATTCATCAAATTCATCTATTATATGTCTGTCTGAATTGCTGGTAAATCCCTGATGTGTTTGAATCATTTGTTTCCATATACTGAATTGCTCATCTGATTGCAGAGCCCAACTCTGCCATTCTGAAATAAGTATGATCAGCAAAGGGGGTCTATATCTCATGTCAATCCATTTCTGCTCTCTCCCAGAGTTGATTACCTCTAGTACAATTTTCAGAATTGAGGATGCTCTCCTCATAATCTTAAGTTATTTGGGGACATGACCTCTCACCTTTTAAGAGGTACTGAAAGTTGGTCCCATCTGTTTACACTTGTAGCCACCATTGAATTAAATCTTTGTTTACACTTGTACCCACCACTGAATTAAATCTTTGTCTTGAAAATAAATCAAAAGAAACAACACAATCATATGAACCCTGTAAATAATGTGTTTTAACTTCATCGTCTAACAAAGCACAGTTAAAATTTTGTTTGATCAATTTGGAAATAGGAAACGCTGGTCTGACACACAATCCTGTAGTCTGAGCATGATTTGTATAGTCCTCAAATCTGTCTTTCCATGCTATTTGATTTTTGAATGTAGAATGTAATGCTCTCAGTTGAACTTCTCCTACATGAAGATTTATCAAAAACTTATTGTGCTCATAATCTCTTAGAATCAAGTAATGCAAATCACAAAGCAAATCCTGCTGATCAAGGTCAACATGATAGAAAATTTTCAAAAATGTTGTTGGCTGCAAAATTTTGTAAGGAAGATGACAGGAGATCCGCAAAAGCTGTCATCTGTAAAATTGTTCAAATAAAAACAAACTGGATGCAGGAGAAGGATTCCTACATGCCAAAAGAGTTTCCTCTAATTTGCATGCATCTTTCAAATTTTTTTTAACTCTTGGACTTTAGCTTGTAATTTTTTCTTTTCATTTTCCAAGAGTTTGTTTGAAGAAGTTGCATCTTTGTTTTTCTGTTTAAGTACATAATGTTTTTCTTCAATTTGATGTAGTATTTGCAAGGGAGGAATACTTGGGTTACTTGTTTGACAACCATGGTCAACAAATACCTTAGGAGAAGAAGGTGCAACAGCAGGTGCTTCGGAAGAGTTTACCAAACTCTGCAATCCCCTATTTTCCTTCAGTTTTGCTACATATATCCAAAGATCTATTTGTTTATTTTCATGTTCCTTTATTATTTCTTCTAATTTGTGAACTTCTGCTGCATGATCAGCAGATGTTGTATCTAATTTTTATTCCAAAGATGAGTTGAGATGATCTTTGTTCTGTAGTTGACTAATCAAGTCAGCAATGTTAGCTGTTTGTTGTTGTTCAAGAGCTTGAGCTTGAAAAAGCTGCAAAGTTAACTGCATAACATAATAATTTAGATTAGATGATTCGTCTTTCTCATTAGTACATATAGTTTTCCCTTTGTCCATTGCAGTTTCAATTGGAACAGGTGGTTGTTCCATCATACTTAATTCCTTTGTCGTGTGTGGCTCTTCCTTTGGATTTGGCTCCTCCATTATGATTGGAGAGTCCCTTTCGGAAGGAATTTATTCAATATCTGTAGGTGCAAGAATATTTTGATGTATGGGAGAATGAGACACCGTTTTAAGACCATCTAAAATATTTGCAGCTTCTTGTTCATCTTCTTCTGTTAAAATGAGCATTCTCCTTTTAATTACTCTTTGAGCTACACTTGGTTGGCTTTTCTTCTCAACCACCAAACCCTTGGTCTTCTCAAGTTCTGTGGCAACTTTCCATCTCAATTTTTTTCTTTCTGACAAGGGAAATGGTTGTACTACAGACTCATGAGGCTCTTGTGGGGACCTTGAAACTTTAGGGTTTTGAGACCTTGTGATTCTTCTTCTTGAAAAAGAAAGGATTTATGTGGAGATTACAGTCTGAGATTTTATTTTTGGTGTTGTTTTCTCAGCTGATGTAGTAGGTGGAGACTGTGGTACATTTGGAGTTTCTTGTGTAGGCAGATTTGGAATTTGTTGTGCTAAACTGTTCTGAAATTCCTCCCAGACTTCTTGTCCTTGTTGAAGGAAATGATATTGGATAATGAGCTGAATAAGGCCATGATGTCTAAGAGCAGCATTAGGAGTTGTAGACATAACTTGCAGAGCACCATAAAAGAAAGATGGGAGGTTAATTTTGTACTGAGGGTTTTGTCTCTCATGCTTAAGATGTATTAACATTTTTATGGTGTCTCTCCCTAAAAGTCCGTGTTGCCCTTCACAAATAATTATTTGAGTACCCACTTGCCTACAGATTTTCAGGGTTCAAGAAGTGAATCTCTACTAATCCCTTTTGATTTTTCCTTGGAATCTACTAGACATGAGGTTCCAGTCTGCTCATTACCATTAAGTTGACTAATTAAATCACTAAATGAAATTTTGTCTGTAGCTCTCATTCTTTCTTCTGGAACTTGTATAATTTGGCTTATAATTTGAGTTGTAACAGGAATAACAATGCCTTTCACAATTAAAAATTCAGGGATGAGATTGATAATGAATTCACTTACCATTGTTTCGTCGAAACCCTAGAACTTTTCAATGAAAGGTAGCTAGCCATTGGCTCTAAACACTGCTACAGAAGCTTTATCTTTATGAAATTTTGCTGCATTCTTCGGCTTTGATTTTGTCTTTCGTTCCATTTTTATGCAGAGTTACAGTCAACTCGGTTCTTTTAACTCCAATTGAGGTGTAGACCAGTCTTTTGTTGAAGTCTGTAGAAAGAAAATGGTTCATATGAAACGCTACAGCTGCATGAGTCCGTGGTTTGGTATGATGACCTGATACAGTGAAGCGCCGCACGTTTCTACGAAGTGTGCCAACCGTTTTGTCCATTATTAGACATTGGGTGAAATGATGATGTGTCACTTTGACGGTGACAGCGATTCATTACTTCATTTAAAACTCCTTTTTATGACGTCCCGTCATTATCATAATTGATGACTTAATTGATGATATCAAAGCTGCACACTTATCCATACACCTTTAGCGGCTTGGTTGCATGCTTTTTCATTATGACATGTGTCATTCTGTTTTGGAAGATTCAAATTTGGATCATCTTCGTAGAATAGTGTCTTAATCAAATCGAAGATAATTAGTTAACCAAACATAGATAAATAAAATGTCTTACTTTAACCTTAGATGTATTCTTTACTCGCCATGTGTCTTGCACACATAAGTTTGCATGGATTAGTTTATTGCATGGAGACAACCAATCATAGTGACACGATGTGATTCGTTGTTTTGTTTCTTAAAAATAATTCTTTTTTTGTTTTTTTTTAACCAGTCATTGTTGGTTTTCTAGCCAAAACCCTTTTTTGCAATGCACAACCAGCCAGCAAGCTGGTTTTTTGGGAATGCATTGTCAGTAGTGTCCTTGGAAGGATTTTCACTATTGATTTTTATTTTTTTTATTTTTATCATTATTTTTTTTAATAAATATCAAGGAGCATGTTCTCTGGAAGAAGCAGAGCTCTCCAGAACAACTACTTGATCTTTTATTTTTTGAATATTTATTGAGAGATTTCTGATAGAGCTTCAATCTATGTCCATTGACTAACAAAGTTCTTCTGCTGTCATCAATAGATATTAGCTTAACAAAACCATTTTCATAGACCTCAATCTATAAGGCCCCAACCACCTTGTTTGTAATTTTTCTTTAAACTGCTGAAATTTAGAATCAAACAACAGTGCCCAATCTCTTTTCTGAAACTTTCGTTGCTTGATTTGTGAATCATGCCAAATTTTTCTTTGATGCTGTACCAATTCAATTTTTTGTAGTGCTTTCATCCTCATTTCATCAAGTTGATTAAGTTATAAGAGTCTTTCTTTCTGTATGTCTTCTAATTCAATTCCTACTTCTATAGCTGTTTTCAAAGTTTGTAATTCGAATTCAACAGAGAATAAAGGCTTCTTACCTTACACCAATTCATAGGTGAAAATTCAGTTGTTTTCCAAGTAGTATTATAGGTCCAAACAGCCTCTAGGACCTTGTCTGCCCAATTCTTTTTGTTGGAATTAACAACCTTGGTTAAAATGGTTTCTAGTTCTCTGTTGGTGACTTCAACTTGCCCATTACCCTGTGGATGGTATGAAGATGTTTTTCTGTGCTGAGTTTGATATACTTGCATGAAGTGCTTTATCATGTTTGACATGAATTGCGGTTTTTGATCTAAAACTATTTCTCTTGGAGCACCAAATCTTTGCATGATTTTGAAATATAAGAAATCAGCTATCATCTCTTTTCTAGTTTGAGTTAATGCTTCCACTTCTGACTACTTGGTTACGTAGTTTGTACATACTAGGAGATATTTTTTTCCTTTGGAAGGAGGATCTACAGATTCTATAAAATCAATTCTCCATTTCTCAAATGATTCTAAAATCAATTGAGGATGAGGGTGCAGAGGCATCTTTATTGAAAGAGTACGCTGTCTAATTCGCTGACACGCATCACAGTGTCTGACATATCTTTTTACTTGCTAATGAAGATGAGGCCAATAGTATCCTGTTTTTAGGATTTTATGTATGGTTCTTTACTCTGAGTAATGACCTTTCTTGGTTCATCATGACAAGCTCTGATGATATCATAAGTTTCACCATTTGTCACAGACCTGCGAAACACATGGTCAAGTCCAAGTTTAAATAACATTTCATTAATCCATTTAAAAGAATAACTTTTTTGAATTAAATGTTTCTTTTCTTTTTGTGAAATTGCAGAGGAAATTTCTCGGTGGCGAGGTAATTGGCTATATCAGTAAACCACAGAGATTTTGCTGAAATAGCAAATAGTTGTTCGTCTGAAAAGTCATCTTCTACTGGTTCTTCTTCACCTGTAGTGTTCATTTTTGACAAGAAATCAACAACCACATTAAACTTCTTTGGTTTGTCTATAATAGTAACATCAAATTCTTGTAAGAGCAACAACCATGTAATAATCTTACCTCCCACAATTGGTTTGTTGATAAGATATCTAATAACTGAATGGTCTGTATAGACAAATCCTTTGTAACCTGTTATGTAGTGTTTAAATTTGTTAATTGCATAGACTACATCTAGGAATTCCCTCTCTGTTGTGGTGTAATTTCTTTCAATAGGTGTCATGTTTTTGTTAATATAATATATAGCATACATATTACCCGCTTCATCTTTTTGTTCAAGGACTCTCTTAGTGCTGTATTGGAAGTATCTGTGTATATATGTAATGGCTTAGTCCAATTCGGTCCTCTCAATACTGGAGCAGTAACAAATTTAGCTTTGATGATCTCAAAGGTCTGCTGACAACTATCACTCCATTCGAATGTATTGTCTTTTGTAAGAAAACCAAACATAGGGGTAGTTATTTGGCTAAACTTATCTATGAAGCATTTGTAGTAACCAACATGTCCCAGAAAACTCTTAAACTCAGTTTGTGTTTGTGGAATGGGTAAGTTGAAAATTATTTCAACTCTCTTTGGATCAACTTGAATGTCTTTTGCAGAAATATGGTGTCCCAGGACTATTCTTTCATCCATCATCAACAAACCTTTCTCATGGCTCAAAGATAATTGATGTTCCTCACATCTGATCAGTACTCTTTTCAAGTTACTAAGAGCTTCTTCATAAGTTCCATCATAAATGGTGAAATCATCCATAAATACCTCAACACAATTATTTGTAAGGTCAAAGAATATTGCTAGAATTGCTCTTTGGAAGATTGCTGGAGCATTATAGAGTTCAAATGAAAGTACTTGATAAGCAAAAGTTCTCCAAGGGCAGGTAAATGTGGTTTTATCTTGATTTTCAGTTGCTATCGTTATTTGATTATACCCACTAAACCCATTCAGGAAAGAAAAATCTCTTTCCTGCCAAGTTGTCAAGAACTTGATCAATGAAAGGTAAAAGAAAGTAATCTCGTAATGTTGCTTTGTTCAGTTCTCTATAATCTACACATACTCTTAACTTTTCATTTTTCTTGGGCACAATTATCAAAGGTGAAATCCACTGACTATCTGAGATGGGGTAAATAAACTCAACTTTTAGCAACTTTTGGATTTTTGTTTTGACTATTTCCTTTAATGCTGAGTTTATTCTTTTTTGTGGTTGTCTGATCGGTTTGACAGATTCTATGTAAATGTGATAAGTGCATACGCTGGAATGAATTCCCTTCATGTTGGTATAATCCCAAGCAAAAGCCTTGGTATGTCTTTTCAATACTTCAAAGAGTTGATCTTCCTCTTCATTTGTTAACCAACTATTGATGTTCAAAATCTTTCTAGGTAGTACCATGATTGATTTTGTACCTGGATAGTTGGATTCTATTTGCTTAAACTCACTAATCAATGAGTTCAGAGGACATGGATGAGGAAGTAGTTTATAAAACATGGTTACATTATCAACAAACTCTTTTTCAGGTGGAATCAGTCTTGCTAAAGAACAATGAAATGCATCTAAGAAATGAGTTTGCTGTTGTTCTGCCAATTTTCACACACTTTCTTGAATCAATCAATGATCATATGATGAAGAAGTACTAGAAGTAGAAGTGGAGGTTTCAGAATTTTCTATCTGACCCAAGAATCCTAAATTAAGGCAGTCTGTAGTTTTTGGACTGGTCGAGTCTGTAGCTTTCGGACTGGCAGAGTCCATAGTTTCTGCATTGGTATAGTCCGTAGATTCTGGGTATATATCTTCATTCAATTTTTCCAAGTATTTTTTAACTGTGATTATGGCTAAAAATGAAATATTGTTTAATGTGTTGTCTGATTCATCCACTCAAAGTTTTTGCATGCAATTTGTTGATGATTTTGCAGGAGGATACAAGGAGATGCATTTGGATTTTAACCCATTAGAAATGGTCATGTCTCTTGACCTGCAATCAATTAATGCTGCTACAGTAGCCAACCATGGTCTACTTAAGATTATGAGATATCTTAGATTCTTTGTTTTGGGTTGCAAGACCATAAAATCTTTTGGATACTCCCAAGACTCTATTAGCACTTCGACATTTTCTATAGCCCCTTCTGGTTTAGTTACATACTAATCTGTCATTTGAAAAATGGTAGTTGTGGGTTGCATTTTCATAAGAGATAATGCATTGAGAGTATCAGTTGTCATAACATTGATTGTTGCTCTCAAATCTACCAAGACGTTAGAAATTTCTTTACCTCCGATTGTGACTATGATCACAGGGCTCCCCGAATCTGCATATTTTGAAACTAATAGTTTTTCTGCTAATAAATCAGCTACTTTTCCATCAACTTGAATGATTCCTGGATATTTTGCTTCCCTCCCAGGTGTCTTGATACAAAGGTTTTTGATGATCTTATTTAATTCAGGTATATCCCTAATAGCTTGTAGAAGGGGTACCTCAATATTGATCTTTTGCAACTCATGGACCAAGTTTGATTTTGATTTAATAGCAGTTTCTCTTAATCTTTCTAGAAAAGGAACTACTGGTATAGTAGTGTTTCCTTTATTTACTTCAGGGCTCATTTTGATTTCGACTTCTCTAGTGTTTACTTGAGATGATCTATTTTTTTCATTTTTATCAAGGATCTCAGAAATGAGAACTGAAGGTTTTTGTATAGTTTTCCCTGATCTCAGATGTATGTCCAAACACTCAATAGCCTCAACATTGATTGTTTTTTTTGTTCATTAACATAAATAGGTGCTGGTTGTTTATTTTTTGGATTTGCTATTGGTTGTGCAGACATTGAGGGCTGATTGATTTGTCCTTGTTGCTGAATAACTGGGGGTGGCATAATAGTTTGCTGTTGAAGCGGTCTTCTTGGTTGGGTGAATTGTGGCTATGGGTTCCACTGCTGATTCCATTGTTGATATGGCTGTGGCATCCATTGTTGCTGTGGTACCCATTGTTGTTGTGGCTGTGGCACCATCCATGGAGGTGTTGGCATCCAATCTTGTCTTGACCATGGATTTTGAATTGATGAAATTTGGGGTTGATTCCAAAATGGTGAAGGAACTGAAACTTTCCATGGTGCCATCCATGGATTAACTGAATTTTTTGCATTAAATTGTCTTTGAGCTTGGTTTTGTGGGGCAAAGTTGTCTCTGAATATAATTTACTTCTTCAATGGATTGGACTTGTGTTTTCATTTGATTTTTTTAAATAGACAAAAGGGTGCAATATTTGGTATCATGATCTGTTGCATCACAATCCCACATGATTAAACATTGGTTCTATCTAGGGGCAGTCTCTAAGGGCGTGTTTCTGTCGGCACTTAGGACAATAGATTGCTAAGGGTTCTGTTGCATTGGCCTTAGCTTGAAGGCCATCCAAAGTATTGTTTAGTGTAACCAGGATATCTGTCTTTAGATTAACAAATTCTTCTATTAACTTACCCACTTCATTAGATTTCTCAAACTTTCCTTTCCTAATTCCAAGTTTCGTTCGAGAGTAATTGGTACAAAGCTCAGAAATCTGATCGAAAGCCAACATATTTATATCTCCACCTCTCATCAGATTTAAGGCATCTTTAGTGTTTTCGTCCAATCTTTTCAAGAAAACCAATTTCTGAACGTCTTCAGTGAGTGGATAATTGCTTCTTTTATGAGTGAACATGAATCTATCCAAATAATCTTCTAAAGATTCATTCTCATTCTGTTTGATTTTAAAAAAATCCTCTTTTCTTTCTCGTACTCGGCAGTAATCTTGGTATTTGTTCAAGAATTTTGTTTTTATGTCATCCCATGTTCTAATAGAATTGCCAGATAAACTCATTAACTATCTCATAGCTGTATCTTTAAGTGTAGAGGGAAATAGTTTTAATTTCTGGCTATTAGTTGTGTAATCATAGGTTTGACATAACACCTTAAACTCAAACATAAATTGATCTGGGTCTTCTGTAGATCGTCCCCAGAAATTTGACAAATTAGCTGGTGAAATATTTTTGATGGGGGTTTGATCATTAGGATCTGTAACAATAGGAAAGAAAAAAGTCCTTCCTGGTTGTGTAGGTTGTTGATTTTGTTGGAGATTGATTTCTTCTTTTGGTGATATTTCAAATTCCCACTGAATATTTGTAGTGTCAGTTATGGGTTGTTCAAAGTTCTCATAATTTCCTCAGCTATGGATCTTTGAAATGCTTCCTCTAAATCTTTGGCAATCTCTAAATAATGTCTTCCTGCAAGAGATTGATCTTGAGGAATTTGTCCTATGGGGCTTGCTTGTAGCAATGCTCTGGTTTTTATCCGAGTATCAAAAGATTCTTGCAGATAGGTTTCACTTGTAACTTCTGGTTCACTACGCAGAGATGTTGGAGTGTCAACTTATGTTCTTGGAGGAAACTTTGGGATGAATTGTCCTTTACAATCTCTAAGACGGTACATCAATTTATTGACTGTTTTGGGATTTTTATGATTTTTACAATTTTTCTGTTTTTCAATTTAGACCAATAATTATTACCTTACTAACACCTTGTGATCCCCAGCAACGGCACCAAAAATGACGAGTGTCGTCTAACTCTTCATTTAATCAATATTCAATTGATGTCTTATCAACCAGGACTGGTGTCCAAAGCTATTTGCAGTAAGGTGTAGGATGTTAGATTTAGAAGGCCGCTTATGGGGGTGCTTGTTGATCTTATTCTAACTTTGACTAAAGAAAAGAATGTGTTGTAAACTATGTGATTCACGTTTTTGCTGAAAAAGAAAGAAATCGAATCAATCCACTCTTTTGCTTGAAAATAAAAATCACACTCCTATTTATGTTTGCATGGAAAGTAAATTCACACTCTTACTTATGAAAGGAAATTTGCTTCACACGTCTACTGTAAAAAAACACACTTTGCTTAGAAAAAATGAAATAAGAGAATGCTTTTTTTTTAAAACTATGAATTTGTTTTGATGTTTTTATGAATAAATGCAAACAGTAACAAGATTCTAATTAATTATAACAATGAATTAATAAAACATAACATCAATATCGTACACAGTTCGTGGTTCCAAGGAGAGTGGGCCCTTGCTCCTCTTGGACTCAGGAACAAATATTAATCAGTGCTGGAAATTGAAATATTAATTCATAAAAATGAAATGATTACAATCTGGCTGAAACTTGTATGCTTGTACAAATCTTTTATATAATATCTGATTTCTGATTCTTGATTCTCGATTACTTTCAATGACGAAAGTCTTACACTTTATACTAATACAATCTACTCAAAATAGGATGCAAAGAAATAGGATTCCTTGGTCGATCCATTCATCCAAAGATAGGGGATTGGATTTTCAAGAGATCCAATTATTCCGATGAAATCATATACTATCCTATAATAGTCCTAAAATCTAATTACATACAATTTATCAAAAGCAAGTCTTTCAAAACAACAGGTGGTTATTTTCCTTATTTGATTCCAGCGAGAATGGTTCTCTCTAATTCTATCTGACTATTAGCTTCCCATTTGTAGCTTCGTCTTTAGAAAATTTTTGGAATTGACCCTGAGGAGTCCGTAGAAACGAGCTTGTGGAGTCCGTAGAAACAAACCTGCAGAGTCCGTAGAAACAAGTTGGATTGAGATCAAAATGGAACATTCATTATACATCGCCTGTGTCTTCTTCTTGAGCATATTTACAACAAAGATCACTAAAACATGCTATGTATTAGACATTAATGACAAAATAAAGGTTTAGGCTTTGGTTCAATATAAACAAGACAAATATCTATTTTCCATGTAATAGCTATCTAACAATCTAAGATTTGCATAAGATAATATTCTTCGAGAGATGAATTGAAGGAAATAACATGTCAATAATGAGCCATATTTTGAGCTCATCAATATCTATGTACTCGAATCCCATATCCGTATCCATACCAGTACCAGGATCGGCTACTTAGGTTTATAAGCACCAGATATTACTATAATCTAAATCCCATCTGTGTTCAGAGCTTTACAATTTCCAACTGAGTTGAGAGGAAACTATTTTCCAGGTTTGCACTTTTCATTTTTGAATTCAAGAGAACCCTGAATTTTGGATTCTAATGCATTGCAAAAAATGTAAACAGGTAGCTTGATACCAAAGAGATTTATAGTTGACAGCACCCGAGACCTGATTAGAATCTACCAACTCACATCACCAGTTATAGCTCTCAGTATCCACCTAGCCATTAATACCAGGAGTTGAGTCTCACATCTACCAGTGCAGAACCTTTAAGTATTTTTTGGTTTTAATCAAGAGTTCAATTTGTCCTACGAGACTAGGGGAAATCCTATTTTAGCCCCTGCATTACCCCAAAGGAAACTAATATCCATTTATAATTTTATTCTTTCCAGTTTATAACAACAAACCAACAAGAAGAATTGTGGACGTTACCAACTGTTGGAATTTGCAATACCATCGTTAAATTTCTTGCCAATGAGATTTTCCTGTGGTACTACTTTTGAGTTTTACCTTCAACTTTACTAAGAACCCAGTCAAATGTATCTTGTGATCGATGCATCAATCCTAAAGGGAATTCAAAGGCATCCCTCACTATATTACGTTCTGGAATTCATCAAGCTTGGGAAATCCTGAGAGGCAATTACCTAGAATTTAGTCTAACTATTATTAATCTTGGCACTTGAAGTAAAATAAAACACATTCAGATATCCCCAGGTGTCTCGTTTTGAATGCTGATATAATTTAGGAGAGAGAGTTGAGTCAGCCAAATGTGGTCGGTTAACATCTATTAACCATCAAGTACATAGATTCCTTTGTTCTGGTTTTGCATTCGAGCTGCCTTTAACAAACAACCAATAGTATTAACAACAATAACATATAGTAAAGGTGCTAAGAGACACCCTTGCCTGATAGTTCTCTGTAACTGGATAGAGCAAGACAACTGCAGATGTACTTGAACTTTTGATAGATACCGTGTCAAAGTTTGTTTACACTGCAGATTTAAAGTCAGGACTAAATCCCAGTTAAAGAATAATTTCAGTCAATTTTATATAGACCCGGTGCAACCAATCTTCAAGAAAAATGTTTGTTTGATAGTTTCCTTGCCACATCTGATTTCCTCCCAGTCAGAGACTTGGAAGTTGGTTATTCAGAATGAAAATACCACTAATAAAACCTGCTTGTTCATCTCTTACTATCTTGCTACAATCCCGTCAATTGTGAGTGCAGGAGAAAAGAAAAAAAAATTATGCATGCAGCTGAACCAGAGCAGAAGATCTGCCAAAATTGAAATCTGTTTCGTTTCCATGATCAAGCATTGAAATAGAGGGCTGCTCAGGTGTGGGGGGGTGAAAATGTCTGTTTACTTGCAGAAAAGAGGGAGTGGCAGAATCTTCCTGCATCAGAAATTCTAGTGTGTGCAGTTTGGAGAAATCGAGGTTGTATTGAACAAAAAGATCTCTTGATTGGACAGTAACATGCCAACAGAGGAACAGGGTATGTTAAAATTGAACCCATTTGATGCAAGCACAAGAGTGGGGGTCCACTTAAGGACTGCCTTTACCTCTGTGATGCATGGATAAAACACTCAAACTCTCCCATGGACACATTTGAGCACACAACTGAACTTGAACTCATACACACATATTCATTGATTTCAACTTCAAAACATTACAAAGGAATGATGCACACTTTCTTACACACTCACACATGCCTTCACAGGTTTATTTAGACATAAACACAAAGAAGAAGTTACACACATAGTTTTTCACGGACTGTTTCACCTTCAGCTCTCTCTTTTTTTCCTTGGAGTTCTCTTTTTCTCACTTGGAACTCTTTTGAGTGATGTAACTCACTCATATGAGCCAATTCTGAATCTTTCCTCATGTCTATCTCTCTCCCCTATCTCTTCACCTTCCTTAGCCCCTTAGAAACGCTCCAAATCGGTCCCTTCATATTTCTTGGCCGTTACTTTTGTTTTAACTTCGTTCAGGATGAAACCGCCCATATTTTAAAGGCAAAACCGTCGTTGGTTGCAAAACCGCCCGTGACAGTGCCTTTGACGGTTTTCAAACCATTGCCATATGCAAACTGGTGGTTCTGTCACTGTGAAAAACCGCCAACTTCCGAAGGCCATAACTTGAGCATACAGATTTGGATTGAGATGATTTTTTTTGAAATTGTACTACTTTTTAAGAGGAATCCAAATATATAGTCATATTTGGGTTTAGGCAAGATCTTGATGCACTTTTTTCTTTTTCCCCACAACCAGTCCATTTTAGCCCTTCAATGCATGTAGTGACATCCTAGATTGTACGGAATGTTGTGAGACTCAACCAACTTGATTTTAACCATGTAGATATTTGAAATTGCTCCTTCTTTGATGTGCTTGATTCCACTGAAGTGTAGGAGTACTGATATTTCCTTGGATCATCTTCATCACGTCAAGAATGACAAACATACAAATAAGACTACACAAACACATGCCACTCTGTTTTTGGTTGATGCAAGATTGCACGAACCCTCGAATGCTTTTGCATCAGACACCCGAGGTTTTTAAAATATGAGCTACGGTTCACATGGATGGAATAAGTGGTAAAACCACTTATTTGATCACAAAGTAGAATGGCCATGACATTCCCTTCCAACACACCAAGTACTTCAACTGATTGTCGCTCTTTCTCTTCCACTTCCTTCTCCTTGCTGGCTTCAAATTCCTTCTTCTATTCGTACCTCTGCTCTTCCTTTTCTTTTTTGTGGGATTGGACCCACCATACCCTGACCACCTCCACCAAATGTTTATCTTCTTCTCTCTCCATCCTCTTGTGGGCTAAAACCCACCTTCGTCCGACCATCTCCACCAAATACCTTCACCGCATCGCTGCTCCAGCTTTCATTGGCTGTGAACCAATCACATCCATCTAAGCTCAACTCTTCTTCCATCTCCAATGTTACCTTAATGGACTCAACATACACATGGGCATCCAAATGATCACACATAGCCTCTAATTCTACCTTAGTGATAGTCTTCACCTCCTCATCTCTTGCATTTCTCTTTGCTATGTCAAGCAACTCCTCCGCCTCTTTTGCGATGTCATCTTCTTCTCTACATGCTTGGCTGATAACAAACTCAATGGCTCCATCACATCCTTGCATTCTTTTATTCTCATCCTTTTCATATCATCTCTAGAATGATTTCTATCTCTTTCCTTCACCACTTCCATGCCATGTGCAAATAACCTTGCACTCTCCTTGTCTATACGAGAATAATGTATAACTTGACTCATGAGAGTCTCTTCTACAATACCTATCTTGTATTCTCTCACATATGCAACACCGTCTTCAGTATTCATTCGTCTTGGTACAAACAAGTCCACCATCTCAATTTCCATTGTCTCCTTCATGGAAACCTGCAACTCCTCATCGTTGATATCTTCTTTCACCTCTAGTGTTTTCTTCAAGGAAATCCCTACCTTCTTTCTCTTGGTTGTCGTGAACCCTTCTACCCTCCAAAAGAGACAAGTCAAATGCATTGTCTTCATTCACCAAGGAAAATTCTGAATCTTCCCACATATGGGATACCACACACTCATTCCCATCATCCAACGATAGGTCTACTTCCTGTTCAACAACTACCACATGTACATCCTTCTTCATGAGGACTCCTTTCTCTATGGGTTGCTCACAAGCTTTTTCCCCCTTGATGTTAAAATCAGATTTGGGTTTTTCACATGGAAACCTCACTTTCTTGTTGTCTTTCAAGACAACCTTCTTCTTCTCACTCATATTCTTCTCCTTGCTACTACTTGGAATAGCTTTCAGCTACTCACATGGAAACTTTCCTCTAATATTTCCTCTCATGACAACAACTTCATCTTCTCTTCTCTTGTAAGCCTCAAAACATGAAGCTTCTTTATCCACTCCACTTGCCTTCTTGGGTGCACATCATGACCCATCAACTTGGAAACCATATGTTCTCAATTCCTCACCTTCTTCTTTCCTTTTCCTTGTCTCCTCTCTTGGAGAACTCTCCAATACTCAGCTGCAACTCCACATAGTCTCTTACATGCAACCTTCACCCTCATGGGGTCTTCAATATTCTCATCTTTAAAAAATATTTCTAACTCCACTATCCAATTCATGAGCTCATTTAGGCTCTTTTTACCATAAAACAAAACAATATTGTTAGTGGGCTTATCTTTTTCCTTCATCTTGACCTCAGTTGGTCTCTTTTCTCTTCTAGCTGGTCCTATCTCCAAGACATCCAACTTTGCTTGTAAGGATAGCAACATCTCCAGCATTTGTTCTTCACTTACAGCTGCAACATCTTCACTTTGTGCATCCTCCATCATGTCCAATCATGCTTGGACTCCTTTCAACATCTCAGTCAAGTCTTCTACTTCTAGTGCTCTTCTTCTTTTGTGTGCCATATCCTCTTCAACAATCAGGCTTCTCGTTGACTACTTGCGATAGACTCAAAAAAGAGCCTCTCTCACTTCCTCTCAACTTGCAGGACTTCTTTCACACCTGCAACAAACTCATACTCTCAACTATGCAAGCTTCTCTTTCACAACTTGCAAAAAAACTCAAGTAGACTTCTCTTACACAACTTACAACTGACTCATACAAGAACCTTACGAACTCAATCAACTAGGTAAGACTTTGCTCTGATACCAAATGATGCAAACACAAGAGAGGGGGTCCATTTAAGGATTGCCTTTACCTCTGTGATGCATCGATAGAACACTCAAAACTCTCCCATGGACACACGTGAGCACACAATTGAACTTGAACTCATACACACATTTTCATTGATTTCAACCTGAAAACACTATAAAGGAACGATGCACACTCTCTCACGCTCTCACACATCTATATAGGCTTATTTAGACATAAACACGAAGAAAAACTTACACACAGTCTTTCGTGGATTGGTTCACCGTCAACTCCCTCTTTTTTGCCTTGGAGTTCTCTATTTCTCACTTGGAACGCTCTTGAGTGATGTAACTCACTCCGCTGCCCAAGTTTGAATCTTTCCTCATGGTTCTCTCCTCCTCCCTTGTCTCTTCACCTTCCGTAGCCCCCTAGAAACCCTTCAAATCCGTCCCTTCATATTTCTGGGCCATTACTTTTGTTTTAACTTCATTCGGGATGAAATTGCCCCTATTTGTAGGTCAAAACTGCTGCCTGTTGCAAAACCGCCCTTGATGGTTTCGAAACCGTTGCCATATGTAGACCGGCGGTTCCGTCACTGTGAAAAACCATCAACTTCTGGAGTCCATAACTTGAGCATACAGACTCGAATTGAGATGTTTTTTTTTTGAAATTGTATTAATCTTCGAGAGGAATCCATATATGTAATCAAATTTGGGTTTAGGCAAGATCTTGATGCACTTTTTTCCTTTTCCTCACAACCTATCCGTTTTAGCCCTTCAATGCACGCAGTGACATTCTAGATTATACCGAATGTTGAGAGACTTAACCAACTTGATTGTAACCATGTAGATATCTTAAATTGATCCTTCTCTAATGTGCTTGATTCCACTGAAGTGTAGGAGTATTGGTATTCCTTTGGATCATTTTCATCATGTCAAGAATGACAAACACACAAACAAGACTACACGAACACAAGCCACTCTGTTTTTGGTTGATGCAATATTGCACGAACCCCTGTATGCTACTGCATCACCATTGGAGGTGGTTTTAACTGAACAGATTGGATTAAAACAGATCCATGGACGTGGGGGCAGAGCCAGGATGAAGTCACAAGCTGGCTCTGATACCAACTAATATGCCCTAACACAGATAGCAGATAATGAGAACAGTTGAAAACCAAAAGGAATCACCCGCCAAAACTGATATCCAACACTCTTCATTAGTATAGATTATATAGACTTACAAAGACAACGAAGTGTGCTGGATGAATAAGGCCAAGTACATGCAGACTGTCAGAGAACTGGGTTTGCAAATTATCAACTTAGCCAATCTAACTTCAATGCATTCAATGAAGGCTCCATAAACTGGGCTTAGGGTACATGTTGGATATTTACAAAGTGGGAGATAAATACAAGGAGACCACTACAAAAGCGATTCTCGTCACCATCAACCTTCATTTGCAGGTCAGCCTGCATTCTCTATGCATGTGCTGGTTTTCTGGGCATTAGTTTGGGATGTTTTCTCTTCCTTGTTTGTTATTTCTGGGGTTTGTCTTGGTATCCTTATGAGTACTGTCTTCCTTCATTTATGTTATGGAGATGTGTTTGCTTAGGTGAGGGGAGAGTCCGTCAATTCATTTTAACATGCATGTTGTGATGCTTTTGTATGTACAGTTTTGCTAAGTGGGGGACTCAAGAGTATCCTGCATAATCCACATTTGGATTGAACTGTGATTGAGTTTAGCATAAGGTTACTGGTAGCTTGAATCTCCTAAAGGCTGAGATAAAGATGTAATGAGATGATTATAGTCTCTATGAGTGGAACCCCTATCAAGTATGCTTATTCTGTGCAGAGTCAACTCCTGCATGAAGTTGAAATCAGAACTTTGTGATCTGTCAAGGGAGATACAGAACCTTTTGAGCTTCTAAACAAGCAGTACCATCTGCTGCAATCCCTTAATTAACTGGACATCTGAATATGAAATGGTCTTCCATCTTTTGCTGTAAGTTGCAAAGATGGCATATCCATCAAGTTTCAACTTATGGAAAAATGCTTAGATGAAAAACCACACTATGAACAAAGGGACAAACACAATTTAGATGTGCATATTCATTGATTAAAAAACTTTGTAACCTCATAGTGTATTCACTAGAGAACGCAGAGAAAATAAACTATTTCTAATTTGTTTCTTTATGGACTCCTGAAAATCATTATAAAATGTAGGCACTAGCTTTGATTAAAAAAATTCTTCATACAGTTGTTTTCAAAAACTCTCTTCATTCATCTTACGGACTCGTGAAAATATTAGTTTTCTTAAAGATAAACAAGCTAATAATCCTACTACAATTCCATGCAACAGTGCACATATCAAGACCACAGTACCTAATTTACCAGTTTGGGTAGGGCCATACAAACAACTATATAAAATATAAAAAAATATAAATATCCTTGCCAAATAAACATTAATTGACCACATAATATGCATAGAATAATCAAACTAACCACGAGAAACTACTGCTAAATTGATAATGATAACTGAATGCCACATGTCATGATAAATATTAAATCAAAATTAGAAATCAAAGTCATGATAAATATTAAATATTAGAAGGTTTTAGGGTTATTTTTTTGTTTTCTAGTCAACAGTCAAAGTCAAGCAATTGATTTAAAAAAAAAAAAAAAAAAAACTAGGTTTGCCTGGGTCTTTCAGCAGAAGGCCTGCGCATACCTGGGCTGGCCGGAGCGAACCCGGACCAGTACTCAGGCTGGCCGGGGCAAATTTGGACCGGTACTTGGGCTGGCCAGCGCGAATATGGACCGTAACCTGGGCCAACATAGGGCGTAACCCTGGTAATAGAGCAAAGTACTAGAAAAATTAGTACAAAGAGTGGACAAAATATCATGGCATAAGGACCAATGTAAATTGAGGACAAGATTGCGAAAAGAATATTGTGTAACAATACATATTTCAGAATAAAACAAGTAAGGACAGAACTTACTGAAATCAAGGATGCCCATTAACCCAATCTTACTCGGAATATACAAAGACAAACTAGATCCATACCAAGAAGTGCTTGCAGTGACATTAGAAAATATAAATATTTCTCCTCTATGCAAATGATGACACCTCATTGACTGAAAGCCTCTTATACATGAAGAAACACATAGTGACGCTTTACAACTTTATCAACACTAAGGATTGAGAGTAAGCATAAATGCAACAAAGGTTTATATTAATTCACAGCAATCTATCAGAAAATGACTTCCTAACAAACATACATTGGAATCATAATATGCAAAAGAATATTAATATGCAAAAATGTGTTAGTCTGATGGACGCCATCTTTTGGAATGGAACATAAATGCAGATCAGGCAAATTTTGGTTTTGATCATGTCTACCCTACAGTTGTGAGCTATGGGGAAGTAACATATCAAAGGAAATTTGGAACATAATAAATGAATTGATCCAAGAGTCTAGTCCTTTGATTGAACATTCTACTTCAGTGCTTACTGTTGTCAACCTGGAGTTGCACCTTGAATTGAAGATGTGCTGAAATGGCTAATCCTCTCTCCAGTTGAAACAATGGGATCTTTTCACGAGGGTGGGTGCCTCAATGGTGAGAAAGACCTCCAGAGAAGGTTGGTTCCTGTAAGATGTATCAATGAGGATCTCTACTTTGTGTTGCGGACTACCATGAAAAAGAGAGAAAGAAACTTGAAGGGGAAATCCTACCTAATGACGGTGATACACCAGAATATTGATCCACCCTACTTGGAACCTTAAACACTGAACAAACAAGGGAAAATGAAGACCTTTGATTTCAATTGATCACTACGCATAAATATTTCATGAGAAGGTTCGATCCAATGACAAAAATGTGAGGGAAAACGATGGAGAGAGGTCTAATACAAGACACTATGCAACCATCTAACATCCACTTACAGCTTCAACAAAAGACATATAAAACATTGAACATGCTTGCATAACATGATAAGCTAGCAACTAGGGACGAATTATAATTTGGAAAGGGAGAGAAATCTACCATGTATGCAAATTGCTAAATGAATGTACACTAAGTTAGCACTTGAAATCTGAAAGTACAGTCATTTTATTAATTAAAGAGGTTACACAACTCACCAATGACAGAGTTTGGTCTTACCAAGAGAGGGATGATTTATCTAAGGCTGAAAAACCATTAATATAAAAAATTACAAAAAGCCAAAAGATTGACGTTTGAAAATAGAAGAGCTAAATCCGTCCAACTCACTTTTACAAAGTCTATTTTGTCTTTTTTCTCTTTGCATGAAAGCTCCTAGGTGCTAGAATTGGACGGTGGAATCATACGTTTGATTTTTTTTGTGCATGTTCAGCTGAAATGTGTCTAAAATTAGAAACTAGCTCGTTGGCATTGAAATGGACGGTGGCTAAGCTTAGGCTATTCTTTATTTAGGCATCATGCATGGAACGTTATGGACGGTAGGCTAATTTTGACAAATCAAACTCTTATCATGCAAAATGCTACGTCCACCTCCATATATGGACTTCCTCTTGAGCTGTTTGAACGTTTGAAAGCACGAATTTGACTCGGAGATGAGCTTGACTTCACAACCAGTCAACTGAAGCTTTGACCACTCAACCAAAAATAGCCTTTACTTGCATGGATTTCCACGTTGACTCCGTCTCCTGTTTTGGTCTGCCTGTTCGTGTCGTGTCTATTTTTGGCAGGATTCTATATTTGGATTTATTTTGTCTATATTAGTCTATATTTCCTTAGATTTCTTGGCTATCTCCTTAGCCTTTATTTCTGGCCTTTTCGTTGACTTTATGCTTTTCTCTTTGTTTTTCCTTTGGACTATCCTCTATTGACTCATCTTTTTTCTGCAGACTTTTGTGTATGCAATTTTCTCGAACTTTATTCTTTTAGATTTTTGTTGGCTCATTCTGCTATCATCTCCTTGGTTTTGTTCCTTCGCATTGTTTCGAACTTTTATCTTGTCTCAAAACCTGCGAAAAAAATATCTGCCCCTAGCTTCTATTTCTTTCGGACTTCCCTGTTTGCTTTTTTCTCGAGTTAATCCTTCGGACTTTTTGTCCGAAGGATATCCTTCAATTTTTCTTTTTTTCCTTGTTTATATTTCCTCGGGCTTTTTTGAAGGGCACCTGAGCTTTTTGAAGAGCACCTGCCCTTTTGGATTTTTGCCTTGATCCTTTTCTGCCAAGTGAATGTCCCACAACTCTTCTAAGTGAACCCTCCCAAAGGGTACGTACCCTTTGGGACTTTTGCAATTGTCCTTTGAGAGCTCTTTCTTTCGGACAAAAAGTTCGAAGAAATACTCTTCCTCGTACAAACCCCCAAAAAATCTTTGCTTAGACAAAATAAATGAACTTACAGCTTGTATGTATTGGCTTTTGGCTGTACGTGATGCTTAGAAGAGGAGAAAAACCCTTTCAAACTGCTGTAGTTGACGTTTTTAGGATATAAAAACCTACTTAAAACTGTTGCATGTGCCCTTTTGAACGGACTGTATGCTCTATATGATCGCTATAGGAGTCCATCAAAATTTATATGGCCGTAGGAGACCTTTTCGTCATTATTTGCATGGCTGTATTTGTACATTGTGTTGGCTGTAATCAAGAAAGCTCCTTGGAACCCTCTGAATGACTGAACTTCACTTGGCTGTAGATGGCCACTTTGGCTTATATCCGGCTGTAAATGGCCACTTGGGTCGCTGTAAATGCACATTTAAAGACCCCAAAACTGATTCACAAGACAAACTTGGCACCATAGCAAAGTTTTGAATAGTAGGGGTGACAAGTTGCCTTGTGGGGGCAAAATTGTCAACATTTTTGGCGACTCAATTGGGAAGCATGCCTGCTATGCTAGAGAATTCAGACTATATAGATGCTATTCGAACTCCCAAATGGTAAAATGATTTTTGACTGAAAATCTCCTCCTAACCTTGGCTGATGTAACCTTTCTCCCTCAAAATAAGAAGGGAAAAACATGAAAGCAGGAAAACTAACTAAGAAGCAAATGTGCAAACACTTATTGGAACAAAACTAAATGGAACAACTGTTCTTGAACAACACTTGGAGGAAAGCAAAACAAATAAGGAACCTAGCTAACCATGATAAAGCATGATTTGCCTAGATCAAATGAGAAATTCTTGAACTCACTCCTTCCAAGAGATGGTACATGTTGCAAAGCAGGATGTTTATTAATCATAACCTTTGATGAGGCATTTTCCTTGTCCACCAACTATGTTAGCATTTTCTCAGATGAGTCATCAACAACAAACCAATCACAACAAAGACAAACTCATCAAGTACCACCTGATCTTTTTCATATTGCTTGTCATCTATCACCTTGTCAAGTGATACCTCATCTATGCATGGTTCTTGAGTGACCACATCCTTCTTATCGATTGCGACCAGTTCATCCAGCTCTTCAAGAAGTTTTGAGTAGGCAACCCAATCTGTATTGTGATCTTGAATAGGTGATTCTTTATCAAATTTTTTGTAAACGTGTCCTTCAATAGACAACATATCCATACAAAGTTCTTCAATCTTTTGAAGAGATTCAAGGTACAGCTGCCAATCATCTTTTTGTCCCTCATTTTGATCCATAGAATCAGCTTGAAAGCTATTCGGGTTCTTCTCAATAGGAGATACCTGTAACTCACGTATGACTTCAATTTGTACTAGCTCCTTTTGAAGTTCCTCTACATCAAAATCAGTCTTCTCACTCTCAACTATAATTGGATGCTCAACTACAACCTCAAGTGAAGTATCAATAGGAAATTCTTCCTCAAACACACTTGAAGCATCCTTTACATGCTCTGCAAGAATTTGCCCTGTAGCTGCAACCTCTTTCTCAATCCTCCAAAGAACAGGTTCCTCTTGAGGAAGGGAGATGGTGGGAGGGTGATGAAATTCATTTGTTTAAGAGAAAAAATGAAGCATGAGAGGTTGATCATGATCAGATTTTGGAATCTTAAGGGCAATGGAATTATCTAGGGAGTTTTGGAGAGGAGGGAAAGAGAAACTCTTAAAGACCTCTGTATTCTGTTCCTTCCACTTGGCCATTACCTCATCAAAGTCTGAAACTTGCTTGTCTTCCTGGACAACTTGAGCTTAAGGGATGATTGGTGAGGAAAGGGGACTATAAAAAGGTTTAGTCTAATGAATAGTCACTTGAATAGGCTCTTGACTCCAACTAGGAAGCTCGCTCGACACACGCTGGGCATGGTTAAGAACCTCATGAGAATAAGGAGTACAAGAACCCTTTGTATACAATTGGTTTAACTCAATTTTCTGCCTCTCCCAAACCTTCATCTTTTTCAATACAAGATTACACAACCCATTTATCTCCTTTGGATCATTGGACACATTTTGGAATAGACCATTCACTTCTTCATACTAAGAGTTTGAACAAACTTTCCTCACATATGCTAGTATTTTGAGCTCTATCTCATCCATTCTTTCTTGGAGCCAAGGCTGCTCATTGACTGACATGGCTCAACATAGCTTTGATAATACTCCTGATAAGGCTGATTAGGTTCATAAAAAAGCTCATAGGCATCATGATAAGGCTGGTATGATCCATCATTGCGCTGATAAGGAAACATAGCATAGGAATTCTCTTCATATACAGCCATCAAAACTCATGATAATGTAATACTTACATGAAAAGTGTGACTGGATTATTAAAAGCAACCACCTGAGCTTGGAATCGCCAAATACTTCTTGAAGAACGCTGTTGCAACTACGATTTCATTAAGACCAGCTCTAAATGGGTCCCACCGAGTGTGCCAAAAATTGTTGTCAACTTGGAGTTGCACCTTGAATTGAAGACATGCTGAAATGACTAATCCTCTCTCCAGTTGAAACAATGAGATTTTCTCATGAGGGTGGGTGCCTCAATGGTGAGAAGAACCTCCAGAGAAGGCTGGTTCCTGTAATATGTATCAATGAGGATTTCTACTCTGTGTTGCGGACTACCATGGAAAAGAGAGAAAAAAACTTGAAGGGGAAATCCTACTTAATGACGGTGATATATCAGAATATTGATCCACCCTACTTGGAACCTTGAACACTGAACAAACAAGGGAAAAGGAAGATCTTTGATTTCAATTGATCATTATGCATAAGTATTTCATGAGAAGGTTTGATCCAATGACAAAAACGTGAGGGAAAACGATGGATAGAGGTCAGATACCAGACACTATGCAACCATCTCAAATCCACTTACAACTTCAGCAAAAGACATAAAACATTGAATATGACCTGCATAATATGATAAGCTAGCAACTAGGTACGAATCAAAATTTAGAAAGGAAGAGAAATCTACCACGTATGCAAATTGTTGAATGAATATACACTATGCCAGCATTTGAAATCTGAAAGTATGATCCTTCTATTGATTGAAAAGGTTACACAACTCACCAATGACAGAGTCTGGTCTTACCAAGAGGGATGATTTATCTAAGGCTGAAAAGCCATTAATATAAAAAATTACAAAAAGCCAAGAGATCGACGTTTAAAAATAGAAGAAGAGCTAAATCCGTCCAACTCAGCGTTTACAAAAATCTATTTTGTCTTCTTCCTCTTTGCATGAAATTTCTTAGGCGTTAGAATTGGACGGTGGAATCATACGTTTGACTTTTCTTGTGCATGTTCAACTGAAACGTGTCTAAAATTAGAAACCAACTCGTTGGCATTGAAATGGATGGTGGCTAAGCTTAGGCTATTCTTTATTTAGGCATCATGCATGGAATGTTATGGATGGTAGGCTAATTTTGACAAATCAAACTCTTATCATGCAAAATGCTACGTCCACCTCCAAATATGGACTTCCGCTTGAGCTGTTTGAATGTTTGAAAGCACGAATTTGACTCGCAGATGAGCTTGACTTCACAACCAATCAACTGAAGCTTTGACTAGTCAACTAAAAATAGCCTTTGCTTTCATGGATTTCCACATTGACTCCGTCTCCTGTTTTGGTCTGCCTGTTCGTGTTGTGTCTACTTTTGGCGGGATTCTATATTTGGATTTATTTTGTCTATATTAGTCTATATTTCCTCAGATTTCTTGGCTATCTCCTTAGCCTTTATTTCTAGTTTTTTCGTTGACTTTATATTTTTCTCTTTGTTTTTCCTTCGGATTATCCCCTGTTGACTCATCTTTTTTGTGCGGACTTTTGTGTATGCAATTTTCCCAAACTTTATTCTTTCAGATTTCTGTTGGCTCATTCTGCTGTCATCTCCTTGGTTTTGTTCCTTCAAATTCTTTCGAACTTTTATCTTGTCTCATTTCCTGTGGAAAAAATGTTTGCCCCTGGCTTCTATTTCTCTCTGACTTTTCTGTTTGCATTTTTGCCGAGTTAATCCTTAGGACTTTTTGTCCGAAGGATATCCTTCAATTTTTCTTTTTTTTCTTGTTTATATTTCCTTGGGCTTTTTGAAGGGCACCCCGGCTTTTTGAAGGGCACCTTCCGAAATCTCCCCGAAGGGCAGGGGCCCTTTGGGATTTTTGCCTTGATCCTTTTGTGCCTAGTGAATCTCCCGCGGCTCTTCTAAGCGAACTTTTCCGAAGGGTACGTACCCTTCGGGACTTCTGCAATTGTCCTTTGAGAGCTCTTTTTTTCGGACAAAAAGTTCAAAGAAATACTCTTCCTCTTACAACCCCCAAAAAAATCTTTGCTTAGACAAAATAAATGAACTTATTGCTTGTATGTCTTGGCTTTTGGCTGTACGTGATGCTTAGAAGAGGAGAAAAACCCTTTCAAATTGCTGTAGTTGACGTTTTTAGGATATAAAAATCCACTTAAAACTGCTGCATGTATCCTCCTTTTGAACGGACTGTATGCTCTTTATGATCGCTGTAGGAGTCCATCAGAATTTACATGGCCGTCGGAGATCTTTTTGTCATCATTTGCATGGCTGTATTTGTACATTGCATTGGCTGTAATCAAGAAAGCTCCTTGGAACCCTTTGAATGACTAAACTTCACCTGGCTGTAGATGGCCACTTGGGTGGCTGTAAATGCACATTTAAGGATCCCAAAACTGATTCACAAGACAAACTTGGCACCATAGCAAAGTTCTGAATAGTAGGGGTGAAAATTTGCCCTATGGGGGCAAAATTGTCAACACTCACCATGATCAATGGGAACTTATGTTGTGGTTCATTTCCTTTTCCAGATATTAGGATTCATTTCTGGCACTTGTTATTAAATTTTGACCTCTGATGATTAATCCCTTTATTTATGTAATTTAAAAAAAAATTATTTTAGACAATTGGTTGTGTTCAGCTTGTTGACATGAATTATAATAGGCTTAGTCATGCCAGCACATATATATTAATCATGTTTGCTTTTCTTCACCACAACCATAATTTTTGATCATGTATAACTCCTAAGCAGTATATTCTTTACAGTTTAGCTTTTTATCATAGCCCTCACTACTGGCACTATTCTAGAGAGAAAAATAAGCGGGCAGAAGAAATATGATCAAGGCTCCTTCTCAAGCAGGGTTCCAACCTAAGCATTTAACCATTGACCATTAAGTAACTCTTTGACTTGCTGCTGAGAAAGCATGAGGGAGAGGTAACCCTATTTATCTTTGCTTTGTAGGTTTTGCTAAAGCTTTCGATAAGGTGCCTCAAACAAAACTTTTGGGAAATAATGAAAAAACTAGTTATTCCAGTTGAGTGGAGAGAAGCAACAAGGATGTCCCCTCTGACCCACATCATTCGGCTTATTTATAGATTAACTAGAAAATTAGATTAGGAAGCACGGAGGAGAAGGATTACACATTGCAGGTTATGTTTTACTTTTGTTGATCTATGTAGATGTTGTTGTGCTATTGACAAAGCATAAAGAAAATCTTCAAAGACATTTTGATGTCCCAAGCAAACTTTGTAGCTACTTCAAAATGAAAGTCAATGGCAACAAAACAAAGGTAAAAGTCGAAATCCCTTACCATATGATGTTAGGAGAAATAGGTATGCTACCATTAAAAGGAGAAGCCTTATGCCAATTTGTGATTAGCCAGAATAATGCACATGAACATGCTTACCATACCAAGCAATGTTTGTAACTCAAGAGAAGGGATGGTATTGTGATAGGACGATGTGGTTTTTTGACAATTGTGCCCCCACAGGGCAAATTGTCACCCCTACTATTCGGAACTTTGCTATGGTGCCAAGTTTGTCTTGTGAATCAGTTTTGGGGTTCTTAAATGTGCATTTGCAGCCACCCAAGCGGCCATCTACAGCAGTTTGAAAGGGTTTTCCTCCTCTTCTAAGCATCATGTACAGCCAAAAGCCAAGACATACAAGCTGTAAGTTTATTTATTGTCTTTCCAAGGATTTTTTCGAGCTATAAGAGGTGGACTATAGCTTCGGACATTTTGTCTGAGAGAAAGAGCTCTCAAAGGACTGTGTAAATGTCCAAAGAAATGACTAAGTGGCAGTCGTTCAAAGTTTATTTTCTTCGGACTTTTTGTCCGAAGAAAAAGGAAAAAACACAGTTGAAAAGACCCAAAGGGCACCTGCCCTTCGGGAAGGTCCAATTCAAAAGTCCCGAAGGGTATGTACCCTTCGGATTGGTTCACTTTATGGTTTTCAAGTCAAGACAAAAGTTTCGAAGGACAATTTCAAAAAGCCCGGGTGCCCTTCAAAAACCTGAAGGTTATGTGCCCTTGCGGGGGCACTTCAAGCACAAAGAAGACCTTGGTAAAAGTTCCGAAGGACAAAATCAATTTTTTCGAAGAAGTGCCCTTGCGGGGGGCACTTGGTTGATGGCAGGGCCCTTTCAAAAGTTCCAAAAGGCACTTTTGAGGACGAATAGCCCTTGCAGAGGGCACTTGGTGACGAGAGGACCAAATCAAGAAGCCCGAACGGCATTTTTGGGAAGCAGAAGCCCTTGTGGAGGGCACCTTCATGAAGCGAAGGACAAAAACAATTTGTCTGAAAGGCACATGCCTTTCAGGGAAAGATAGCCAAAGGAGACGAATTCCTTTGGACATAATTCCTTCAGACAAAAAGTCCGAAGGAATTCATAAAAAGACTTGATGGAGGATACACCCGAGGAAAAGTCCGATAGAAAATAAAAACAAAGGCAAAGAAGGAAATGAGAAAATTTAATGAAGGAAATCCTTTGGAATAATAGTCAAACAGAAAATCCGTGGGAATATGAAGTCAACAAAAGTCTGAAGAAAACCCAAGGGCAAGACATAAGAGCCTAAAAGAATAAATTCGGGAAAATTGGCAAGGAATAAGTCCGAGGAAATTAAGATGAAGCCAAGACAGAAACCCGAGGAAAATAAAAGCCAAAAAAATCCAAAGCTTTGAAAATAAAGTCAACAGAAAAGTTCATGGGAATGGAATGAAAGGAAGGGTCAACAGGAGATAGACCAAGGAAAGAATTAAACCAAAGAAGAATCAACAGAAAAAGTCCGAGTCAAAATACAACCATCAATATGTCCTAGAGAAATTAAAAGGTAGAGATAGCAAAAAATTTGTAGGGGAATGAAAGATCCGAAGGAAATAAGTCAACAATAAAATCTGCAGACATGAAAGTCAAAGGCAGGAATTCTGAGGAAATAAGACCAACGAAAACTTAGCCAAGAAAATTCCAAAAGAGTTGTGCAAAGGGGACAAGAAACAGATAATCCGTGGGAAGTTAGAACAAGATAATCCCGAGATTAAATATAGATAAGAAAATTCAAATATAGAATCCTGCCAAAAATAGACAAGACATGAACACGCAGACCAAAACAAGAGACGGAGTCAACGTGGAAATCCATGCAAGCAAAGGCTATTTTTGGTTGACTGGTCAAAGCTTCAGTTCATTGGTTGTTGAAGTCAAGCTCATCTCTTGGTCAATCTCATGCTTTCAAATGTTCCAACTGAACTTCCAACGTTTCAATTCGAGTTCTAATTTTAGCATGGCGTGGATTTCATGCATGCGCTTGTTTTTAAATGATCAAACAACGCAAGGGAAGTCCATATTGGGAGGTGGGCGTAGCATTTTTGCATGATAAGAGTTTAGCAGCCCAAAATTAGCCACTGTCCACTTCAACGCCAAGGATTCTTCATGCAAGACAGCCAGGTATAAGCCAAGGAAAGACAAATTTGGAAAATTCGTGCAACGCAATTTGGACTGGGGCTAATGAAGAGTTAACTTTATCTCCTATTTCCAATGCCAATCTCTTGACTTTTTGTAATTTTTTATATTAATGGCTTTTCAGCCTTGTAAAATCCATCCCTCTCTTGGTAAGACCAGACTCTACCATTGGTGAGTTGTGTAACTTCTTTAATCAATAGAAGCACTATACTTTGAGATTTCAAGTGCTGACATAGTGTACATTCATTCAACAATTTGTATATGTGGTAGATTTCTCTCTTCCCAAAATCTGATTCGTACCTAGTTGCTAGCTTATCATGTTATGCAGGTCATGTTTAGTGTTTTATATGTCTTTTGCTGAAATTGTAAGTGGATGTTAGGTGGCTGCATATTGTCTTGTATCAGACCTCTCTCCATCATTTTCCCTCACATTTTTGTCATTGAATCGAATCTTTTCATGAAATACTTATGCATAGTGATCAATTGAAATCAAAGGTCTTTCTTTTCCCTTGTTTGTTCAGTGTTCAAGGTTCCAAGTAGGGTGGATCAACATTCTGGTGTATCACCGTCATTAGGTAGGATTTCCTCTTCAAGTTTCTCTCCCTTTTCCATGGTAGTCCGCAATGCAGAGTAGAGATCCTCATTGATACATCTTACAGGAACCAGCTTTCTCTGGAGGTTCTTCTCACCATTGAAGCATCCACCCTCGTGAGAAGATCCCATTGTTTTAACTGGGGAGAGGATTAGCCATTTCAGCATGTCTTCGATTCAGGGTGCAACTCCAGGTTGAGAACAGTGGTTAAACAAACGGGAAATTGAAGGGGTTGATTTGCTTGAAGAACCAATACCCATATGAAACTTGGTTCAAAAGAAGGTAACATAGAAAATTTGTCAGAGTCCATGTGAGAAAATGAGATTCTACCAATGTGAGATCAATCCAATAATCACCTATATCGAACAAAATTACTCCCAAGAGAAAATTTCCATGCATAAATATACATATCATTTGTCAGCGTTGGCTAAGCTCTTATCACCTGTTAGTTGAAATAGAGAGAGAGAAAAATACAAACTGAGAAGAGCATCTATGTGCTCTGCAAGCAAGGAGAAGTGGAAGATGAGAAACATGTGATGTTGCAATGCCCTATGCATAAATGGGACAGAAGCACTCATTACAAGATGAAGATCTGAATAGTTTGTTAAGCACATGCTTATACTGAGAAGGGGGGGTTGAATCAATATGATTTTATCTTTTACTTAATAAAACTTAATATCCACAATCAAAGCATTCACATAAAAATGACACAGATTGACACCAGATTTATGTGGAAACCCTTTCGGGGAAAAACCACAAATGAATAGTTGCTTGGAACTACTGTTCAAATCCAGCCATATGATAATAATTTTTTTACAAAATTTGTAGGCACCAACCTACTGGAGACACCAATCTCCTATTGCTAAGCATCAACTTAGCGAGAGACACCAATCTCTTTCTCTGAAGCATTGACCTCTTATCGAAACAATCTTTCCACCTTTTTACCGTTGCTCTATCAATGTATGATGGCAAATTCGACTTCCTCTTTTTCTTCTCTTGGAAAAATTGCTTATGCTTAAATGATTGAAAGAATTGTTTCTTATTTTTTTCTCCAATGTCCTTTCATCTTATATAGCCTTCAAAGGTTTTTCCCAATGAAGGTGCCCTAATCAAAAGACACCATTTCATCAAAAGGTGTTTATTTAATTAACCTTAGTGGGACGATTTTCCCATCACCTATACTGAACAAAATTACCTCCAAGAGAAAATTTTCATGCATAAATACACATATCATTTGTCAACTTTGGCTAAGCTCTTATCACCTGTTAGTTGAAATAGGGACATAGAAAAATACAAACCGGGAAGAGCATCTATGTTCTTTGCAAGCAAGGAGAAGTGGAAGATGAGAAACATGTGATGTTGTAGTGCCCTATGCATGAACAATTGAGACAAAAACACTCATTACAAGATGAAGATCTTAATAGTTTGTTAAGCACATGCTTATACTGAGAGGGGGGGTGAATCGGTATAATATTATCTTAATGAAATTTTATATCCAAAATCAAAACATTCACATAAAAATGACACAAATTGACACCAGATTTACGTGGAAACCCTTTCGGGGAAAAACCACAAATGAATAGCTACTTGGAACTACCGTCCAAATCCAACCGTATAATAATAATCTTTTTACAAAATTCGTAGGCACCAAACCACTGGAGACACCAATCTCCTATTGCTAAGCACCAACTTAGCGAGAGACACGAATCTCTTTCTCTGAGGCACTGACCTCTTACCGAAACAATCTTTCCACCTTTTTATTGTTGCTTTATCAACGTATGATGGCAAATTCGACTTCCTCTTTTTCTTATCCTTAAAAAACTGCTTATGCTTAAATGATTGAAAAAATTGTTTCTTTTTTTTTTCTCCAATGTCTTTTCATCTTATATAACCTTCAAAGGCTTTTCCCAATAGAGGCGTCCCAATCAAAAGACACCCTTTCATCAAAAGGTGTGTCTTTAATTTATTTTAATTTAATTAACCCAAGTGGGACGATTTTCCCAAGGCTAACATATATCAAGTGGGTTGACCCTTATTTGATAATCATTGTTCCAGTTTGGTGGGGCGATTAAGCCATAAACAAAAACATAAAAACCTTCATTTAGCGCTCAACAAAACTTCTCTAAGCTGATCGACCTTCCTTAATTAATGCTGCAATAAATTAAATACATTTTTAATTGCTGATCTTTGTTTACTATTGCTGGTCCCTTTCATACTTGGGCACCCAAACCAAGGCAATTTGTCCTTCCATCCTTTGATATTGATTTTCAAAAATACCATTCTTTGTATGGGAAAATTCCGTTGAGACAATTCCGTTACTTTTTGACATTTCCATTACTTTCTGACAATTTCATTACTTTTCTATTTGACATCAGTGATAATATTCCAACAATCTCTCCCTTTGTCATTGATGGAAATCCTGTAACAAAATAGTGCACAAACTCCTACTTGCTGTAGTTCTCTTCTTTTGCTCCCCCTTACTTCAATTCTCCCCCATTGACATCAATGGCAAAGGGATGTACAATACAATGGATTTTATCAACACATCAACGGAGCTGAATATTACAATGATTAGCTCCCCCTTAACCCATGCTTCTCTGGACAGGTTTAATGACTGGATGAAGAATGAAGTACTCCCAATTTTTGCCTTAGAAACTCAAAAGTTTCTTTTGGGAGGGGCTTTGTGAAAATATCTGTTATCTATTCCTTTGTAGCAACATACTCCAACTTTACCAATTGATCTGCAACCTATTCTTTTAAGTAGTGATACTTGATCGGAATGTGATTTGTCTTTGAGTGCATAATTGGATTCTTCGAAATATTGATTGCACTTGTGTTATCACAAAGTATGGAGATTGGCTGTTCATACTCCATCTTAAAATCTTTCAACGTCTACTTCATCCATAGGACTTGTGTACAACAAGACACTATTGCGATGTATTCTGCTTCAGCCGTGGATAATGAGATAGAACGCTATTTTTTACTTAGTCATGACACTAGATTTGTGCTTAGAAGTAATGCTTCTCCACTTGTGCTCTTTCTGTCATCCATGCTTCCTGTCCAATCTGCATCTGTGTATTTTGTTAGTGTGAAATCTTCACCTCTTGGATACCATAGGCCATAATCCAATGTGCCTTTTAGATATTTGAATATTCGTTTGACTACTTGTACATGCGTTTCTTTTGGGGCTGCTTGAAAACGTGCTACCAAACCTACGGCTTGCATAATGTCTGGCCTTAATGTTGTGGTGTATAACAAGCTGACAATCATGGGTCTATAAAGTGTCTAATTTGCTTCGAGAGATTCATCATTTTTACTCAACTTGCATCTTGTAACCATGGGTGTGCTAACAGGGGTGCAATCTTTCATTTTGAACTTCTTCAACATCTCCTTTATATACTTGGTTTGGGAGATGAATATTCCTTTGTTGGATTGAGAAATTTGCAAGCCAAGGAAGAATGACAACTCACCCAACAGGACATATCAAATTTCGTTTGCATATCTTTTGCAAATTCTTGGGACATTCGTTCATCTCTCCAAAAATGATATCATCCACAAATGCCGCAACAATTAACTGATTTTCACCTTCAGTCTTGATATAGAGATTGCTATCAACAACTCCCCTTTAAAACCTTGTTATTGTAGATATTTATCAAGCCTTGAGTACCAAGCTTTGGGGGCTTGCTTTAGCCCGTATAGTGCCTTCTTCAGTTGGCACACATAGTTCTTGTTTTTTGATAGGACACCTTCTGGTTGTTCAATATACACTTTTTCCTCTAATTTGCCATTTAGAAAAGTGGATTTGACATCCATTTGATAAACTTTGAAATTTTGGTTCTTCTGAATGATCATTTTTTTGTGCACTAACCTTCTGAGGCCTTGTTTCATCCATCTTTACACCGACACTTTCTTCATTTGTTTACAACGTTTTATTATAACATCTATAAGCATTACTTTTTGAAGAATATCCAAGAAAGATACCTTCATCAGCTCTTGAGTCGAACTTACCCAAGTTTTCTTCATCCCTCTTAATGAAACATTTGCACCCGAACACTTTGAAGTATTTGACCGATGTTGGTCTACCCTTCCATAACTCATAAAGGTTTTACTATTATTCCCTTTGATTTGTCCTCTATTCAAAATGTAGACTGCGGTATTAACCGCTTCTCTCCAAAACTTGTCTGATAGCTTAGATTCATTTAACATGGTTCTAGCCATTTTTGGAACGGTTCGGTTCCTTCTTTCTACTCCATTTTGTTGTGGAGTCCTTAGCTAAGAACTACCTTTTTATTCCATGCTGCTCACAATAGTCATTGAATTCATTTGAGAGGAACTCACCTCCTCAATTTGATCTTAAGCACTTGATTTTTATATTCGTTTCATTTTCAACCAAAGCTTTAAAAACTTTAAACTTCTCGAACGCCTCAATTTTTTTCAGGATAACCCACGTCATTCGGGAATAATCATCAATGAGCAACATGAAATAGCTCTCACCTTGGATGCTTTGCGTTCTTGTGGGCTTACAGAGATCTGTATGAATCAGTTCCAATGGTTGGGTGGTTGAGTACTCCTTTGATCTAAAACTTGCTCTTCTTTGTTTTCCATGCTGACACTACTTGCAAAGGATGTTTGATAGTTTTGTTATCTTTGGCATATCTCTTACAGTTTGCCTAGTGCTGATTTTCACTAGATTATCAAAGTTCATGTGGTCCATTCTTCTATGCCATAGCTAACTTTCATCAATCCGACTCATGTAGCATTTCTCTCCCTTAACTTCACTAAGTACGTACAGATTGATAGTTGTTTTGTTTGTATCTGCAACCAACTTTTCTGTGTCTGTTTTCCTGACCTCACAGCGTTGAGCATAAAATGTGAGTGTGTGTCCTTGGTCACACATTTGGCTGACACTTAGAAGGTTATGCTTCAAACCTTCAACATACAATACATTTTTTGTTTTAGTTCTTCCATTATCAAGGCTCATAGCACCTTGTGCCGTGGCATTATCTCCAAATTTCACTGTGTCTCCACTTATTTCCTTC
Source organism: Torreya grandis (assembly GCA_037957365.1). Classification (NCBI taxonomy): domain Eukaryota; kingdom Viridiplantae; phylum Streptophyta; class Pinopsida; order Cupressales; family Taxaceae; genus Torreya; species Torreya grandis. The sequence continues at coordinate 7,999,814 of JARHVA010000070.1, forward strand.
AAGCAGAGAAAATTGCTTTTATCACTAGTCATGTGACTTGAGCATCCATTGTCAATATACCATTGTTGTCTTTCATCTTGTGCATGAAACGCTGTTTGCACAAGCATGGATTCTTTGTTTTGATTTTCTTTCTCTTGTTTTTGCTTCCATATTTTTGTAGGTTCTCTTTTCTTTACGATCGAAGCAATTGCTTTCTTGTTTTGTCTAGGAGGTTATACACCAACACTTCTACAAAATCGTGTTATATTTCCAAAGTTATTACAATTATAGCATACAATATCACTTTCTTTGTAATTTGATAATAGTGCAAATGAGTTATAGTTTCTACTTGGAACTCCATAAGTACTTCGAACATTGTTCTATGCATACCTATTTCTTGCATGTGTCCTACACTTCATTACTCTATGCCCAAAATGATTGCATGAATAATAATAACCATAGAAGAAATTTGTGTACTTGATCGTATTATAGTCTTGGAGGTAGTCTTTAAAAATGTTGTATGAGTACGTTCTTACCTTGTTTGTCGTTGGGATGAGTAACATGTCCTTTCTTAACGTGCTCCTTATTGCTTTCATCTTTTGTGGATCCCTTGAGTGCATGCGCGTAGCTCTTGGGCTTCTTTGTATTCATCCTCTTAGGTGGTTCTGTAGTTTTTGCACTCTGCACTTCTTTAGTGCTCTTCCGGTTCTCTTCATATCCATGACCAGTCTTGCTGCATGATGACCTTTTGCAATTGAGAATCTCATCCAGTACTTCGGTGCTTTTTTCAAACTTTAAATTGCTTTTCAATTTAGCACATGTCTTCTCCAATTCCTTCTTTAAGAAATCAACCTCTGATTCTCGCTTGGCAATGTGGTCTTCTTTTGCCTTAAGCTGGACTCTTACTTCCTCCTCTGTCTTGTTGGCTTTTTCTATTTCAATCTTTAGACTAATGATGACCTTTTCTGACTCTTCAAGGCTGAGACATTCCCATTTTTATGTCACGATTTTCTTCGTCATATTTTTGAATCTGTGATCTTTGTTTTAGATTCTTCTTAAGAACTTTTATCTCACCTAAAGCACATATGAGTTTTTCAAGATTTACTTCTCTTTCATCCTCGACATCTTCTTCCTCTTTCAAGGTGTCTTCACTTGTAGAGGCATCATTCGTTATTTCTATAGCCATGAACTGAGTTTCTTCTTTGTCACTCCCTAAAATGCTCTCACCACTCTCCTTAGCTGAGCTGTTATCCTTTTTAGAATAGAAATTTTTCTTGTGCTTACCAAACTTTTTCTTATTTTTGTTTTTTTGAATCTGTAATCTTTGTTTTAGATTCTTCTTCTTAAGAACTTTTATCTCACCTAAAGCACAGATGAGTTCTTCAAGATTTACTTCTCCTTCATCCTCGACATCTTCTTCCTCTTTCAAGGTGTCTTCACTTGTAGAGGCATCATTCGTTATTTCTATAGCCATGAATAGAGTTTCTTCTTTGTCACTTCCTAAAATGCTCTCACCACCCTCCTTAGCTGAGCTGCTCTCCTTTTTAGAATATTTTTTTTTCTTGTGCTTACCAAACTTTTTCTTATTTTCGTTTTGTTTGAAGCTTTTCATGTATTTAGGTTTGCTTTCTTTTTTATTTCTTTCCTCATTATGATTTTCCTCATCATTGCTATCATCTTTATGTGGACATTTAGCAACAAAGTGCCTTATTTTACCACAATTGAAACACTTGAAATGTAGCTTACTTTTGTATTTGCCGGATCCCTTTTTAAGCTTTCTGACAAACAGGGCCTCCTCATCTTCTTCATCGTTGGTGCTATCGCCTTATTCAAGCTCTTTATATTTCTCTTTCTTATAAGCTTTGAAGGCTGCTTCCTTCTTAGATGATTTCTCCTTTTCGTTCCTCATTTCATATGCCGTGAGGATCCCATGCAATTCATCCATTGTTAGCGTATCTAGATCTCTCATTTCTTCAACAACGAAGACTTTGGCATCAACTCTTAAGGGGAGAGACCTTAATACTTTTTGCACAATCATTGTATCTTCAATCTTTTTTCCAAGACCTCTGATAGTGTTGACGATTTCATCCACACAAAGCAGATAGGCTGTAATGTTTTCTTCATCATTCATTTTCAATCTTTCGAACTGTCTTGTATGTGTTTGAAGCTTGGCCTTCTTCGCCTTATTATCACCTTTGTAGATGTTTTGTAGTTTGTCCCATATTTCCTTCGCCGATTTACAATGCATCACCTTGACAAACTCTGATTCTGAGAGACCACACAAGATTGCATTCATAGATTTTGTATTGTTCTCACTAGCTTTCTTTCCAGCTTGTTCTGTTGGTGGAGATGGAGCAGTATAACCATTTACTATTGTTTGCCAGACAGCGAACCCTAAAGCCATTAAATAGGTTCTCATTCTTATATTTCAAAAAACATAATTTGTTTTGTTAAACAATGGAGCCTTGTTTATAGAGAAACCTTTTTGTTCGGCCATGTGTGCTTTCGAAATCTGCCTTCTAGTGGTTAGGTTGTTTCTGAAGGAACTGTTCTGATACCAATTGTTAAGCACATGCTTATATTGAGAGGGGGGGTGAATTAGTATAATCTTATCTTTTACTTAATGAAACTTAATATCCACAATCAAAGCATTCACATAAAAATGACACAGATTGACCCCAGATTTACATGGAAACCCTTTCGGAGAAAAACCATAAATAAATAGCTGCTTGGAACTACTGTCCAAATCTAGCTATATAATAATAATCTTTTTACAAAATTCGTAGGCACCAACCTACTATAGACACCAATCTTCTATTGCTAAGCACCAACTTAGCAACAGACACCAATCTTCTATTGCTAAGCACCAACTTAGCAAGAGACCCCAATCTTTTTTTTTGAGGCACCGACCTTTTACCGAAACAATCTTTCCACCTTTTTATTGTTGCTTTATCAACGGATGATGGCAAATTCAACTTCCTCTTTTTCTTCTCCTCGAAAACCTGCTTATGCTTAAATGATTGAAATAATTGTTTCTTATTTTTTTTATCCAATGTCCTTTCATCTTATATAGCCTTCAAGGGCTTTCCCAATGGAGGTATCCCAATCAAAAGACACCCTTTCATCAAAAGGTGTGTGTTTAATTTAATTTTATTTAATTAACCCAAGTGGGACGATTTTCCCAAGGCTGCCATATATCAAGTGGGTCAGCCCTTATTTGCTAATCATTGTTCCATGTGTTTGGTGGGGCGATTAAGCCATAAACAAAAACATAAAAACCTTCCTTTAGCGCTCAACAAAACCGCTGTAAGCTAATTGGCTTTCCTTAATTAATGCTGCAATAAATTAAATACGTTTTTTATTGGTGGTCTTTGTTTACTATTGCTGGTCCCTTTCATACTTGGGCACCCAAACCAAGGCAATTTGTCCTTCCATCCTTTGGTATTGATTCCCGAAAATACCATTCTTTGTACGGGGAAATTCCATAACTTTCTGACAATTCCATTACTTTTCCATTTGACATCAATGACAATATTCCAACATAGTTTTCTTAGTTTACCTACTAAGCAAATAGGCAGTTATATTAAAGATGTCTTAGAACTCCATAAGCAAGCTTTGACAGGATCATTTGATATGTAGTAACAACCTTGAGGTGAAAAATGGCAGCTAATCTGCAAAAACCTTTGGGTAATTTTGTTGTAACTTTGTATTTTGTCCCACAGATCCCACAGGTTCTCCCATGGATGTAAATAAGTTTTTTCTATTTTATTCTATTCTACTGTGAGGAGCTTGTGTGAAGTATCAGTGACAATTTCTCTGTTATTTTTGCTTCCTCTGGTGATTTGTCTCTGTATTCAGTGACCTGTGGAATTTTAATTTCTAGAATTTTTTGGATCCAATGATGAAGATTATTGCGGGGAGCTTCCTGCAGCTTTTTTCAAATCAGGCTTCTATTGGGTTGGAAGATTCATCTTTATTCACCAACAATGTATTTATATGTTCCTGTTTCTAATGCTTTATATGTTATGGACATACCTCCACCTTCACAGTCATGCCTCCAAATGATTTGCATCCTATAGTCATATGCAATCCGGTTGGTTTGTCAGGGATTTAAATTTGCATTCACAATAAATATCACATGTTCAGAAAAGGATACAAATTGAGTTGCCAAGCATGGGAGGAGAGGGATTTGGCAATTTCTTAGTACAGATTCAGTCATCCCAAATTAATGCAGGATGGTAGCAATTTAAGTGCTTCAAGACAACGGCAAATATTCAAAATATAAGGTTCAAAAGTGGAAAGCAGGTATCAAATTCATATTAGTTTGTCCATATAACCTTCTTCTGTCAGCAGCTATACCGTGCACCGCCCTATTGGGCATGTTGCATGAAGTGTCCATGTCAATTTACTATTGTCTGCAAGTCACAGATTAGAGGGATTCTGAGATCGCAGGTTGATTTTTGGTAGCTCAGATGGCAGGTGCAAGTGCCTTTTCTCAATGTTTCTAAGAGTCAACCTCTGTCCCCAGGTGCTTAGCAAGCAAGTTGATTGTTCCATGGGAATATGCTTTATGGTTCCATCCAACATGAATCTCATCAAGACATTGTATATTGCATTCTAATGTATGTTTCTTGTTGCCAATGTAATGAAAATGTTTTTTCCCCTAAATGTTTGTAATCTATCAAAATATAAAGTTTATTGATTTTGTTTCACAAACTTTTTAAAAAATATGCTTATGGACAAGTGTGTTAATCTGTTTCTATTTCGAAGTTCCATTTTGATTTTTCCTGCCTCCTCTTTAAAATAAGATTTATATTTTCCTCTGTATTGAAAGTTTTGATGATGCTTTCCATCTAGTAAATATTTAATTCTGCATTGTTCATATATTCCCCAAAGAGGTGTACATGAACATACCTTTAATTATGTTTTCTTTGTTTTTATGTTTGTGTATTATTTAATGGAACAGAAGATTTGCAAGTATTGCTTCCTAGGGGACTTGAAGTCATTGGAGCATTATTGATAAGCAATACAAAGAGCAGAGACAATGCACTAAAGTCTGCGGATACCTTTTCCAAGCTGAGTAGATATCTTCCCCCAATGCAAAATGAGTGTTCCTTTGTTACTGGTTCTACAGCCACAAACACAGATGATATAGATTATTATGTATGTATCAAGCAAAAGAGTTTACTCATAGAAAAGTTTGAGGCTGTCATTCACGAAGAGAAACCTGCACAACACCTATGGGATGATGCATGCCTTCTCTGCTGTCAAATGTCCCTCAGTTTGCCAGTTTACTTATCATCAAATAAATCTTCAGGTTTCTGTACTTGTCTTTCTATGCTTTTTGAGCAGCGTGAAATTATATATGCTGATAACTAGTTGATTTCTATCTGTTGTTTGCCCATCCTACTTTTTTTATTAATTAATAATTTGTGTTTTTATTACTTTGTTACAAACCTATACTAATGAGGCGATACTTAAAATGTAAATAAAGGTGGACTGCTTTGTGCTGTATGGTATCTCTCCTACAATGTTTCGTCTAAGCAATATCTTATTTCAAAATAAGACCACCCTTAACCTTATGTTATAACGCATCATAACATTTCAGTTGTGAGTATGAATCATAATGGCATCATTAATAACACAATTCAAAATATGGAGGGAAGTAAGAGTGAGATTACAGCTTCTATATTGCCAGTTGCAGATTCTGGAGACTATTTCACTCAGGATGCCAAATATTTTGACTTGCAACTCAGAATTCAGTGTTATTTGTTTTGTAGATTGTACACAATGAGCCCGTACTGCTCACTGTTTGCATTCCATACTTCTAATAAATATCATTTGAATTATGAGACGTAGAAGTTGATGTGCATAATCTACCCAACTTTGCATATAACAAGTCACCTTTCTTCATAACTCAGTAAACTATACGTAGGGCTGATTTCACCATTTAATACCTAAACTTATTCCTAAATACCAAGCACCTTTATCCTAGAGCTGATAGCTAGGGATAATAAACTTTACGTAAATTTGCATTTAATAGTTGACTAAATTATTGAAAGGGTTGTGGTCCGACTGGTGAGGATGATGGTTGCTTAGATCCATCCACTAAGGTACAAATCCCTCTAGATATCCGACGTGAAAAGTCAAGCGGCTAAGGCCAGGATTGTGCCCTGGGTGATTTTGATGGCATTGACGCCCCTTACTCGTGGCTGCTTAGCCAAAGGAGCTCATTGATTTAGATGTATGCTTACTTAGCACCGTAAATCCACTATATGTTTATTTCCAAAATATGGGCAGAGATGCCGACATTCTATGTAATTCAGTTATTCCATGTAATGCCTTCAGGTGTATCAAAAAAAATAAAAAAAATAAAATAAAAAATATATATATATATATGACCAAATTGTCTTGCTCTAACTGGAAAAAATCATATGTGTAAGAGGTCTTCTGCCCTTGTTTATCTATAAGATTAGCACAAAAGAAGAATAATGATGATAATGAATGTTGAGAGGGGGTTCCCTTTCCATTACTATACATTTTTCAACATCATTACGCCCAATCATATGTTTGAAACAGTGCAGATTGGAGCCCATTAACAACTATCAACTTAATTTTTCTGAGAAAGGCAATCGCTAACTAAGGGGGCTTGTGTAGGAGGTCAACACCTAGTGTCTCTAAGGCAATTCCTCACACGTCTCTATACATTTTGATGAAGGGGACCTTATATGCCTTAGTGTGGCCTCAAGTAAGTTCACTAATCCTTATTGGATTTTTTCATTGCCATACTTATTAATTATGACTTTTACCTTATTTTCTTGTTATGCCAATAGACGTAACTTACAATGGCAGCCAGGGGTGGTGGTGGAGTGTAATAGTGTTAGATGTTAATAAAAATGCTTGAATTTAAATTTGATGCCCATTTGACCGTCATAGGGCAGTTTGTCTTCTCGCTTGGAAAAGGCAATCGAAAAATTGCAATATCTTGGGCATATGATAGAGTTTGGAGCCCCCTTTTTTTAGAAAGAGCTTTTCAAGCCTGACACAGTGATACAGCCATATTAAGGCCATCTGCCATCATTCAGTGGGAAATTTGCGGAGAAGGTGATGAAATTGTTAATCAATCCCTTCAATGGACGAAACTATGTGACAAATCCAAGATAGGTGCCTTGAGATTGATACATCTTGGCATTTTTCAGATAGGTAAATTTAAGATAGCTTTACTAGTTTATTAAGGTTCTAAAAGTTGTGGTTTGCAAAACTAGGACACCATTTGTGGAGAGACTGCCTGGGGAGTTAGCTGAATAAGCTCATATCTGCTGACACGGTGCAATTTTTAGAGAGAAAAGATGATGAACATGTTTAAAAATGCAATTTTAATGAGATATGTATATCAATTCATTCTACCAATTCAATTGTTTACTCAGGTCGGTTTGGAAGCCCCCATTGTTTGCACTATAAGCTATTACAGGTTCTCCTACAGGCCCCATCTCATGCCACCATTGTCATTAGATTAATTATTGATATTCAATGCTTCTATTAGATTAATTATTGATATTCAATGCTTCTATGATTAATTTATATGTAGACCTATTATTTATTCCTGGAAACCTCGAAATACACTTTTGAATGGTATTATCATCGTGCTGTGATGGTGTCTATATTTCAATAACTCCTCTGGGTTTCTTTGTAGGTTATAAATTCAGACTGTGGCTTCACCTGCTGGCGTATTGGGCCTACATAGTAATCCTTATTGAACACAGGCTTGGTATGTATTGTTGGGTGGCTCTTATACATTAAGATTGTATATAGACCATTCAATAATCACAGGATTCTTGGGCCATGACAACCTTTTAAAAATAATTGGCAAAAGGACCACCCATACATAGAGATGGTGGGACTGACATTTGGTGTGCTAACCTTTGATTAGGTGGTTTGGATTTGGCCAACATGAGACAACTTAGTATCACTCTACACTCAAGTTATCTAATTGAGCTTATATAAGTCATTGGTTGTCATTTATATCATTTAGCGTTTACTTGTGAGCTCTCTTTGTATTATGGTTAATCGATCATAATACATGCGTGCTCATCGTTTTTTCTATTTGTGCACTTATTGATTATCTAATGAGCGTGAGTCATTGTGTTTAGATCTAGATCATTACCTGAATTTATATGTAACCACAACATGGTATCCAAGCCAAGGGTTCAGCACTTGACTCTTCTCAACTTGCTGGTTTTGCACATTTTTGTGACTTCTTAGAAGCACTCGTATTAAGGGAGATCTGTCAAACTGGACCTTCTAGAACTGCTCCATTTTTCTGGTGGGAGGAGTACTAGAATTGTAGAAGGTTTAATTTTTAGCTCAGGCTTTGGATTCAGATGATTCAAAAGGGGTTTTCAAGTGGATATCCAGTTCGTTGGAGGTGTGGGTATACAACCTTCTAGTTCTATCTTTTTGGTTTTAGATTTTGACAATTTTTTTAATGACATTGGACAAACTTTTGCATAGAATTCAGTTGGGCAATTTGTTTCCATAAATGTGTGACTAAGAAATTGACCTAAGGTCCAACTAATATGGGATAGGCCAAATCTAACCCTAGTCAAACACTTTCAAAGTCCAAAATATGAAGAAGAAGAGGCAAGGGAGATCTAGGAAAGATGAGAGGGCAAAAGCAGGTATCTTTGGCAAGAAATGGCTTATAGGAATGGATTTTCATTGAGTGTTAATTTTCTAAATAGCTGAAGCAACAAGAAACATTAAAAATATATAGAAATGCAATAAATAGAATGAAATATAACTATATAGAGCAGTCACACATGCCATATAAATATGGCAATCAAACAAGCAGGTTGAATCCTAACCACCTATATCTAGCAATGCATGAAAGGCTATGAACAATATCCAATGGAAACTAAAATACAATGTCTAAAAAATATGGACAGACAAGTAAGATGGCATTGATAGCACCTTGTTTGGCTGATTCTCTACCATGAAGGTTGTGGTCTTGGCAGAACATGTTATCCCCGCCTTTGGACTTAAGGATCTTGGCATGAGACATTGGGAACGAATAAGACCAACCTTTGAAGTTGACCACTCCAAAAATCAAATCGAGACCTAGACAACCTTGTGAGTGTAGGCAGATTGATGACAGACTTCAAGGCAGAAAATGTGGACCAACAATTGTCAAATGCAAAAGAGGAAAGTAGGAAAAATAAGGCTGATAATTTTGTGTGAGATCAGAACATGAAGGAAGTTTGATGGAATAGCTGGTATTAATAGCTGAGGTTGCCAATATTTATTTTGATCTGAAATGGATCAGATGAAATAATTGGACTCTAATTCAGATGGGTGGTTTGTATGACCATCAAGATCCTCAAACATGACTCAAACATTCATGCTTGCCCTTCCAAAGACAAATTCCAAAGACTCAAACATCAGGGAAATAATGATGACAAAGGCACGAGAACCGATGCAAAGTGATGGGAAAAGGTAACTGGACCCACATGATGTTTTTTGGGGCTCTGTAGGTCAACAGGAGCCAAATGACACGTTTAACCATGGCTGAACCCTTCACTTACACATTTTTTCGTGGCAGAACCTGTCACTAATGCTTATTGGCAGGGTTACACATTATCGCTGAACATGTCACTTACACATTTTTCCATGGCGGAACCTGTCACCAATGCTTATTGGCAGGGTCACACATTATTCATGGTTGAATCTGTCACTATGATAGGAAGAGGAAGCAGAATTGACACTGAGAAGACAAATCGTTCTAGTTCTCTGTCTGTTGGCTTTCCATGCACCCAAGACTTCATGTCGCCAATGACAGACTTGTTTGTAAGATGAATTCATGTAATTGGCATGCTTTATGATCATCTATCTTCATCAGCTTCATCAAGAGTTGGATCTGGAAATGTTGTATGCATTCCAGTTGATTGTAGGAAACAATTTGAAGTAGTTTGAGTAAGTTGTAGAGCAGAGAAAGCAAGAAAAAGCATTGAAGAAGTTTTGGTATAGACCCACAATGTTTTCGATGGCTTTATAGAAGTGCATTGGCTTGTAATCTGGCTGATTTCAGTTGACATAAGGATGAACATCCCCAATTTGCTGTACTTTTCCCATACTTGGTTTCTCTAGGGTATATCTTGTGTCCATCTTATTGTGGGACGCTGTTTTGTGTTGGTTGGTTACTTGCTCAATAATTCATTTCCTTCATTCTGATTTCAGATTAGCATTTAAGCAAACATCCAAATTCTATGATAAGCTGATTTTAAGCACACTCATAATTAATTTGCAGCAACAAACATGAGTGAACAATGTTTCAACACAAATTTTTGCGTGAAGGGATATCACAAGTGTATTAGGACTGATTTAAAGCATTTGCAGGTGTATGCATTTGAGCATGTTCGCATTGCAAGCTGAATAAAATATGTAGATGGCAACCTACAGCTGTAACACACATCAAATTAGAGCTTATGTATGTTTATTTTCAGTAGCAATTTGCATTGGAACAACAGAGGCAACTTTGAATCTGTGTTGAAGTATTGTACATAGGAATATCCCAGTCAATTACAGATCAATTTTGGTGGGAAATTCTCAAGTCTGATGTTATCGAGGTGCATGAAAATTCGGATTTCTTCGAAAAGTGCAAAATTGATGCTGAAAAATGAGGTAAAACTTCAAACAACCATATCTTGGTTGTTCATGCTTGAAATCAGATGCTGTTTTTTACACTTGAGATTAAAGTTCACTAGGAATTTGAATGTGCAATCAGATTTGGAAATTTCTGACTCTTAAAATGAGAAAATTCAGAAAACAGAAGCCGACCCAAAAAGGAGACTCGAAATATGAGGCAATAGTGGGTGCAAATGTGCACCAATTGAGGGGTGGTAAGGGAAAAGCTTATAAGGACCCTAAGAGGTGAGGTGAAATGACAATAGTGAAAAAATCACAAAAATCGATGGGGAATGAAATTTGTAATGGTTGGATAATGGCAAAGGATGCATAATGGTAGCATGGCGGAAGGGGTCTATGAGCCTACAACCAAGCTAATCTCCTATTAAGTTTGCATCCGCCCATCATGTGAATGTGAATCAAAGAAAAGACCCAAATTTTTGATGTATGGACATCCAAAAATCAAGTGTATACATTCCACCCCCCATGGTGTTGGTGGCCTTCATAACCATAGGGAATGGAGGGTTGCACCGTGCCATGTGAAGAGAATTAGAGAGGTGAAAAGAAGTCTTCAAAATCATCTTAGATGATTGAAAGGTTTGTCATACCTTCAAAACCAACAAGTTAAAAGCAAAGGGATTAAAAGGTGTGAAGAGCAAAGGTTGAAGTCTAGAGAGACAAACTCTGGCTAGGAAGAACCTCAGGATTATGTTAAAACAAAGAAAGGGGGATATGCTGAACGGAGGCAAAGATGCTCACGACTTGAGCTTGCATCAGGGAAATGGAAAATGCATAGGCTAAGAGGGGAAGGGTTGATACGATCCATAGAATTTTGGTCAGCAACGAGGGCAGGGTTGCAGGATACAACACCTGTATTGCTAGGATGCACGTATTTGTGTGTTGGATAGAGATACGGGTACAATGTGGCTCAAATATGGCTTGAAATTCGTACCTGACCGTATCCAGATATGAGACCGTAATTAGGCCATATCGGATATGTCTGAATACGGTATGTGGGCTATCTGCAGCTGTATCTGATCTTAAAGTTAAAAAAAAATAACTTCAAAAGAAAGCCCTTGAAAATACTGAAAAGATAATAAAAATTTGCAGACGACACTCTAAAATGCATTTTAGCAGCAACATCTGAGGATGTGGAGGTGAGTGACTATTGATTTGCTCTTTTCTTTTAAAACTGCACATTGCCTCTGCTCAACCTGTTATGATTTCATTTGATCTGTTTCCTTTGGCCTACTTTACTTTTCTTTCAGGTTGTCTATTTTCCTTTGGCTTGTAGAATCCTCAAATCTTTTAAATATATTGAATACCCAACTTCCCACCTTTTTAGTGGTCTTGGGGTGTGTAATTCACATGCATTCTATGAGGTTGTGAGTGGAAGAACAAGAAAACGTATAATGTATAAAAATTTAAATATAATGTATATATATGTCTTATCCAACCGTATCCACATCAGAGGGTCTTAAAAATTAGCCATATTTGTATCCTTATCTATATCCATATTCAAATCTGTATCCGTATCCATGCAACTCTATATGAGGTCTTTACTTGTAAAGTGTTGTGTTCGCCAATCCCACCCCAAGCACAAAGATAAAATTAAACATATCACTAACGTTCACTTGTACACTGTGAATTTGCCTTCCCCACCCCAAACATAAGGAGAGAAATTAAATTCAACTTAGTTTGGTATATGATTGCTGTTTAAGGTAAGGGGTATCTCGCCGAGTTTGCCATTCCTATTTGGTTCAAGGAAATGAACTCCCTTAAGAGTCCTATAGAAGATAGCTTTAAAAGAAGTCTATAAAGTATAATGTTTGAAAAGTAAATTCCTGTACAGATAATCCATGGCAAGAAAGTGAGTTCCTTTTGATAGGTCTATCTTCAAGGTTAGCTTTGGTTTGAAAACAAAAAGGTTGTAAGAGAAGCGGCTGCAAAGGCGGATGTAAAATATAATGTATGGCTAAAATAAGGAGGACCTCATTGCATTCACCAATCTCTAGCTAGTGGGAGGAGATGAACTCCCATTGTGGGCTATCCTCTAAGCATGCTATCCCTTGAGTTACGTAGAGTTAACATGATCATCGAATCTTATTCTTCAACAATTTGCAACCAATATGCACAAGGACTATACCTTTTTTGGGTTAACTTTCCTTTTTTGTCATTATGGTTGTCAAGCTGAAGGACCAAATCTCCCACTGTAAGGGGCCTAGGTTTGACTTTCTTGTTATAGGTATTGTTATCACTCTGGAGTGCACCCTGCTTGAAGATGTGCAAAGCACAACTTCTCTCCAGCTGATACAATGGGAACTTCTCAGAGGGTGGGTGCCTCTATGTTGAGAAGAACCTCCAGAGAGGGTTGGTTCCCTTGTGATTTTGCAATTAAACCTGAAATTGTGAATTTTTTTTGGGGGTGAAAAGAGTAAGGGAAAACTTTGAAAGAAAATCTAAGGGGGGTGATGCACCTGTATTGATTTGATCCTCTGAAGTTACTAAAATTAATGCACACATATAACTAAAATGCAATTTATATTCTATCTTTAAGCAAAAGTGTTTCAGAGGAAGGGTTGAAAACCTCTTCAAATGACCTGCAAGAAGGGTGAGATAGAGAGAGATGGGTGAGGAAGGGACCTGCAAAAAGAGAAAAATTCTCTCTTGTATGCTGATGCACAATTTAATACATGCTATGCTGTTGTCAAAATCAGATTCAGAAAAATAAACTCCTTATTGATCACTGGTCCAATTTACAATTTCTTTTTCAAACTTCAGGTTCCCTTCTCTATGGCTCGATTCAGCCAATAAATAAGCTTTGAAAAATAGTCTAAATCAGTCTAAGTGTAGTCCAAAAAGGGAAAAGGTCAGTCTTGGTTGGTTAACTCAAGACCTCACCTCTTTTACAATGCTTTGAATATTCAATAAAATTATTCTTCTTTACAAAAATCTGCATGCTTCTCCAAACTTTGGTGTAGAATATAGATGATGGAGCCAAGTTCAAAAAATGATTCTTAAAATAAACAAAACTTTCCAAGAAAACTCCAAACATGCATGACCAAGATGGCATGGAAGTGGGCAAAGGAACTCAAGTTTGACTAGTCAACATCTCCTTTGCATGAAATGTTACGCAAAAAGCCAGTAGATGAACTCCTCATGAATTGCTGGAACATTTGAAACATTTGGACGCATGAGAGAAGCATGTGGCATGGTGAAATAGTCAACAATAGTTTTGACCAGTCCAAAAACACGTTTGCATAGATAAGAATCTATTTTTGACCTTTTCTATTTATAACTTTTAATTCCTGTGCATGTATATTCTTTGTCTTGCTTGCTTACCTGCCTTATAATCTCGGGCTTCTCTATTTATGACTTTTCCGACTGTGTGTGCTCCTTGCTTTTTAGACAAAACTCTGTGCCTTTCCTTGTTCATTCTCTCAGATTTTCCTGTGTATTTTTTGGCAATTTTCCCCTTGGTTTTTCTACACAGTCAAATTCTTTAGAAATTCTTTGGGATTATTTCCTTCGGGTTTTATTTGCACAGTCAAATTTTTTGGATCTTTTCCCTGTCTTATGCTTTATATCGGACTTATTTGTCTCGGGATTTACTTAGCAATTTTCCGGCGGATTCATCTTCCGAAAGAATTCTTCCAGACTTTTGTTTATCTCCTTTTCTCATTTGGCTTTCTTGTGGACTTTCATCTTGTCTAAGACTTCCCTTTTCCCATTCATTCCCTGTGGACTTAATTCTGCTCGGACTTTCTCTCGGACAAAAAGTCCGAGGAACTTGTCTATTCGGGCTTCCACTTTCCCGTGGACAAAATGTCCGTGGGAATTGATTAAGACTTCCTTTTGATCTTGTCTTTCATCTTTCCTGAAGGAATTCCTTTGGAGTCTTGTCAAGGCCAATTGTTTCGAAAAAATTGGCATGGTCCATTTCTTTCGAAAAAATTATAATTCCATTTGTGTTGTCCAAGTCTCCCGAAAGAATCCTTCGGATTTTCTTGTCCATTGCCTTGTCTTTTCTATGGGCTTTTGTAGGGCACTTGGGCTTTTTGTAGGGACCTTCCCGATTGAAACAAACCATTTGAAATGGCCTTTGAAGTTTTCCCGAAGGGTACCTACCCTTTGGGATTTTTGAAATGATTGTGCCCTTCGGGCTTTTTGAAAGAGTCCTTTGTTTGCTTGAAATGATCCTTTCAACTTTCTCGAAGGACAGGTGCCCTTCGGGACTTTTGGAAACATCCCTTCACTTTGCCAGGATACACTCTCGAAGGGCACATACCCTTCGGGTTTATTGTAAATGACATTCCTGAAAAAAAACATTTCTTTTTCAACGTTGAAGTGGACTTTCCCAAAGGGATACATACCTTTCGGGCTTTTTGAAAGAGTCCTTCCCTTTGTAATTTTCTCAGCTTTATTGCAAAGTACCTGGGGTTTTTGTAAATCGTTTGAAATCCGCTATCCTTTGACTGGAAAAAACCCGAGAAAATAAACATATGCATGATGCTGCCTTTAACTCCATGCTTCCATTGAAAGTGAACAAGAGATGTGGCCTTTGAATTTGCTGTAGGTGTCTTTTCCTCGAACGGACTGCATGCTCTATATGGTGGCTGTAGGTCTTCGCCCAACTGTTCTTAATACCTTTGCTGTAAGTACACTTCATTCATGCTTTTAACCACAGATTGACCAGCTGAAAAGGGGATTAGACCGTTGTAGGAAAGTTTAAAATAATAGGGGTAATAACTTGGCTTTGACAAGCCAAATTACTAACAGGTATGAGAGTTTCTTCTTGGCGACTCATAGTTTTAAACTTTTAAGGCTTACATTTTCCTCAGTTAGACTCGTGTTCAAAGATGGACAAATCATCACATTTGAGGAGGTCATCATATTCGAGGACGTTAACTTGGTTTGTCATGCTTCAACATTGAACTTGTTTAATAACTCAAGGTCCTTTTCCAAACACTTTGGATTGAGGAGGGCACTCAATTTTTCTTTGAAGGTGGTAGTGGCATTGAATTGGCTTGTAGCTTGATTTGGATTAATAATAATTAGATCATATTTCTAGGATAGGGGTGTTCATCTTTTGTTGAATGGACTTTAAGTTGCACCACTCCAATTGTGGGACATTATTGCCTCAGTCCACAATGAATAAAGTCAAAAGAAACAGGATTGACTTTAACTTTGGGGTCCGCAAAAAGTGCCCCAAGGCTCTTAAGAGGCCTTGTCTTGAGGCAAATCTTCTGATCCGTAGTCGATTTGGATATTCCGATGTGCAATTCTTCAACATAGATTTAGTTTTGCTTATGTGCTGATCCAATATAATTTGCCATTGAAACCAACACACAGGTGGAGAATTGACGTGTTACAGCTGTGGGATTCCATCTGCATCTTTCATTGAATTTGCAATGTCTACATACTCAAATACATGCCTATAATGGTATAATTTTGATTTCACACCCCTTTATTTAACCACCAATGTGTGACTATTCCCTTCCACAAATTCAATGGTGTAACAAAAGAAGTGTGCCGATGCTTAAACTTGTACATGATTGATTTTATTTCTACTTTCTGTGTACATAAAGAACTCTGCTTGAAAACAACTTATTATATATTGTAGTGTTTGCGTAAGTGCTATTGATGGAATCAGCACGAGGAAATGAATAAATGAGCTAGTAAGCAACACAAATAGCATCACGCAGCAAGAGGGACACAAGATACAACTTGAAGAAACCTGATGTGGGAAAACTCCAGCTTGGGAATGGGCTGCATCTCCTTATTTCAACTGAAATCAGCAAGATTGCAAGTCATTACTCTTCCTTGGAGCCACCATGGATATTATGGGTCACATCAATATTTCTACGATACTTCTTGCTTGCTCTGCTCTTGAACTCAGTCAAAATACTTCACAGTATCTCCTACACTCCAATTGATTGAACTCTAGATGAATAAGTTTCAATTTATGCTTTTGCAAGTGCCCAATGAACATATTTATTCATGATTTGGGTTACAAACAATTGCAGATAAACCTAACGGTCGATTCACCTCAACTGTCAGAACGGGAACCACTTCATCTTCTGATTTGGGCTGTTATTCTTAACCTTTGTTGTATTTGATAAATTGTAAGGTGACATGTCTGTCATGGAAAACTCGTCACATTACATTTTTGTTTGACGAATTTGTCTCCTGTTGTACCTCTTCGACAAATTTGGTGCATGTTGTATTTGTTTGACAGATTTGGTGCATAATGTATTTGTCTCACAAATTTTGTCACATGTTAATTTTTTCTGCAAAGCTTATTTCTCTGAGCTTGAAGAGTCTCTGAGGTCTGATCTGTCCTCAGAGCCTCCATCAACTTCCTCCACCTTGGTTCCCCTGCATTGCATCATTCCTCCCCCCATATTTGAGTCTTTGGCCTTCATCTTTGGAAGGGTGAGTGTGAGTATTCTGAGTGTGTTTATGGTCATAAAAACCATAGAACTGAATATCAACTGAAATTTAATTCTTTCAGCTGATCGATTTCAGATCTGCTTCAAAGTTCTTGCAAGGCTGAATCACTTGATTATTGGATTGACCTTTAGCTTGAACATTGGTATTGATTTTACGCTCAGAGACTTCTTCCATGGGGTTTTATCATGTACGCACTACAAGGTATCATCATTGATTTCAACATAGCCAAAATTTGTAAGGACACCTCTTGAGTAACCTTGGATAGGTTTGAAAGGTGTTTTACCCTCAGGATGATCAGGCATAGGATTAGTATAGATTTTGACAAATTGGTTTTTGGGGCTATTGGGTTATCTGTTTGGGCTCTCGAGGTAGCAACTGTGGCATCATAATGGGATCTTTCAGCTTGCTAAATGAAATCAGAGTCAAATTATTTACCAAAAATGAGCTCAGTGGTCCATTTCTTGAATTCTTGGCAAGTAGAATAATGGTGCCTGGGGGTTCCATGCCAGATTGGTTCATAGTGATATAGGCTCAGTTCTTCATTTGGGCATCAACTTCTCAATTTCAGTGTAAGACAAATTAACTGGGTTTCTCAAGTCATCAAGACTTATTTGGAACTTGATGGCATTTGAGCCAGAACCAAGGTCTTGGAAGCTTCTCATATTGGTCTGTTTGGCCTTTTTGCCATGATTACATTCAGCGACTCCATGATATGTGGCATTCTGGTTTCTATCGAAAGGCTTGGAGCTTTGATATTGAGGTTTAGGTTGGTTCTTGTCAGATTCCCTATTGCCATCATCTAAGTGGATGGCTTTATTCAAGGCATCTTGAAGGTCAACAGGAGGGTTTTGACCAATTCATATGGAACATCTGAGTAAGGGATCCCACAAAAAATTCCTTGAGCTCATCACCTTTGTAGGCATGCCTTATGGTATAAGTGAGCTCTCAGAATATGTAGAAAAAATTCCAGGCAGACTCATTTTCATGTTGTTTTAAGGACATTGGTACAAATTCCATCCTCAAAGAGAAGGAGATGGCCAAAATCATGGATGGACCCTTTTCTAGGTGTCTTTTTGTGTGTGTTTTTCTAACTAGATCCATCTCTGCCATAGGATCTAGCCAGGAATGAGTCATAAGGGGATCATGTAAAGATCTGAGAACCTTAAAAGGATTTGATTCAGATTTGACACCTGATTTAGAAGGAACAAGGAACTGCTAACACAGTGTTCTGTAACATAATCTTTTCATTATTGCACTATTATATGTTTGTTTCTTAAGCTTTGGGATATTTTGTATTTTACCTTTTTTTGAGCAGATAGAGATACAGATGCACTCTGTTCTCATCACTGTGATTTTTCTCTTATGTGTCCATTAGCTGAACAGTTTTCAGATTTTTCTCTTCTGGGTATTCAATTACTAGCAATGTGTCTAATTGCAGAATACCCCTTTTACATGATGTGCCAATATTATACTCTAATCGTTGTTTTTGGTGCTTTTCCAAGTTCTATCACAAACTGTGATTGTAGTTGAAGACTTGGCCTGTTGGGAAATTGTAAATTCTTCTGGTTTTAGACATAACTGATTGATATTGTGTTCTTGAGACAGTAAAGATAGAGAAAATTGCTTATTTTAAGACTAAAATTTATTTAAGTGTCAGTGAGAAAAGCTTAAATATTTTTGAGCTTAATTTCTGCATCTAGATATCTTGGATATTTGTTTATAGCAGTGGACTTCTCTAGTCAATATGTAAGATATTTGAAACTAGTTGCTAAATTTGTACTTGCAATTTACTTTTGCAACAAAAATTGGGACATTTATGATAGTTTTATGCATTTACAAGCCTGTCCAAAATTGAAACATTGTTTGCCTGTGTTAGAACATATGTTCACTCGGACTTTCTCCTTATTTTATAGAGGAACAATTTTCACTAGTGGTTGAAGAATTTGCTGCAAATCTTAAAGGAACAAGAGCTGTATTTCAGGCAGAGAAAGTGGCCAATCAATCTGAAGAATGCTTGCCAGTCTTATTACGATGTACGGAGTTAAATGATGGTGCATCGAAGAAAAATAATGAGCCTATGAAAAGGAATATTAGAAATTGGGATGCATGTTCTTTGCCTTGCTCAAGCTTGTGTTCAACCAATAAGCATGATTTGTCAGCCTTTGGGGTAGAGGTAAGAAGAGATTCAATTTATTTGTGACTTGTCTCATATGAATTTGATCAATAGTATTCAGCAAGATTATTGCAAGTTAGATTGATGTTTGCAAACATTTTCCTAGCATTGTACAAGGTGTTTGGTAAGTGCCTTTTCCGAAGCACACATATTATTTGAGAATTTCTGTAACAGACATTTTTTTTAATCTTCTCATTGGATTTTTATGCAAAAAGTTTTGTGTCTAGATAACATAATTCTGTGATGGATCGCTTTAGAATCATTCTCAAGATCTTGCTTTTTGATTTTTTGATTTCACAGATCCCAGAGCCAATAAAGATAACAGTTCTTCTTCATCAAACAAATCATAATCTCAAAGCTTGTGCACCTCGTGTAGATTATATTCCAGGTATTTTTTCATACTTGTGCTATTTAAAACACTTTGACCATTTGTAGCTAGCATTAGTTATCTTTTTGTTTTTTTACCAAAAGTTAAAAGGGCCGCTCAATTTTTTTATCTGAAATAATACAATTCTTAGAGCAGAAGCTCCACAGCTTAAGTTCTGATTGCAGTTAAAGAACCATTATGATACTGACATACTCTTTGGGGTTGCAGCTAAGGAAGATGTAAGGGTTATAATAGTAACAATAAAATTAGACACTGTGTGTCTTGCCTCAAGGGAACTTTCTTTATCAGATGCAGTTTCAAAGTTGATTACACCAGGATTGATTCACCAGCTAAAAGCAATGCGGAAAGCAGCAGATACAGAAACCAGAAAACCAAAGGTAGAAATAAGATTATTTAGTTTTTCAGGATGTTGAATATTTGATATATGGGTTTCTGGATTCATCGTGTTGAGTGAAGCAATATCTGTATCATATGATCGGTACATGTATGGTACTCGAAATGTCAGAAAAAGGTACAAATACTTAGTCCTGGAGATAGCATTGAGATAAGCAGTTATATGTCAAAGCTGTCAGTTAGAGGTCTTAGCAGTATCAAGCGGCATGAAGTGTGCTTTATTTCTTTTGAAAAAATTAATAAATATGATCTATTCTTTTGTGCAGCTGTGCGTATGTCATTTTTGTCCTCCAGGATTCTTGCATCCTGTAACAGCCATCTATGATCTTAGTTTTGGTGAAACTGAAACACAACAAGGTAAGACAGTAATTAAGTGAGAAGCAAACGTAAAATGCAAGCACTACAAAAAATTAAGGCATCCTGTTCAACATTATTTTTTACTTTATCACTATGGCTAGTATGGACAGGACTTTTATGCAGATCTGCATTATCATGAGCTGTAGATGATTTATTCCAAGGTGTTTTTCACACTAACACCCCATATAACATTGCATATTACATATTACATATTGCATATGACATTATGGCATTTTGCACGAATCGATAATAAGTGGAGTGGGCATGGCTGTTTTTCCAATGTTAATTTGGCCTTGCATATGCATTTATGCATGGTAATTACATGGTAGAACCGAGTGGATGGATTTTGGTACATGTGGGAGGCTTAAGGGAAAGTTACACAAGCAAAGGGCAATCTAACAAGTGGTGGAGGGCCTAGCAAGAATTTGGCTCGGCATTAGCCTGATAAGCCCTAGTTTGGAATGACTGTTATGCTTTTTCAGTGTTACTTGGGTGTGGGTACATGTCGTATGGGTACGAAGTACCTGTTTCAGACTCCAAAACTTGGGTGTTTGAGTACAGGGGTGGGTTTATGTATATCACAAAGTCAAAAAAAAATTAAAAAATATATAGATGTCCATGTGTGACAAAAACCATCAGAAAATAAAACTTCTTAAATAATTGTAGAATTGATAATGGACATTAAACCATAAAGACAGAATTTAAACATTAACTGTCAGAGTTGTCAATGTTTCATATATCAAATGGCAAATAAATCTAAAATTTAAAATTCGAAATTGAAGCTATGAAATGTAGTTGTCATCAACAATATAACAGTAGAAGCTGATCACTCTCAAGCTCTGCTGGTTCCTCCTCTATGATCCCTAATCGGCTATCCTATGGATCAGCTGAATTCATCAAACAGATCTTGTTTTTTTATATATCTAAAAAAACCACCGATGGTACGGAATGGAATACTACATTTCCTAGCTTTCTGTGTGTATTCTGTGAACATACTGAATTTGCATCTGTATAGCCACTCAACTAGAAATCCTTCTTCTCAAATAGGATGCCAACATTCAAGGTACATTTGCATCTGATATATTCCAACACATCATCTTTGGAAAATCCAGAAACCTGGATAACATATCTACAACAAAGTTGATATCAGGCATGGTAGTTGTGATATAAATCAAACTCCCAACAAGCACTTTGTTCTGCTTCTCACAGAGTTTCTGTGATTCTTCTTCCTTCGAAAATTTCCTCTGAACATCCATGGCTGTAAAAGAAGGATTGAAGAATTACAATTTAAATTTTGCAAGCATCTCTGCAGCATGCTTTGACTCAGAAACCGTTTTTTTTGTGTTTTCCATGCCAGACTGGATTCATAGGTAATAGTGCAACAATCCAACGTCAGTTATTCCAAAAGTTCTATTGAGGTTCACCTTTTCTTGGTCAATGATCTTGAAATTGTTACTTGTAGTGATCAGATCGTCAACATAAACTACCAAGTTAACAATATCACCCTTGTTTACCTTTACATACAAATTTTGCATCCGAATCAGTCTGCTTGAAACTGAAAGATCTCAAATACTAATTATCTTTATAAACTACACGCAGGGGGCTTATTTCAAACCATAGTTACCAGATTCGGCCGCATCTGGCCGAAATCCGGAACGTTCTGCATTTTTGCGAGCTTCCGGATTAATAAATTCGGTTTGCTGTATTTTTCAACATTAAAACTGTACAGACAGCGAGAAACAATGGAAGTCAACAAAAAATTTAGAAAATGTAAATCTAGTCCGAACCCAACAGTATATAAATAAAATAAACATTTAAGTATAAGTTTAAAGAAACTCTTTAAACTTATACTTTAAGTTATATTTTATTTATATACTTTCAGGATGTTTGACAGGGGTTTCAGACCGCTAGGAGCTATAATGCAAATTCTAGGTTTTGGAGGATCCTATCATATTTCAGAGTTAGTCAGATTCCAAGGTTTCAGGGTTTCAAACTTAGCCATATTTCAGTGTTTCAAGATTTTAGAGTGGCTCCCATTTTACTTGCCCACGAGTGGTCTCAACACTGTGGGAGAGTGGCTGAGTGCTTTAAAGCGACACAAGAAAACATTGTTAGCATGGATCCCCATTTATGGTGGCAGACGTATGGTTTTTCTACTCCAGAGTTACAAAATCTTGCCATGCGTGTCCACAGTCAATGTGCCAGTGCTTCTGCATGCGAAAGAAATTGGAGTACGCATGATTTGATCCATACTAATAAGAGAAATCGACTAGGAGCCAAAAAGCTGTCAGATCTTGTGTTTGTTCATAGCAATTTAAGATTGCTTGAGCACAATCTTGCAAAAGAAGATGACAATCTTCATCTTGGAGAACCATCCTTTGAAGGAGTTGAGGAAAATATTGATAGTGTTGATGAGTTGGATGAAGGATTCGCTGATGGTGCTAGTGCTGGTTTTGATTTTGAAGCTGGGTTTGATGTTGCAAATGTTTGAAACTTAAGTTCGATATCAATTTTGAGCTTAGGCTCTAAACTATGAATATTTTGCTATCTTTTAATGTAATTCAAGTTTGAAATTCTTATGCATTTCTTATTTTTGCAAGTGTTAAATTAATGTTCATTCCTTAGTAGATTGAAATATTTTGCATATATATATATATATATTATTTTATTTTCTGAACCGGATTTTACCGGATTTTTTTCCGGATTTTTTCAAAAATTTCTCATTCTGCATTTTTTCTGCCTCCCGAACGCATTCGGATTTCCGAACCTGGTAACTATGTTTCAAACCATAGAGAGCTTTCATTAGTCTGCAAACCAATATTTTCTTATCTTTTACCACAAAGCCCTTTGGCTACTTCATCCAGATTTCCATTCAAGAAAACGCTTCTTAAATCTATTTGATATACTTGCTATCCATACTGCATTGCAATTGACAAAACGGTCCCAATTATGATCCTTTTAGCAGTGGATGCAAACGTATCTTCATAATCATTGCTTTCCACTAGTGCAAATCCTTTTGCCACGACTCTAACTTTTTGCTTGTCAATTGACATGTCTGATTTGTACTTTGTTTTCTGTACCGGCTTGCACCTGATTGGCTGCTTGCCTAGTGGCAATTCAACCAACTACTAAGTGTGGTTTCTCAAGGCATATTATTAAACCTGCATAGCCTCTCTCAAAACTTGTGGCATTTCAGCCAACTTCCAAGTGTGGTTCTCAAGGCATCTTATTCAACTTGCATAGCATCTCTCTAAACTTGTTTTGCATTATTCACTTCATCAAAAGAACTTGGATTGCAATATAACGCTATCATATTCATTAGTGCAAGATCACTACATTCTTGAAGGCACTTCTTGTTTTTTGTGATCTTTATGTACCTGAAATCTAATGGTCCCATATGGTTGAGTGGTATCACTTAGGTCTTTTGAACATTACAGCTCTATTCGTGGTTTGTTCAGGTGGAGACTGTACTGGCTGCTCATTTTCTTCTAATGAACGTGGGTTGGGTTTCAGCAATCAAAGGCTAGTGTATTTTGCTGTGGGCTTTTCGATTGAGTATTAGGAAACTCCTAGGCAAATCTCTAGAAAGGTTCTTCAATGTCACAAGAAAATTGTTTTTTTGTCAAAAGCATCTCTACTAACAACAGCATATTTGTTAGCAGGACATATTACCTATATGCTTGAGACTCCAATCATAGCTAATAAATATTATTTCTCAATTTGTCTTCAATCTTATTTCTAGTTTCCTCAGGACCGAAGTAAGTTTTTCGACCATAAACTATGTTTTCTCATCTGCAGCTTCCATCATGACCGGGCTTCATTAGGAAGCATGCTTCTTATTTCTTCAGCGGGACTTCTGATGTCCTAATTTTTCCCTTTCTCCATCATTATTCTGTTCTTCTTCCCTGAAAAACCATTTTTCTGTGGTATGTAGGTGGTCGTAGTCTGCCTACAAATGCCTTCTTACTAGCAAAATTCATTTGAAACATACTCCACTCCTTTGTCTGTTATGAGAGTTTTGACTTTTGATTCACATTCCACTCCGTTTTTCTACTCAAGATTTAGATTTCAAAATATGCACCCAAATTCATTTGGAATAACCATAAGTGCAGTTAATAATACATTTTTCTCCACCAAAGATGTTATTTTCATTGGACCACATTGATAATTATGAAGGAGATCAAGTAACAAATTGGCTCAGGTGACACTCGTATACATAAAAAATGGCTACTAACATTTTTAAATATTTTGTCGTCAAGGACACCTAGACCTCCCACGATTATTGTCAGGATTGGAGTGAGATCAGACCTGAACCAGATTGCGTTTAGCTGACCCATAGCCCCAGTGCCTTAAACCCATTCACAACCCTGTTAGTTCACCTCATACTTTGCCTAGGATGAATTTAATACCTGCCGAGTTCATATTTGACATGGGCTGAATTTGT
Organism: Torreya grandis; assembly: GCA_037957365.1. Lineage (NCBI taxonomy): Eukaryota > Viridiplantae > Streptophyta > Pinopsida > Cupressales > Taxaceae > Torreya > Torreya grandis. The sequence continues at coordinate 8,024,681 of JARHVA010000070.1, forward strand.
CACTTAGCCTAGAGTCCATTAGGACCTATCCTATCCTTGCTGGACCCTTTAGGCCTTTACATGATGCTTTCAGAAACTATCCAATTTCTAGAATCTGGTAACTATTCATAGATTACAATATTTATTCTATCTACTATCAATGTAGAATGGTGATGCTTGTAATCATGTCATTTTAATTTTTGACCACTATATATACTATTCTTTATTCAAGTATATTTGAAAAGATATAATTGCTCATTTTGTTGAGTGTAATTCTTTTGTGATGCATAGACAGGTTCCACTTCTAGACATTGAGAGCCTAAATAAGATGATGGATCATCTGTTTCTAGCTTTCAATTTTCTAATGTTTTGATTTATGATTTTTTTTTCCACTACAGTTGAAGAAAGGAAGATGCTTCATGCCCGACTCAAATTACCCTTGGATCGCCCAATGCTACGAGCTGCAAATGCCTTAATGCTTGCAAGCACTGATACTGCTTCAGGCAGTTACACTACAAGAAAGGGTAATCTCTTTTGGCATTAAATTTTAGATGGGATTCATTTTGAACAATAAGATACTGATTTCAATATTTACAACTGAGTTATTTTCAGCATTGCTCTTCAAGTGAGTACTTGTACATCTTCTGATGCCAATTGATTATATTCTCATATGCAGGTAATATATTACCTATAAAGTTTTTTATAAAACAGCAAATGATGGATCTTTACTGCAGAGGAGATCCACCTAAATGGTTATTCATTTAACCTGGTTGAGAAGTTGTTTCTCTTCATGGCCACAGGCTGCTGGAACTTGGCTCTTATTTTTGATGTGTGTTTAGAAATTTTGTTATGTATGGAGTATGGCCTGTTATCTTCGATGTCATGTTCTTATTACAGCTATGGTTGTAACTACAGGCACAATGCGGCTGACCAATGTGCACACGGGCCTTTCAAGCAGTGGGAGTGAGTTGACTTATTTGTGTTTTTATTACATCATGTCCTTAAAAAATCTCTGCATGCAAAAGCTGATGAAAGAAAAGTGGAAAGATGAACTCCCCAATTTTTAAAATTTAAATTGCTAGTCATTAAACTATATGAAGTTGTTATGTGCTTTAAGCTTTCACATGTATCTAGATTTTCTTCAGAACCAATTAGTTTGGTAGAAGATTTTTATTATGAGATGGTAAATGACGTTGTTACTAATTATTTGTGTTCTTACATGTACCTACAGTTGCTGGGGGGCAAATGAGTTTGGTAGAAGGTTCTTATGAATACTACCATTATCTTCAAGATGACCTCGATGACAATGTATGATACTATTATGCATCCTCTGTCTCTGTCTCTCTCTATCTCTCTCTCTCTCTCTCTAAGCACACCCTAAATTGCTTGACCAATTTGTTAGCCCAAAAAACTCTTCTTGTGTGGATAAGGGGGATTTTTTTGTAAATACTGCTTTTGTAAATGCGAGCCTTCTCTACCCAAGAATTTCAATTTTAAAATTAAATCAAACTTATTTTAACTTTTGATGCCTTAAGTAAACTGTTCTTGCTTTATGTCCTTTAACAGGTTTGAATGCTTAAGCATCTAGTTTACAGATATTTTCCTTCTCACATGTTTGTCCTCGTGTTTGACATAACAAGGATATTATTTCTCATAAAATATATAATCATAGAGGTTCAGTGACCTTCTTGCATTATTCTCTTTCAAAGGTAATCCCTCCAAAATGGTGTGAATAGATCTTTATCCTATCAGTCAAGAGCTTATCTATCAATAGAATAAGTTAGCGTAGTCCTATTCCTTTAGAGAAGAAATTATGTTTTAGGGAGTTTATTCTTCCAATCAAATTATATTGTTTTCTTCTGATACTACAACCTGCAAGTCGACGGTTAAGTAGCTAAAATTACATCATCACATTTATTATAAATGCAACCATTTTTAGAACTGGAGTACTATGAAGCTATTTAACCTTCTTTCTCTAGAATCTTTTCTTGAAAACAATTTACATTCTTGGATAGATTTTTGGTAGTGTGAACGTTTCTCACGCATTGTAATTTGTTCTTACAAGACCTCATTCTTGTTGGTCGATTGGATGCCAGGGCTGGGGGTGTGCTTATCGATCTTTGCAAACTATAATATCATGGTTCAGGCATCAACAATACACTTTAGTTGATGTGCCATCTCACAGGTTGGTGAACATTATTTTTTATAGCTATGGATAATGTTAACTAATACATCTTTTAGTGCCTTCAGAAGGGCCACCATTTTATTCTCTCTTTTGTTTTATAATAATAAGAATACTACAGTTATTGGTTATGTATTTTAGGTTGTTGATCTATATTAATCTTCTTTTGTAATTATTGCTTATTGCTGTGCAACTTTGCTTCTTTTTAGAAATAATATCACTCATAGCTTGATCTGATAAGCAAAATTAAGAGAATGCCCTCATGCACCTACGCTCAGGTGGTATTCGTAGTAGCAAAGAAAAATTTGGCCAAGTGGTATATATTGCTTTCTCAAAATGAAAATGTATATATCAGTGATTGATTAATTGCATTAAATGCCCCTAGTTAAGGAGATAAATGCATAACTTGTCAAGAAGCCGCTTGCTGAGATTCATTATTTTTATTATTTCTGTGATACCTTTTTTGCCTTTTGCCTTTGTGACAGTTGCAATAATATTCCTTCATTAATTGCCCAAGTGATTTCGTTCATTTTTTTTTGGCTAGAGGATATTTCAACAATGTGCTCTGCAATGCTTCTGGTTTCTATCCTATTCTCCAATTCCATTTGACTGTGGGACATACAGGGAATGGTGATCTAATTTGTTACCCTGGTAGATGGGCCACAATAATCTGTACCACTTTACCAAGGATTTGGACTTTTATTTGTCAAAGATTATTTAATATTCCTACACCATTTTTGAGTTGGTTCATAGTCCTAGAAGAGGCATTCTTCATTTTCTCCTTGTACCATATCTTGTTAAGCCTTGCCATAAATACTTTTCCTTATATTGAGAAATATTTTGCCATTGTTTAGGATCTTAACAAAGGATTTTTTTATTTAGTGGTTTGAGATGTTTATCATTTACAAAGGCTGGCCCAATTAACTGTCTGTATCCTGTCTGGCCCAATTAACTGCTGGCCCAGGACATTACCCTTATTTGACAAGGAGCATGATTGTCAGGTTTCAAACCTGGATCATTCGGCTTATGCTGACATGATACAATGAAGTGACAATCCACACAACTACAGAGAAAAATAATATATGATGATAGGTCACAAGGAATACTGTCGTCAAAGATTTACATCCTTTCCATGTGTCCTTTCAGTCAATCTTGCTCCTTTCATTTGGTTGGTGGCTATGTAGGAAGCTCTTTGCTTATTAATTGTTGTCATGCCAGGTTCATCTACCGGGAAATCTGAACAACATGCATTCCTTCATGTGAGTATAAATTTTATTCCACAAAGAGATAGAAGAAACATGATCTGAGATAAAAGAATAGCATTATTGTTCATTCCTTTATTATGTGCAAATGAAACTACATGAGGGCAATCCGATGTGTGGAGAAAAACTTGGCGTACTGATATCATCACTAATGGAAGACAGAAGAAAGATGAATCAGGTAAAATATGTAGAGGACATATGCAGTGAAATGGAGGTCCAAGGAACTGTTACACCAATGTTCGTAACTGACCAAAAAGAAATAGTTATAATGGCAATTGATGTTTTATAACTTAAATGTGTCTGAGTAAAGTATTTAGAAGTTTTAAACTTTTAACGTACGTGGGGCCTACCATCACCAAAATATAAAATATAATGCAATTAACAATGAATAAATTACTTTCTTATAGACTATTAGAAGACTCACTTTCTATACTTGGAGAAATGAATCATTGTAAACATTTATGTGAACACACACCTGTGAACAACTCAATGAATAGCTATATCAACAACATTGCTTTCTGTACTAGAAGATTGTTCCTAGGGAACATCATGGTCTTGTGTTTCTGAAACACACATTGTTGGGAAGCACCCTTTATAGAGTATTATTGTAGAGCAAAGTCTGGAGCTAGAAATAGATAAAGTTATGCAATGCTACTCTACCAACGTCTAGGGTCTTAGGAAAGTTTTATGAACGCCCCAAACCTTATATAAGAGCCACTTCTCTTGTCAATGCCACTTACAGTCCAAGACACTCCATGTTAGGCAAAAGTTCACATGTGACTTAGTAACAAACCTAATTATTTATCAAGAGTTGCTATAAAGAGAGACAACCTATCATCTTGCAAGGACGTGACCTATCTATACACACTCAAACTAGCGTGGTGCAACATTTCTTGAGAAATCCGATGATGATGCAATGATTTCCACTAAAACATGCTCAGACCTTGTTCTCTCCCTTTTGCTAGTCTTTTGTCTCTTTTCTGGCCCTTCTAAACCTCAAAGTTTTCATTTTTGAGCATTTTCCTTCCAATTTTAAAAAGTCCGAACTAGGGTGAAACCGTTGCGGCATTTTTGCAAACCTCCATGGCGGTTTGTAGAAACACCACAGTGCGATTTCATCACCGTGGAATGTTTTTAAAATTGATTCCCTAGACTTACATTTTCATGCGTTTACATGATTTCGGTTGTGTTTTCTCAAGTATGCCACTCTGATTGCCCAAAGTGATTTACAGAATCGCCATGGCAGTTTCGTCACCATGGAACTTTTTTAAAATTGATTCCCTAGACTTGAGTTTTCACGCGTTCTTCACGATTTCAGTTGTTATTTCTTTTGAGTTTGCCTCTCTAATTGCTCAACACACCTTTAGTATTGATTATGTCAATCTCCACCACTTCCAAGTTAACTCAAACAAGCCCCAATTAGGTTTAAGTTAACTCCAAGTCATAACTTCTTCTCCTTACAAGTGTTTCATTTTTATTTGAATTTTGGATTTGGAAATTACATTACAGATTGAAGCTTACAAGTTTTCACAAGCCGCAATTAGCCTTCTATTGTTTTGAAGAACTTAGCCTCAGTTTTTAGTCATCTTCTAAGCATTTGCATAAGTTGAAAAAAGGAGTTCATGAGCTTGCAACCAGTACATTGCTGTTCATGATCAGTCAACCATAGTTTAGTTGATTTCTTTCCACAGATTGTGTTTGTATTTCCATTTCCTATGCATTTTCTTTTGTTGGAAAGTTCCAAGGTCACCATTGAGCAACATATCAAGGAGCTAGCAACTTGAGGATTCAATATTTTTATCAACCACTTCTCTTTTACTTGATCTCATCTTTGGCCAGGGTAGAGGATTCTTTTATTTTGTATTTAATTTATTAGATTTATTTTCTTATTTATTGTAATTGATTCAGAAAAACTCCAAAAAAAAAAAGGAAATTGTTTCTTCTCTCTTCTTGCATTGGAAAAATAGTTCTATCATCTAGGTTGCATTCACACATCACAAATCTTCAAGAAGAGTAGTTTGTACATTAGATCTAGGATAGATAAGTGAATCTTACAATCAATTACAGCCAACAAACGCCATTTGATTTTCTGTTTTCATAGCACATTCACAAACACAAACAAACACCAACAAACTTGCATGCACAAAAATTTGGAAACCGAAAGGAAAGCTTGCACCAATAATTAGTTTGCTTATTTTCATGGTAAATGAGGCCTTTCTAATTCAGAATTGTAGATTTGCATATCATTTAGTTTCATACAAAACAAGCAAATACCCTAAAAACTTGCATACTAGCTTGCACATATAGACTAGATCTTGAAAACTTAGAGGTTGCATTTACTTAAATGAAATCTAAATTTTAGATCTAGTTTCACATTTGCATAGTCAAGATGTAAAGTGTTATTACCTTTTCATTTCATTTGCATTAAAGAGACAATAACAAAAGCATTCATCTTAGTGCATATAGGCGAAATTCTGCATTCATAAAATCAGGGAAAAAGTTAAAAAAATCAGTAGCTGCATTGTTAGTTGAATTATCGGTGTTAACTTGCATTGCATTATAAAATATCAACAAAAGAATAAAAAATAAAAAGAGCTTTCATTTCCTTTATTCCCAAGCATTTTGATTTCAACAAATAACATAGTTTTCTTTTCATTTGCAAAAGCCTTTCTAGAAACACAAGAAACAAACTTAAACCAAACCTTATCAAAATGATTAAAAGTATAAACCTTGCTTCCAACCTTTCAAAACATCAAGCAAATTTTTACAAACAAAATCAAAACAAGTTACACGCTTCAACAATCAAAACAAACGTTGTTTCACTCTTGAATGACGCTCCTAGAGCGAGCTTATCTCAACAGAGTAGGCACATTTTCCTGAGTACCAGATCCCGTACTAGCTCATAACCTTCAGAGTGATATTGATTCCGAACTTAGATTTCAAGTTTTCCGTTCCACTCCCCTCCTAAATTTCATAATTAGTTAGCTTAATGCACTTGATGAGCAAACTCGCCCAATGGAAATCTCAATAGTGAGACCTATCCACATCCTAGCACGCCAACTCAACAGCCTTCAGATCTGAGCCTTCCATTTTCTTTATTCTTGGGTATAGCCTCGTCATATCTCATTCGCTTTGTGAATGACATCGACTGGCCATAGTCAACCTATTAGAGCCGACCAATTCCCAAATGTTCTTCAACCCAACTTCAATGAGTTTCCCAAATCAAGTATTGACCAAAAACTATGTTACCTTGTCCTTATCCATTTTGAGGGTTCCTGGAACTCCATCTCTTCCCAGTTCATTGCTTTAAACTAGTAGTATGACGCATGTGAGCTCTTTTGGTATTGCCACGAGCACCCTTTTCCACTTGTTGTTCAAAGCCCCATTCCCACACCTTAACCTAACCAAGCAGCTCTTCTAGCGTCTCCCATTCAAACTCCTTAGCGACATCAACTCAACCATCCGAATCATTAGATCACCCCTCCTATTATCCTTTCATCGGCTGTCTTGACTAGGCCTCGAGAAGTCTAATACATGAAGGTTAGCATGTTGCTTTTTGAGCATGCACTATCATACCTATCTTTTTACTCGTATATATATCCCATCACTTCATCCTTTGTATTTGGCTATTTTATAACATATATTCTTTAAATATTTTATTTTCAAGGGATTTTTCACCACATGGAGTATTTAATAATCAAGCCATCCTTAAATGACTATTTCTCACAAGTAGACATTTCTCCTATGACCTTTCATTCGTGGACACTGGCAAGAATCAGAAGGCAAGGGCCCTCACAAAACACTCAAGTGCCTCCAAGCAATGTTAGTATTGGAGAGTTGGTTTTGTCTATGTGGGAGTTTTGTTCCCTGTGTTTTGTTCCAGTGTAGTTTGGCTTTCCTCCCTGTGTGTATAGGTATGAGAGTGATTTTAGCCCTTTTCTGGCTTTTGTTTTTGTTTGCTATCTACAAAATATGGGTCGCGTTTGCAGTTCTTTGGTTTTCTTTTTTTCTCGAGTCATTTGGAAAAAGAACCCGTTTTTGTAATATTTACCTTTTTAATATATGGGTGAGGGACCCCACAACCCTCAAGTATCGATTAAAATAAAAATAAAAATGTCAGTACTGGAGAGGAGGATGCCAACACATCAATCCAAGGGCTTACATCCCAAAGGGATGCTTCTAGATTGGCAAAGCTTTTGGTCCATGTAATGCCTTAGAAGACTACCTTGTCTCATTATTATTATCAATGGCGGATAATCCATACCAAACGCTTTTTGGTCTTTAGTTTTTGGAATTCATTATTTTGAATTTTCAATTCAAGTGTTAGTATGCAAGGATATTTGTTGCCTATAAAGATTGATCTTGGATGCATTGAATTTTATTCAATGCATCAATATTGAGGAAATTTACATTGCTTATTATATTTTACCTATGCTTTGAGGCCGCAGTGTAATGTCTTCTTTTCTAGATTAAAATAATTAATAATATTATTTAAGTAGGCCCTAGTCATTTCTAATCTTTTGGACAACTTCATACTATTATTATTAAAATAAAAAGTATTCTTAAATACTTTAAAGTAAACTTAATAATATGATTAAGTGGCCAAAAAGTAATGTTAGCAATTTATGTTTTATTATTAAAATTAAGTTTGGAGTTTGAGTGGGAAAAGGTATAAAAGAAGATGGAGGGGATTATTTGTGATATCATTACATAGATGGAATAACTGGCGAGTAATCACTGGTTGGTTGGTTACTCACCGAAAATTCTTCATGGCGAATACTCGCCACTCGAAACCGCCAACCCAACCCAATAAAAGTAAAAAATAAACCGATGAGTAACCGACAATTACTCACCGGTTCTGTCACGCGAAAAACTTAGTGGAACCGCAGGGAAACAACGGGTTTGTCCCAAAACACTCAAAAAATGTGGAAAAATGTGGAATTCAATTTTATAAAATGCAACACACACATTTCATTCACACAAGATTTGGAGCATTCAAGAGCAGATTGAAGAGAATTGAGCAAAGAGATTTCCAGGTTAGTGCACTTTTTAAAAAAATATTTTTTTCAAGTATGTAAAAGAATTTAAATTTAATTAAAAACATGTTTGATAAATATTTATAATTTTAGTATACAAATTTGATGCATTCTATCAAATTTGATGCATTCCGTTAAATTTTAGTGTTTAGTAGCTACAATTTATGCTTATTTTGTTTTAAATTTTGATTAAAAATGTTGTTTTTTCACTGTTGGCATTATGGTTAGTTTTCGTTTATTATTATAATTTATTTATTGATATTTTTAACCGTTATAGATTATAGTTTTCAATTTGTTCGTTAAAATTTTAAATCATAAATATAATTTAGTTTTTATTTTATAGTTTATAATTATAATTTATTTATCGTATTTTAATTAATAATTTGTATTGAATGTTTTTATTTTTTTATTTTTTTAATGTTTTAAATATGTTTGCGCTTTGTAGGTTATCCATTAGCAAACAATGGCATCCGATAGTGCATTGGGCTTAGATTCAGTCAGTGGTAGCCAATCAGCGCTCCTTAATGCTCGCACCGGTGCTTGGAAGTATACCACGCTGGTTGGAATGTCCTAGATGATTTTAATTTGCAATTTTTGCTCGAAGAGATGTCATGAGGCATCAATCGCATGAAGTACCATCTTTCATGCATTCTTTGCCGCGACGTCACGTCTTGTCCCAATGTCACTGAAGAGAAAAAATGAGAGATGATGGCGGAGCTTGCATCACTGGACGAAAGGAAAATAGAGAGGGCAAGGATGCAAACAACCCTAACAACGACCATTGGTGCCACATCGACAGAGAAAAAAACGACAACGACGACAAAAATTGTGGGCTCTAATCATGGTGCACGCAAGTGTCATGGCACATCTGCACCAACTTCGAATTAGTTACACTAATTTTGTGTCTAGAAACACACCTTGGGCACAACTTTCAGTCCAAGCTATAGGATGGAACAAGTAGGGGCATGCAGAAGCAGATAAAGCATGCACAAATTTTTGGTATTTCAACAACCTTCCCTTCAACGTGGCGAGGAACCCGTACTGAGAATATTTGGTTACGACATTGACAATTGTAAAGAAAGGGTACAAGCCATCCTCTTCAAAAGACTTGAGTGGGAAGTTGCTCAAAAATGTAGTTGAAGATGTAAAGGTGATTGTCGAAGATCAATAGAGGTTGTGGCATAAATTTGGATGCACTATTCTTTCCGATGGATGGACAGATGGAAAGAATCACACCCTTATCAAATTTTTGGCATTTTTAAATGGTGAACTAGTTTTTTTGAAGTCTATTGATGCATCAAGTAAAATAAAAAATGCAAAGACTTTGAGCTTGATGCTAGAGGAGGTTGTCTTAGAGGTGGGCATCGAAAATGTTGTCCAAATTATCACAGACAATGCAACATCATATGTGGTGGTTGGGAGACTTCTTAGGGAGAGACATCCATCTCTCTTTTGGACACCTTGTGTAGGCCATTGCCTTCACCTTCCTTTGAAAGACAAATAAATTTGATTGGGTGTTATCAATTATAGAAGAAGTTAGAGAAATAATTAAATATATCTACAATCACCTTTGGGTTCTCAGTTTGATGAGAGAGCACACGAAAGAAAAAGAGTTTGTTTAAGCAGGGGTCATTAGGTTTGCAATGAACTTTCTTACATTGCAAAGTATTGGCAATTTTTTGACTTTTTTGAAGTAGATGTTTGTCTCTTAAGCATGAATGGAATTATCCTATTCTAAGACAACTGATGTAGTGAAGGTTGCAAAGACAGTTTTCAGTGAAGCCTTCGAAACGAGAGCTACAAAGATCATTATGGTAACTTGAAATTGCAATTTAAATTTTAAGTTGTTTTCCTTGTTTTCAATTTTTTAAACTTAAAGCATTTATTTTATAATTTATCTATAAGTTTGTAACACTATCTTTAATTTGTTTGTAACTTTGTAGTTATTCGAGCCTTTGGTGAGGGTTTTGCGATTGATGGATGGAGAGCAAAATCCAATGGGTTATATTTATGAGGCCATAGATAAGGCCAAAGAGACAGTCCAAAATTATTATAGAGGGGATCGTGCCAGATTTGATTCTATTTGAAAATTGATTGATTGGAGGTAGAACAATCAACTCCACCGACCCATCCATGCAACTGTCTATTTTCTTAACTCCACGTTTTTCTATTCCGATGGCTTCACAGATGCTAGTGGAGAGGTTATGGAGGGCCTCTCAACATGCATTGAGAGTATGACATTTGACATTGAGGTGAGGGACCTCGTTATTATAGAGTTGTAGAACTACAAGCAGGGAAGGGGAAGGCTCTTTTCTTCAGCACTAGCGATCTGAGGGAGAGCCACACAGTCACCGGGTAATACAAAATAAAGTCTTTACTTGTACCTTACCAATTACATCTTTACAAATTTACAATTATTAATTTTGTACAAAGTTTTGAATATCTTGTTTGTAGGGTCGTGTTGGGAAGATTAGGGTGGAAATACTCCAAATCTTTATAGGCTGGCCCTTTGGATTTTATTTCAACCTTGTAGCGCTTTTGGATGTGAGCACAATTGGAGTTTGTTTGACTCCATTTACATGAAAAACACAACTAGTTGAGCCAACAATGCCTCAATGACTTGATTTTTGTGCAATACAACTTTCGACTTCGCACAACAAAGTTGGAGAACGCATTAGAGGAGCCTATCGATCTAGATGAGATCGATCTTTACAATGATTAGATTGCATAGGAGGAGGCTCTCATGTTCACAAAGGAAATTGTGATTTCAAGAGGCAAGTTATGGAGGGTGCAGCTGAAGCAGAATGAGAGATTGGATTGGAGGACATCCTTGAAGATGAGGCAGAGACAGAGGTGGAGCCACAGGGGCAAGTGTTGCCTTCTAGACAGAGCAAGGCGGAGCAGTCGAGTGGGAGGACTAGAGTTTCTCAGTCTCCCTTAGTTTTCCAAAGAGTAGGGAAGAGCAAATTATAGATTATTGTAATTTGTACTTTTAGTCTTGTAGATTCTTGTATAAGACTATAAGTATCATTGTAGTTTGTACTTGGTGATTTTGTTGTATTCGCATGATTATGCAATTTTGTACTTTATTTGTATTCAAATCTAATATAAAACACTTTTCTTCTATTTTATAGGCTCATATCATTTATTATGTTTCTGTAATTTCTAAATTTTTTTTTCATAAATTCAAGTATTTTTTGTCTTTGTCGATTATTCGATCGAGCTGGTCGAATAACCGCTAGTTACCCATTTTAGCCCCTTGGTGACTATTTGCCCCAACCAGTTATGCAAATTATGATCTATTATTCATCCATTTTTTGATATTTTTATAAGTTGAGCAGTTTGCTTATACTTTCAGCCATTGAGGACAAAAACCCTCTTTGGTAATCAGATTATGGGGATGAAAACCCTCAACTTTTGTTGGTGGCTTCGTTTAGGGGGTCGCGATTGAGCGAAAAGTAATTGAATGTAGCTAGGGCATCATCTACAACAGCTAGGCCACCATTTGAACATGTTGACATCATCCTTTGGAGGGTTGTCGTCACCTTTGGGAGCTGAATTTTAGGGCTGTTCAGCGTTATTAGTTTTCATTGTTATGAGAACGAAGTGAGATCAGATCGAACGAAGTTCGCATTTGAGGTGAGGTTGATCCGAACTTTGTTCGATGAAATCGAACTTCATTCGTCTACTTTGTATGAACTTCGTACGATGAGATTGAACTTTGTTCATCTACCTTGATATACCTTGATAGTTTTTTTTGTTTAGTTTCAATACAAGCACCACCCCAACTCGTGTCATCATGGGCTTGCCCAAGGTCGATTTGTGTTTGAAGCGACATCTTCTTTCAGTTGGATGGTCAGTGATGTTTGAAATTGCATTGCTATGGTTGACTGTAAATTAATTAATTTACAAGCCTAAAAATTTATTATAAAAATCAATATTTTCTTAGATCTGTCCTAAGGGGATATTTCATAAGAGAATCGCAATTTTTAGAGAGTATAATTGATTTTCAGAATTTGGTTCATTTTCTATAAGGGTTCGAAGTCAAAATTCAGATTTAATTAATTTTGCCCTAGGGTTTTCGATAAATCTGGACTTGTTTAAAAATGTCCAATTAGGGACATTACAGTTGTATCAGAGCCAATCTTCTTGCCACTAGCTATGGGGTTGAATTGTCTGTAAAAGTTTTGTTCATGCCACAGGGTTACTACATAAGGATATTGTGGCTAGTTTTGATTTATACAAAACTCTTTCAATAGAGATTCGAACATAAATATCTTTTACAAACTTTATGGAGTTGATAGAGACACGGCATGGGAAAGGGCACTATGAGGAAGTGTGGTCAGATAAAGGGAAGAAGGATCAAAAGTCAAAACCTCAAAAGAATCCCAAGGAAGAAATTAGGAAGCAAAAAAATTCAGATCCGAAAGAAGTTAGTGAGCAGCCCATAAAGGAATCCACCATGCAAGTGGAAAGGTGAGGATCTTCAATAGAAAAAAGTATGACTTTTGATAAACAAAACGTTTGTTATAACAATGTAGAGGAAGAACATGCATTACATGTTGAATGGCGAGTACCCAAAATTGAGGATGTTTCAGCCCTAGAAGCACCTATCAATCTTCCAAGCATTGCAAAAATCGAGTCATTGTCATATGAGTGTAAGAGTAACTATACTGATGAGCATGCAAGCAAGGAGAATGTTTTAGTTAATGCCACTAATTTTGAATTTCTGAAAGACAAGGATGGTTGTGTCAAGGCAAATCTCTCAAAAGCTCTTACTTCTAAATAAGAAAAAGTAGAGAAACAATTGGAATCCAGCCCAAGGTATAAAAAGAAAAGTCATATTTCAAGGTGGTTGTTTCATACTATGTCATTTCAGATTTGTTGTTATCATGGTAAGCACTCTTATAATGTCAATTCAAAATATGAGAATGTCAGCACAACTCTATTTCAGTTCTGCCATCATTCTAAGTTGAGTGAAAGAATAAAGATAGAGCCTTTGGCTCAAAATGTATTTTGCATAATGGTATGGAATCCGGCCGACTTTTTGAGGTACAAAAAGGATAAAGGCTTTAATGTAACTATCGCTGATGGCTTCATCATTCCGTGCACCATAAAGGCACAACCAATTTTCAACACCTAGGGTAGACGCAAAGTATGTAATGATTCCTATATCATGGGTCTAGGGGAGACATGGATCGCCAGGGGAGCTGTCTCCAATGTCATAATTACTATTCCATGTATTTCCAACTTGTCCAACATTCCATTTGCAGTCATAAAAGAATATTGTAACACAAGGAAAATGCATTTCCCACTTATTGTCATGGATGAAGCATTGGTAGCCAATATAAGATGGGTTTCAACAGTTACGTTCTTGTTTTTCTGTAAGGGAACTCAGCTTGGCAGCCATGGTACCATATTCCTATTGAGCATGGCGAAAGTATCGTTCTTGGGAAGAATGATATCTATCAAAAGCAACTATAGTTCTGCAGGAATGAGGGAAGTTTCTTTGCTTGATAATAGATATTGTGTGTAGGTCTCACCTATCAGAGTCACTAAGTGCTAGTATCACATCCTACACGTTGTATAGAGAGGAAATTTGAGCAAAATATGACAGTTACATCCATTATCAAGTCCACCTACAATCTGATCCACACCAGTTGTCAAATGGTACAACTTGGGGTGACAAGGACTATGACCCATGGTTCTTGAAGAATACCGTCGCAAATTTGTGGACTGCTGTGTACCTCATTCCCAGATTTGCCCCTATGCCTTTTCAAGCGATAGAAGAAAATTTTGGCACCGGAAAGATGCATATTCCATATATGGACATTCATGAGGCTTTTGAAGTCGGTACAAGATGGTTTTCAGCCTCTATACTGTTGTCAGTACTCATTTGTGCGGAGAATTTCAAGAATTGCAGCTGCTACTTTTTTTCATGTTACTGATATCCAAGGATTTGGAGTTGGGGTTGCCACTAAAAGCCACATACAGCCACAAGTCAATCGAGTTGAAGAATTCCAGAGCTATACGTGACTGTTACACTCACCTTTCAGCATTCAAAGGGTCTGATCCAAATCCATTTTTGGAGAAAATTTTGTGGGGCAGCATCGAAGCAACATTTGGACCCCAAAATAAACAATGTAACAACAATCGAAAAGATGTGAGCATAAGTATTGGCATGCATTGGTTGAAAGCGTTTGATGGGATGGAAATCAAAGATGTAGAAAATAAAACAATACTTAAAGATATAATGGACAGAGCTCCAAGCATGGCTGCCACAAAGGAAAGAGTGGCATATTTTCCAAACATTCAATGCTCAGAGATACTCCCTTGTGGTAATTTTTGGTTGGTTTTGGATACACTTGTTACTACTATCCTTGGGTGGACACTTGATGGGTTATGCACAAAATGAAGCGTTCTTGTTGAAAGCGATCTTCTATACAAAATTGGGTTGAGTATTGGCTGCGAGAAATTGGAACTTGGGACAAATCAAGAAAAAGGGGTTTTCCAACAAACCCTAACAACAACATAACAAGCCCTAACACCACATGTGCAAATTCTAATTCAAATATCAAACCTTAATCAACATTATGATTTTTTTGATTTTTCCACTTCAAACCCTAGATAAAAATTACAGAATGTTGGAATGCAATTTTCCAAGTGCAAAACAATAATTAATCCTCGAATATTCACCAATAAATTCTGAATATTATTACCAAAATAAATCCCTTGTTTTCTGAATTTTCTTAATGAATAATCGTTGCAAAATACTAATAAAAATAGTAGAAAATGATTAAATATTTAGAACTGCAGTTTTGGCTTGAAACAACCTTTGAAACCCTCAGATTTGACTCTAAAAGAGGTCGCCCAGCTGTCATAGGCAGTTTGCTGCCCTAGGGCACGAAGTACAGCCCTCTAAAATCAATTCACAGCCCTCAAAACTCTACGCTGGCCCTCCAAACCAGTCATTGCCTTGCTTTTTTGGTTGCTGCCCTAATTTCTGGGCTCCAAACCCTAGTTGCCAGCCCTAAAAATGGAGATGAAGTTACTGCCCAAAATATGATGAAGATTCTGTAAAAATCAGAGCAATGAAGCTCAATACAACTCTTGAATGAGGATGCTCTAGTTGAATGTAAGAGTTTTCGTACTTACTCCAACTACCATTGAAGGGTTTCGTCCTCAATGAATAAGTGAAGCATTTTCGTGTTTAAACTTACAATTTCAATTATCAAAATCATGCATACCTCTCAAATGAAATCCAATCCCCTTTATATACTAACCTTTTTAGTTATGAAGGTAGAGTTAGTTTAGAAACACTTAAAGGCTTTTTAAGACCTTTAAGTCAAAATGGGCCCTCCTTAATGCAAAATTAGAATAACTTAAGTGAAAACTCACTTATACCTTTTAAGGAGGGGAAATTAGTGTTTCCCATTTTGCCTTTGTTTACTTAACTTAGGGAAAACACTAAAAGAACTAAGCTAAATGTCATGTCCATGCTTAGGCCAAAAAGGGGGACATGACAATCCTCACTGCCCAAAATTTCTTGTCCTCGGGCAATTGCAATATCCAAGAGGGTGTCCCAACATTCCTCATTATGCAATGTCCACCTGTAGTTGTTTCCCAAGGAACGGAAACCACCTCTAGATTCTTTGCTGCTGTACCTATTGTTGTTGGGTAGGGACCAGCTGTAGTCATTCTAAAAAATGGCCATCAAGCTCATCTCTCTCTCACGCCAATGGCTGCCCTTGCTGTAGTCTTCAATGTAGAACCAATAACAACTGTTACCCTTCTCAAAACCGTCCTCCAAGCTTATCATTTCAAGCTCCATAAGGGCTGGAAACTTCTTCAAAACTGATATGACTCTTACTTTCCTCCTTGGGCTCATATGTTGACTCACCTTGAAGGTATTGCCCCTAAAGTATTGTTGTACTTGAAGTTTATGTGGCATTTTGTAGTTGACAGCCTTGAATTTACCATAAATCTTGAAGCTGTTTGTTCTTACTTCATCCTTTGGAGGCCCACCCATACATCTCACCTCCCAAGGATTCTTAGGAGCCTGTAACTCCCTTCCATGGTGCTGGGAAAGTTCTGAACAACAATGTATATCAAGATATCAAGGCTGCCCCTTACGGTAAACTTCCATTGAATGAGTGCCAAGAAATAGGAGGTTCTTAGGAAAGCATCCCTATACTCTTCCAAGTACCTTGATGTTGTCTTATTCCATTCAAAATGTATCCCAACAAATGACTTGCAAAAATTACACTTGAGCATTTTAGAAAACATACCTTCCCTTTTGAGGCTTGGCTCAAGCATGTGGCCTTGTCATGGTGACAAAAAAATTCTTTCTTGCTCATCTACTTGCTGCCATTGGAAGTGTTGTTCCTCTTCTACCAATTTCAACCTAACCTCATAAGTGGAAAGCCCAATCTTCTTTGCAAACTCAGAATTTATTGAGGGCAGTAACTTACCTCATTTTTCAGAATCTTTTGTGCATATGATCAGCTGAGTTTGTCTATTTGCCTCTTCATTATTTCCGGCTTTTATGATCCTATTATTTTCATACTTTTTGGTGCATTTTTCCAGCTATGTTGTCACACTTTTCGCTAAAATTTTCGAACATATAATCCGCTGAGTTGGAAAAGTAAACTCAAAATTTTCTGAGTGTGTTAGGGCCTTGATTTTGTCAATTTTTTTAAAACTCGTAAGGCTGTCCACACTTTTTAATTTTGCCCAGTCCAAGACTTATCTCCACTTGCGAAACCTAAATTATCCATGTTTCTCAAGCATGGAATGTGATGATTCTTAGGACACCATAGTGTCTGTCCCCACTCAAAATTTGCAACTTTATTTGTACTCGTTGTTGATGCAATCGGCTAGTGATATGGTCCCTCAATTGTGGATCTAGAAACTTCAGCAAATTGGAGATCATCATGAATAGTTAATGAGACACTTCCCTCATGTGCATACTTCCTAACAAGGTCTTCCCAAAGGTCCTTACAAATCTCGTGCAAATCTGATTTTTTTTCCTTATCACAAACTAAAATTCAATCCTTTCACAAGCTTGCTTTGAACCTACATTTTCACAATTCCTAAGGTTCTTAAAACAAGAATTCAAATGATTTTTCACATACCTTAAAGCTTCCTCATAGTTATTGGAAACCAACTCTGATTTTTCCCCTACGTCAATGAAAGGAACAACTGCAAATATATTAAAATCAAAATTGCTATTCTTTGTAGATCTCAAAATATTACCAAGATCCCACACCTTTTGGAAACAACAATTATCAACTTGAATCAAGGGGTCCGCATGCCCCATGTTGTAAACTGTATGCCTCCTTTTATCACTCCTTTTAGCATGCTTCTTATGAGGGCAACAAATCTAAAATGGCATAGTGTGACACAATAAATTTGATATGTTACCAATTCTTTCATACCTGCTACAAACAAGCTTGTCCTCCTTTGGTGAAGTAGGGTCTGTGGAAACCCTTTCTGTCCTTGTGATTCCCCATTTCTTCTCCAAATACATGTCTCTCGAAAACTCTGCTCTAGAAATCAGCAAGCTGTTTGTCAATTTTATTCTCCAATGATTGGGCTTCAACCATACAATTCTTTCCACATCTTGCAAATTTGACTTTCCTTCTCCTTTGGGCTTGTGCTCCATGATCTCCTCCTTAGCAATCCTCTGAGGTTTTGGTTTCAGTTGCTCTTCTTCTTTTTTTAATTTTCTACTTCTACCTTCTTCGAGCATCTCCAAGAACTCTTCAAAGGTAAAGTCAAATTCTTCAACATATGTGTGTAGCTCACTCACATGATTTTGTATATCTTTCTTTTTTTCTTGTATTATATCTCCTCCTTAAATCATAGAACTCTTAGAGTGTCAACATGGCTTGAGTTTTTAGATGAAGGTTGTAATAATCTTCACAGTAGGCCTCATAATCAAGTTTGATTTGTTGTTGCCTTTCTTTTTCCTCTATGAGCCCTATGATATTTTGTCAGATTCGCAAGTTGGAAGAAACAAATGCTTTGACTCTTACCCTTGCAGTTTGGCAAGATCTGGAATTCCCCTTCACAGGTTGGCAAGATTTGGAATTCTCCTTCACAGGTTGCCAAAATCTTTGCTTTGATACCACTGAAATGTCCCCAACTTGCGACAAATCAAGAAAAAGGGGTTCTCCAACAAACCCTAACACCACGTGCAAATTCTAATTCAAATATCAAACCCTAATCAACAATTATGAATTTTTTGATTTTTCCACTTTAAACCCTAGATAAAAATTATAGAATGATGGCAATGCAATTTTTTAAGTGCAAAGCAATAATTAACCCTCGAATATTCACCAATAAATTCTGAATATTATTACCAAAATAAATACCTTATTTTTTGAATTTTTCTAATGAATAATAGCTAGAAAATACCAATAAAAATAGCAAAAAATGATAAAATTTTCAGAACTGCAGTTTTGGCTTGAAACATCCTTTGAAACCCTCAGACTGCCATAGGGCGTTCGCTGCCATAGGGCACCAAGTACAGCCCTCTAACAACAATCCACAACCCTCACATCCTTGTGTTGGCCCTCCAAACCAGTCGTTGCCCTGCTTTTTGGTCATTGCCCTAATTTTTGGGCTCCAAACCCTAGTCGCCAGTGCTAAAAATGGAGACGAACTTATTGCCCAAAATATGATGAATATTTTGTAACAATTAGACGAATGAAGCTTAGTACAACCCTTGAATGAGGATGCCCTAGTTGAATGTAAAGGTTATCATGCTTACTTCAACTATCATGAAGGGTTTCGTCCTCAATGGATAAGTTAAGTGTTTTTGTGCTTAAGCTTACAATTTCAATTATTAAAATCATGCATACCTCTCAAATGAAATCCAATCCCCCTTATATACTCACCTTTTTAGTTATAAAGGTAGAGTTAGTGGGTTATAAGGTCAACCATCCTTTAGAAACACATAAAGGATTTTTAAGACCTTTAAGTCAAAATGGGCCCTCCTTAATGCAAAATTAGAATAACTTAAGTGAAAACTCACTTATACCTTTTAAGGAGGGGAAATTAGTGTTTCCCATTTTAACCTTTATTTCCTTAGCCTAGGGAAAGCATCAAAAGAACTAGGCTAAAGGTCATGTCCGTGCTTAGGCCAAAAAGGGGGACATGACAATGTTTGTGGTTTTCAAACGTTAGATCCGTTGATCTCAAGTTTTCAGTCTTTATATGGTGGCTATCAGCATCTACATTGCTCATAGTTTTGTCTCTTTCAATAAAATTTCAGTTTGGTAGTTGTTATACCATTGTCATTTGGTTGGGTTTAAAAAAATTCAAGCTTAGGACTGCTCTTAGTAGTCATGAACAATGGCGAGTTTGCTCACCTTAAGGGGATTGTATCATTGGATGATATAGGTAGAAAGTTCCAGAGGAAGAGAACAAATAAATCATACATAACAACCTTGATGTGGATGAAATTCCACGTGATTTGTGGCTGTTGTAACTTGCTCCCAACCTATCCATAGTTTGATTTTCACCATATATTAGGATGAGCTCACCAAATCATGGAAGGTTCCATTGGGACTCAAAGGTTTGGTATTCCAGATCCTTCGTTGCATGAGAGGAGCCAAGTGGGACAACTACACAATGGGGACAACATATGGCACCTTTCGGTCTTATGGGAGTTTGTGGGTGCCTTCAGGGATCAAAAAATGTTGGAGGATCATCTTGAGGATAAATTGCATCCAGTTCCATTAGGGATATATCACACTATTTTCTCTCTCAGAAGCTATCTCATTTGACAGGGATAAGGTCCAAACTCTACGAGTGTTACAACATGACTCATCATTTGGCATAGTGATACTTGAGCATAGGAGGTTGCAATTGCTTAAGGGTAAACAATTTTGGGAAGGGCGGACTGTAATGCCCAATTTCTAAATTAAAACAATTAATAATATTGTTTAAGTTGGGTCTGGTCATTTCTAATCTTTTGGGCAACTAAATAATAATATTATTATTAAAACAAGAAGTATTCTTAAATACTTGAAAGTAAACTTAATAACATGATTAAGTGGCCAAAAAGTAATGTCAACAACTTATATTTTATTATTAAAATAAAGTTTGGAGTTTGAGTGGAAAAAGGTATAAAAGAAAATGGAGGGGATCATTTGTGATATCTATTATTCATCCATTATTTGATATTTTTATAAGTTGAGAAGTTTGCTTATACTTTCAGCCATTGAGGACGGAAACCCTATTCGGTAATTAGATTTTAGGGACGAAAACCCTCAATTTCTGCTGGTGGCTTCATTTAGGGGTCACGATTGAGTGAAAAGTCATTGAATACAACAAGGGAATCATCTACAACAGTTAGGGCATCATTTGATACTGTTGAAACATCATTTGGGTTAGCTATATCAGCTAGGGCATCATCTACAGCAACTAGGGCATCATTTGAGCATGTCGACATCACCCTTTGGAGCGCTGACGTCACCTTTGGGAGCTGATTTTTAGGGCTGTTCAACATTTGTTGTCATCTTGAGGTTGCCCAAGGCTGATTCGTGTTCTAAGTGACATCTTCTCTTAGTTGGATGGTCAGTAATGTTTGAAATTGCATTGGTATGGTTCATTGTAAATTAATTAATTTACAGCCCTGGTAATTTATTATAAAAATCAGTATTTTCTCAGAACTGCCCTAAGAGGATATCTCATAAGAAAATTGCAATTTTTAGAAGGTTTATAATTGATTTTCAAAATTTGGTTCATTTTCTATAAGGGTTTGAAGTAAAAATTCAGATTTAATTAATTTTGCCCTAGGTTTTCAGATAAACCTAGAATTGTTTAAAAATGTCCAATTAGGGACATTACAGGCAGCCTTTCCAATATGAAAGGGCGTATTATAGACCGAATTAAGTATAATTAGTTGTCAAGGGTATCAAGAGACAAGATCTATCACCTCACAAGGACATGATTTATCATAAGTGTCCCTTGACTTGTACAAGAAACAAGATGTGCCCCCCTAACCCTCGTACCCCTTGTCTGCGTGTTGGACATGCCCTGTGCCGAATACGTATCCGATGCATGTCGGACACGTGAGATCCACATGTTTGACACATGAGCTCAAAAATATGCACCCAAAAGCAAAATTTTTGGTTTGTTTTGGTCTTTAAAGGTACCATTTGGCCCAACAATCATTCATCATTCAAGCAACGAGGCAAATGCAGCCTGAAGGTTGAATTATCTTAAAGATTCTTAGCATTTGGTGCAAGATAAATATGCATTTTATTTTTTGAGTTTGTCTCTTCTGAGTTTATTACAGCCGAGTGTTCTTCCAACGAAACCACGACTCAATCATCAAGGGTTTATTGCTCAAAAAAAGGGGAAAAATGTTCGTGTTGGTGTTCCTCCTTTCTCTCCACATACTGCGTATTGGATATGCATATCTCATATCCACATGTCATGTGACTTAGCTTGTACTTATTTAAGTTTTATTGTTTATTGTATTCTACTTACGCTTTGAGGTCAAAGCTTTTTAATGTAGAAGGGTATGTTGTAAACCTAATTATGCATAATTAATTATCAAGAGTCACTATCAAAATGCATAACCTATCATATGTGTTCCCTGACTTACATATATGTCCTGTCCCCGTATCCTTCATACACACGTCCTTGACTTGTATATATATCCTATCACCTTATCCTTCATACACACCTATTTGATAATATGTATTCTATATTATATTCAAATGTGTAATATTCTACATAGCCTATATTATATGCAATATGTAATATTGTACATAGTCACAATGCATGTACCTAATAGATGCATGACAAACTGCACCTCTCTGTAATAACTCGAAGGGCATGTGATGGTTTCTGCAGTGCTTTTGAGCTCCCTTACTAAAAATGTAAGAAAAATTTATAGCCATACCAAACTAGGCATTATGTGTTTAGTGCATGTCTAGAAACAGGTTTTCCCTTTCTCTAACTGGATTTCTATTAGCCTTATAATTCCCCTTATGCTTCCTGCACATACCAAAAACTGTGAACTAACCATGCGTTCAACCTTGAAATTTTCATCAATAAAACTATACATAACATCCATGTCTAAACCATTGGTAATGAGTCAAGTTCAAGATGGAAAATTCAAGGTTTTAGGTGGTACTTATACCAAAGACATACACACATACCAGCTAGAGTGTAGTTGCTTGTGTGAATAGCACGGGCCATTTGGCCCTTTTGACATAATTATTCCTCACTTATTTGTTCCTCTCTTCTAGACCATGGCTGGCCCATGAGCACTTTTGCATCAGTCATCTATGGCTTATGATAGAGAAAATGTGCACAAAAATAATCTTCAAACCAAACTCAGTGTGAAGCTTGAAAATAATGTCAGAAAGGGGGATTAAACCAGATTCTTCCTTATTGGAATAAATGCAAAATTAAGGAAAGGACTAGGAAATATTCTCACAAATTTTTAGCCCCCAGACTGGTCTGGTTACGGAAGATATACAGCAGAATACAAACAGTCGTAAGAATGGTGGCCTAAAAGCTTTGCTATTCAAAATGACATGAGACTCCCTCGAATTTTTCATGCTATTTACAAAGAACTGACTCATATATATAGGCAGGAGTAAGAAAAGTCTGGAAACCGGACTTCAAACTAGTTTAAAATCTATCCTAGAGAAAAAATGAAAAGGTAATGCACGGGTCCTGACAGAGGAATCTGTTGGTGTCAATGTGCTTACATATAGATAAAGAAATATCCATTCAATATCACCTCTTGGAATCTGAATATTCAGATGATGATGAATTGACAATTTGTTCTCAAGAATAAGTGGATTCTGATGAATTGTTGATGTAAGGACATTATCAGTTATCATGTCCCATTCCATCCATCCAAGTACTTTTGCTTTTTTGGATTACAGCATTAGACCTGTTTTCCTTCCATTTATCCAGTCTTCTGAAGTAGAAAAATGGAACACTCAAGGATACTTTCATGTTCATATTGCTGAAGTTGATATTGTCATACATCTTCATTTTAATTAAGACATTGAAGCTGAGTTTCTAGCAACACTTTAGATGCAACACTTATAGATGCAAGGGCAACAACTTGGGAACAAGCTATAATTGCACAATTTAAACGAACTCTAAATAATGATGCTGTGTGTTGTGTAAGTCCTAATTTCACATTAGCCTTAAATGACAAGCATTTGTGTAATGCCTTAATGTTATGCTTAGAAATGAAAGGAGTAGATCTTATAGCAGGATATGTTTATTGTATAGTAGGTGGTCGATATATTTTCCGTCTTGTAAATACTGTGTGCGCCTCCACAAACTTTTCTCAGGCAGTAAGCTACTGTAAGGGTTTTAAACACCTTATAGAATGTGGTAGACATATTGATACAACGGGATATCAAATTGGTTTACCAGTTATACAGTACTTAGAAGATACAAAGCTTATAAATTGTCCAGTCAAAAAGAAATCTTGGCCATCTAAGCCAAGAAAGTCATCTAGAAGATTAGGAACAATTCAAATGAAAACTTTACCTTCTGCCACACTTTGTGATGCTACCACATCTCCCAATAGAGATACAAGTGCTGCAAATTTACCTTTGCAGGTGTCCAACATAATTGTTAATAGCACAGATCCCAATCCACAAGTTAAAGTTGCCAATATTGATGCATCAATTAATATTTCGCGAGAAGAATCCATCAGTCCATTAGTGGCCTCTTAAAAGCTTGGTAGTAGTAGTTCTATCCAATGGAAACATATAATAAACATACGACAAAGGTGGAAAGTGGCCTTTAGAACAAGCCTATTGCTCAACTAGCCAAAATTCAGAGCCGCCAACAACTAGGGTTGACTTGCCCTTTCTGCTAGAATAATCAACATTTTCTCCTGCGGATCAGAAGGATGAAATAAGATAGTTGCATTATCTCACAAATTGGAATCAGTATGCAGAAGCTAATCATGAAGCTATCAACATGAGTTTTATCATTTCTAAGCTAGAGTTCATTGACGAAATCTTAAAATAGTAGCTGAGTATGTTCAAAAGGAGGAAAGGAGTAAAAAGATAAAAAGAGAAGCTATGGAAAAAAATTAGGAAATCGTAAAGAAATTTCCTGCTAACAGTCAACCAATGAACTTAGCCACATCAGAATTTGTTAGATTAAATATAAATCAAGGTGCTAAAAACGTTAAGGTTGATAAAGAAAACAAAAATGTACAAATCAAAATTATTGCAATAAGACCCAAACCAAAAGAAGGAACATAAACTAATATGTTTCAAGCGTATGATGTAGTTTCTAGAAAAGCTAGAAAAGGCCTTGGAGTTAGCCCTATAAAATAAAACTTGTTTGCCTATGGAATAATAAGTTTTCTATTGCAAAATATAGATGGGGATCCTAATCCTCAAGAAACCATAATGATTTGGGAAAATCATTTTCATACTCTACAACAGGAAAACTCATGAACTAATGAAACAACTATAGATTTGGCTATGAGATCTATATTAGGAATAGTATTTCACTAGTGGGACAACACTTCTATGGATTTTAGAAATAATATTAGAACATTGGGGCTCCAAAAAATGGTAACTTCACTTACTACATTGTTGCGAACACTTTCTATAAAGAAAAAAGATCAGTGACTGTTAGCACATATGACATTATGGGACGTTTCTCGACGTTTTTTAGTTTGAACAATTTTCAACCGAATATCAGAGAAAGGTATAACCGTATATGCATTAAATTCGGAAAGAAATGAACTTGTGAAAGTCTAGTTTTTGGGCACCGTACCTAAAAACATAGGTCAACTAGGTATTGACTAATCTATAGAAGCTAGAGATATTGAATCCATGTATTTTGTGGATTTAATAGAAGTTGCTAGAGTAGAAATTAGAAGAATTTGTCAAATGTTAAAGTCAATAATGTTTTACCATATATTTTTTCAAAAACCTATCTAGCTATAGGTTGAGCCGAAAAATACGGATGCCATAAACTTTTACAAAAGTCCAAGACCAAAAAACAGAGATATAACTTTCAAAGATCAAGGCCGAGGAGATTTAAACCTTATAAATTCTTTAGAAGAAATGATCAAAGACCAAAAAAAGATTGAAAAAGTGTGTTGCTATGCTTTTAAAAAGAAAAGGAAGTATGCTCATACTTGTCCAACAAAATCCCCGCATCAAGTCAAAGCTTTGTTTTGTGATGAATCAGTTAATGATTGGTGGGATTTAATTGAAAATGAAGACGAATGGAATGCTTGCCTATTTTCTTTTATTGAGTTGTATGCTATCATTGAAGATAATGAAGACCCTGCATTTGAAGAATCAAAAGAAGAAACAAAAGAAGCAGATTATTATGCCATAAACATGTTGAATGGAGAAGACTTGGTTAGTACAGATCTAAATCTGTTCGAGAAACATTACATGCTCTACAATATGCAATTCCTCAAAATCTTGAAAATAGAGTAACAAAGATAAAAGAAAAAATTGATGCATGTTGTATAGAACATCTTTTACAGCTTTGGTCAAAAGAAAGTCCGGAAGCTGATATTCCTACAGTTCATAACAAACTAGTCCAAGGTAAAAAGATTGTTAAATAAACAGGAGGATGCCGAAGTCAAAGATCAGGTCAAATAGATACAAAATAAAGGTTTGATCAGACCCTCTTCTTCACTATATTATTCATCTTTCTTCATTGTTAGAAATCATTTGAGATCAAAAGAGGTAAAGCTAGGATGGTAAGAAATTCCATTCCATTGAACACAATTATTGTTGATATTAAATGGCCTTTACCTGATAAAGAACAGTTAATTCAAAGGGTTGCAAAAGGGAATTTTTTTTTCTAGGTTTGACTGCAAGTTTGGCTATCATCATGGTAAAGTTTGTGTGGTTGATTTTCATAAAACAACTTTCCATCACCATGTGGATTATTTGAATGGTTTTTTATGCCATTTGGTTTAAAAAAATGCTCTTGCATAATTTCAGCAGTGAATGGATAAAATCTTTGCCCCTTATTATGCTTATATTGCAAATTGTATTGACAATGTTTTGATGTTTTCTCAGGATTTTGAAGAAAATTGTAGACATCTTGAAATATTTGCAAAACTTATTTAAAAACATGGAATGACACTGTCTGCTGATCCTAAGAAGAAATAGTAATTTCGAATTGAAATAGATATTTTAGAAATTCTGCTTAAAGCAGAAAATATAAAAATCCAAGAACAAATTCTGGAAAAAAATTTCATAGTTTTTAGATAAGCTGCAAAATCTCGAGCAATGTCAAAGATTCACAGGCGGTTTGAAATTTTAATTATGTGCATAAATTCATGAATCAGTTATCTGCCAAGACCAAGCACAAAAGAGATTGTATGAAGAAAACTTCATTTATTTGGATAGATCGGGCCACTAAAGCAGCAAAAGAATAAAGAATGAATGTTAGAATCTGCCAGCTTTGATACCATGTGTTGACAGACCATTCATAATACAAATTGATGTTTCCAAGAAAAAATGGGGAGCAATTTTACTGGTTGAGCATAATGGATCAAAACAATTGTCAATTTATGTAATTTATCAATTTTGTTTGGGAAAAGATCAAAATCAACATTGCTGAATCCATCAAGCACAAGATTAGTGTTAAGCACACGATACACTGAGAGGGGGGTGAATCAGTGTATAATAAAACTTTAACTTTCAGAAATTAATGTTACAAAGAAAGCATTCACACAAGATCTAATAACTAAGCAACATAAGATTTACGTGGAAATCCCTCTTTTAGGAAAAAACCACAAAGCAGAGCTGTTTGGATCTATCATCCAAATCCAGTCGTAAAATAATAATCTTTTTACAAAATTTCATAGGCACCAACCTACTTGGAGACACCAATCCCCACCACCAAGCACAAACTTAGCAGGAGATACCAATCTCTTTGTTCTGAGGCAACGACCTTCACTGAACAATCTTCCACCTTACTATTGTTGCTTCATCAACGAATGATGGCAAATTCAATTTCCTCCTCTTCTCTACAAAAATCTGCTTATCCCTGAATGATGGAAAGAATCATTTCTCATTATCTTTTCCAATCTTTTATCTGCCTTATATAATCTCCAAAGACTCTTTACAAAGGAGGCGTCTCATCAAAGAGGCACCCTTTTATCAAAAGGCGTGCATTTAATTAAATTTTAATTAATTCACTAAGTGGCGCGATTTCTCCAAGGTACCTATATATCAAGTGGGTCAGCCCAACAATGGTAAGCTTTAATACATGTCTTAAGAGGGGCGATTTTAGGCTTAAACAATCTTCCTTGAGCACATATTTAAAACTTCTTTAATGCGAGTCCCTTCATCATGAAGCACTGCAGCAAATTAAATATAATTTCGTTGCATTAATGACATTTTCGTTGGCAATTTTGTTGAATTCCATTATATTAATTATAATGCTTTTGACATCAATGACAATATTCCAACAATCTCCCCCTTTGTCATTGATGGCATTTCTGTAAAAAAATAGTACATGAACTGCTCCTTGCTGTAGTTCTCTTCCTTTGCTCCCCCTTTCTTAAATTCTTCCCCTTTGACATCAATGACAAAAAGACATACAACACAATTACAATGTATATCACCAAAATATCCATGGAGCTGCATAATGCAATGATTAGCTCGCCCTTAGTTCATGCTTCTCTTGACGGATTTAATGACTAGATGAAGAATGGGTCACTCCCAATTTCTGCCTTAGAAACTCAAAAGTTTCTTTTGGGAGGGGCTTCGTGAAGATATCTACTATCCGTTCCTTTGTGGCAATGTACTCCATCTTTACTTGCTGATTTGCAACCTGTTCTCTCAATAAGTGATACTTGATTGGAAGGTGTTTTGTTCTAGAGTGCATAACCGGATTCTTCGAAATGTTTATTGCACTAATGTTATCACAGAGTATTGAGATTGGATGTTTATATTCTATTTTAAAATATTTCAATGTCTGCTTCATTTAAAGGACTTGTGTACAACAAGACACTGCTGCTGTGTATTCTGCTTTAGCCGTAGATAAAGAAACAAAAGGCTGCTTTTTTGCTGAGCCATGACAGTAGATTTTCGCCAAGAAAGAATGTTTCTCCACTTGTACTCTTTTTGTTATCAACACTTCCTGCCCAATTTGCATTTGTATATGTTGTTAGTGTGAAATATTCACCTCTTGGATAACACAAACCATAATCCAAAGTGATTTTTAGATATTTGAATATCCTTTTGACCGCTTGCACGTGTTTTTTTTGGGGCTGCTTGAAAACGTGCTACCAAGCCCACAACTTGCATGATGTCTGGCCTTAATGCCATGATGTATAACAAACTGCCAATCATGGATCTATAATGCATCTAATTCTCTTTAGGAGATTCATTATCTTTACTTAACTTGCATCATGTAACCATGGGTGTGCTAACAAATGTGCAATATTCCATTCTGAACTTCTTCAACATCTCCTTTATATACTTGGTTTGGGAGATAAATATTCTTTTGTTAGATTGAGAAATTTGCCAACCAAGGAAAAATGACAACTCACCCAACATGGACATTTCAAACTCTTTTTGCATATCTTTTGCAAGCTTGTGGAACATTTGTTCACTATCTCCTGCAAAAATGATATCGTCCACATATATCACAATGATCAATTGATTCTTACCTTCAATCTTGATATAGAGATTACTATCAACAACTTTCGTTTTAAAACCTTGTTCTTGTAACTCTGGAGGCTTGCTTTATCCCATATAATGCTTTCTTCAATTTGCTCACATAGTCCTTGTTTTATGATAGAAGGAAACATTTTGGTTCAATATATACTTCTTCCTCTAACTTGCCATTTAGAAAAGTAGATTTCACATCCATTTGATAAACTTTAAAGTTCTTAAAACCAACATATGCGAAAAACATTCTAATGGCTTCTAATCTCGCAATAGGGGCAAAGGTTTCTTCAAAATCAATACCTTCCACTTGAGCATACCCCTTGCAAACCAACCTTGCTTTAGTTCTTGTTACTTGGCCATCTTCATTCAGCTTATTCCTGAACACCCTCTTGGTACCAATTACATTCTTGTCTTTTGGTGTCTCATTCTTTTCAATTTGATTCAATTCTTATTCCATAGCATCAATCCAATGCTCATCATTGCTAGCTTTTGCAAAATTTTTGGGCTCTATTTTTTATAACAAGGAGAAGTTTTACTTGCTCAGGGGTACTCACAAATCTTGCTCTAGTTTGTACCCCAGCATCAATATAACCAATAATTTGACCTTTAGATTGATGCTTTTGAACAAATCGAGATGGTGCCTTTGTATCTTCCCACTCCATTTCTTGTTTTTCTACTTCTTCTTTGAAGTCTGGTTCCTTTGAATGATCATTTGTTTGTGCCCTTACTTTCTGAGGCCTTGTTTCATCCATCTTTACACTGGCATTTTCTACTATTGTTTTCAACCTTTTATTATAATATCTATAAGCTTTACTTTTTGAGGAATATAAATTTTTTTTACCTTCATCAGCTCTTGATTCGAACTTTTCCAAGTTTTCTTCATCTCTCTTAATGAAGCGTTTGCTTCCGAACACTTCGAAATATTTGACTGATGCTGGTCTACTCTTCCATAACTCATACGGGGTTTTGCTATTGTTTACTCTAATTTGTCCTCTGTTCAAAATGTAGATTGCGGTGTTAACCACTTCTCTTTAAAACCTGTCTGATAGCTTAGATTCATTTAACATTGTTCTAGTCATTTCTTGAACAGTTCGACTCTTTCTTTCTACAACTCTATTTTTTAGTGGAGTCCTTGCACTTGAGAAATGTCTTTTTATTCCATGTTGCTCACAAAAATCATTGAATTCATTTGATATGAACTTACCTCCTTGATTTGATCTCAAGCACTTGATCTTTAAATTTGTTTTGTTTTCAACCAAAGCTTTAAAAGATTTAAATTTTTCGAATGCCTTAGATTTTTCTTTTAGAAAGGCAACCCATGTTATTTTGGAATATCATCAATGAGCAGCATAAAGTAGCTCTCACCTTGTATGCTTTGTGTTCTTGTAGGCCCACAAAGGTCTGTATGAATCAGTTCCAATGACTTGGTGGTTGAGTACTCCTTTGACCTGAAACTCACTCTTGTCTGTTTTCCATGCTGACACTGCTTGCAAAAAATGTTTGACAGTTTTTTAATCTTCCACATATCTCTTATGGCTTGCCTAGTGCTAATTTTCACTAGATTATCAAAGTTCATATGGCCCATCGTTCTATGCCATAGCCATCTTTCATCAATTTGACTTATGTAGCATTTCTCTCTCTTAACTTCACTGAGTATGTACAAGTTGTGATGTAAATTTTCTGTTTGTTTTCTTAATTTCACAACCATGAGCATAGAACGTGAGAGTGTGTCCTTGATCACACATTTGACTGACACTTAGAAGGTTATGCTTTAAGCCTTCAACATACAATATATTTTTTGTTTTTGTTTTTCCATTATCAAGGCTAAGGGTAACTTTTCCAACTATTCTCGCCGTGGCATTATCTCCAAATTTCACTGTGCCTTCATTTATTTCCTTCAAGGCGAGAAATTTGCTCTTGTCCCCACTCATGTGACTTGAGCATCCACTATCAGTATACCATTGTTGCCCTTCGTTTTGTGCATGAAAAGTTGTTTGCATAAGCATAGATTTCTCCTTGCCCTGATTAACTTCCTCTTGCTTCTGTTTCTAGATTTTTGTAGGTTCTCTTTTCTTTACCACATGAGCATTCACTTTCTTGTTTTGTCTAGGGGTTCTACAACACTTCTACAGAACCGTGCTATATGTCCATAGTTATTAAAATTATAACATACAATGTTATTCTTTTTGTAATACGATAACAGGGCAAATGAGTTATACTTTCTACTTGAAACTCCATAAGTACTTCTGCGATTGTCCCATGCATACCTGTTTTTTGCATGTGTCCTACACTCCATTGCTCTATGCCCAAAATGATTACATTAAAAGCAATAACCAAAGAAAGAATGTTGGACTCTGGTCATGTGTGTCTGCCTTGTAAGAAAGAACTCTCTGAATTTGTCCTTGTTATCTTTTGGAGGAGTGCTTGTTTTTTGTGGGACTTGATTCTCTTTCTTTTTGCTGATAGGACTTTTGAGAACATCTACATAGCTTTTTGTCTTTTCCTCATTTACCTTCTTTGGTGGCTCTTTGTGATCTTCTTTGTTGGTCATTTGATTTTCTTTATATCTAAGACTAGTCTTTATAAATAGTGACCTCTGCCCATTTATGATATCATCTAAGATCTCTGCAATTTTTTCAAATTTGAGGCTTTTGTTAAGCTTGGTGGTTGTTTTCTCTACTTCCTTCCTCAAGGAGACAATCTCGGATTCTAACTTATCACAATTTTCTTCCTTTTTGCTTAAATGGATTCACGCCTCCTCTTCAATCCTTTTTGCTTCTTCAAGTTGAATCTTGAGGTTGATGATAATTGTTTTGGATTCCTCAAGGTCTTGGGACATTTTTGCCCTTGAATCACAATCATCTTTTTCATGTTTCTGCAGCTGCAATTTTTGCTTCAAATTTATTTTCTTAAGCTGCTTGATCCACTTAAGGCACATATGAGTTCTTATTCAAGATCTACCTCTCCTTCATCTTCGACATCTTCTTCCTCTTCCAAGGTGTCTTCACTTGTAGAGGCATCATTTTTTATTTCTATCCATGAACAAAGTTTCTTCTCTATCATTGTCTGATATGTTCTTATCGCTCTCCTCAGTCGATCTACTATCCTTTTTGGAATAGAGGTTTTTCTTTTGCTTACCAAACTTTTTCTTATATTCATTTTGTTTGAAACTTTTTTTATATTGAGGTTTGCTTTCTTTTTTATGCCTTTCCTCATTATGCTTTTCCTCATCATCGCTATCATCTTTATGTGGACACTTGGCAACAAAATGTCCTATTTTACCACAATTAAAACATTGAAAGTGTAGCTTACCTTTGTATTTCCCTGATTTTTTCTTAAGCTATGTTACAAATAGGGTCTCCTTTTCATCTTGTTCATCACTGGTGTCATCACTTAATTCAAGTTTTTTATTCTTCGCTTTCTTTGAAGCTTTAAAAGTTGCTTCCTTCGTAGACGGCTTTTCCTTTTCAGTTCTCATTTCATGTGCTGTGAGAATTCCATGCAACTCATCCATTATTAATAAGTCCAAGTCCTTTATTTCTTCAATAACCAAAATTTTTGCATCAAATCTCAAGGGAAGTGACTTTAGCACTTTTTGAATGATCATGGATTCTTCAACCTTTTCGCCAAGTCCTCAAATGGTGTTAACAATCTCATCCTCATGAAGAAGATATGTCAGAACATTTTCTTCATCTTTCATTTTTAAGCTCTTGAATTGTCTCCTATGAGTTTGGAGTTTTGCCTTCACTTTCTTGTCAACCTCATAGATGTTTTGAAGTTTCTCCCACATTTCCTTTACTGAATCACATTGCATAATCTTGACAAACTCTGATTTTGATAAGCCACACAAAATAGCATTCATGGCTTTGGCATTATTCTAACTAGCTTTCTTTCTGTTTGGATCTATTGGTGGAGTTGTTGGCGTAACATATCCATTCACCAATATTTGCCAGATATCAAAACCAAGAGCCATTATGCAAGTATGCATCCTTATACTCGAGAATGCATAGTTTGTTCTGTCGAACAATGGAGCCTTGTTTGTGGAGAAACCTTCTTGTACATGATGACTAACCATGTGTGCTCCTGGGATCTGCCTTCCAACGGTTAGACTGATTCCAAAGGAACTGCTTTGATACCAATTGTTAAGCACACGATACACTGAGAGGGGGGTGAATCGGTGCATAATAAAACTTTAACTTTCATAAATTAATGTCACAAAGAAAACATTCACACAAGATCTAATAATTAAGCAATACAAGATTTACGTGGAAAAGCCTCTCTCGAAAAAAATCACAAAGCAAAGCTGCTTGGATTTGCCGTCCAAATCCAGCCGTAAAGTAGTAATCATTTTACAAAATTTCATAGACACCAACCTACATGGAGACACCAATCCCCACCGCCAAGCACCAACTTAGCAAGAGACACCGATCTCTTTGTTCTGAGGCACTGACCTCCACTGAAACAATTTTCCACCTTACTAATGTTGTTTCATCAACAAATGATGACAAATTCAATCTCCTCTTATCGAAAAAAATCTGCTTATAATTGAATAATGGAAAGAATTATTTCTCATTCTTTTCCAATATTCTATCCGCCTTATATAACCTCCAAAGACTCTTCACAAAGGAGGTGTCCCATCAAACAGACACCCTTTCATCAAAAGGTGTGCATTTACTTAAATTTTAATTAATTCATTAAGTGGGGCGATTTCCCCAAGGCAGCCATATATCAAGTGGGTCGGCGCAACAATGATAGGTTTTAATACATGTCTTAAGAGGGGCGATTTTAGCTTTAAATAGTCTTCCTTGAGCACGTATTAAAAGCTTATTTAATGCTGGTCCCTTCATCATGAAGAGCTGCTGCAAATTAAATACAATTTCGTTGCATTAATGACACTTCCGTTGACTTCCGTTACATTAATTATAATGCCTTTGACATCAATGACAATATTCCAACAATTAGTTTGC
The DNA here is from genome assembly GCA_037957365.1 of Torreya grandis. Lineage (NCBI taxonomy): Eukaryota > Viridiplantae > Streptophyta > Pinopsida > Cupressales > Taxaceae > Torreya > Torreya grandis. Next base: position 8,058,776 of record JARHVA010000070.1, read on the forward strand.
CTCAACCCCTAACGCCAAAATGCGATTACTTATGTCGCTAGCTCCCATTGCAACCTTCTATGTTTACAAGGACCACTTTTAATCTGAAAAAGAAAGCTCAGTAGGAACGACATTGGACAACTCCCCCTTTTGGGTATGGGAAGCTGAACATGGATGGTGCTTTGCAAGGGAATACGGGATAGGCTAGTATTGGAGGTATTGGCAGAACATTGACTTGATCTGTTGCCTTCCTTTTTGCAGAAAAGGTGGGATGTATTACCAATAATTTGGCGGAGATCAAAGTTATTTATAAAGGGATGCAAGAAGCTTTAAAAATTGGATGGCAAAAATTGCAAATTGAATCAGACTCTAAGGTTTTTGTGGGCTTGTTATCCAATCCAGTGGGAGATCCTAGTAAAAAATGACAAATAGCTAGAGAAATGGGGAAGATTCGTAGTCTGCAAGAAAAGTTTTAAGAGGTTCATTTCTGCCATGTTCCTAGAGAAAGTAATAAAGTGGTGGATCGTTTGGCCAATTGGGCATTGGATAATCACAACTTTATTTTCTATGGTGTGCCTCCAATTTGGTGATCGAGCAAATTGAAGAAGATTTGAGAAAGATATTGGATTTGGATTTGCATCAATGAGTGATTATTGGTTCTCCTTTATGTTCATTGCTAGAGCTTGGACTATTAGTTTTCAATCTTGGAATATTAGAATATGTTTTCTTTGATTTTGCTATAAACTAATCTTGGTTTAAAAAAAAAAAAAAAAAAAAAAATTCAAAAACATGAATTAAATTATCGGCCTCCAGGAAAGGAGATTTTGGCAATTATCAAAGTTGTTGAGAAATGGAGAAATTTGTTACTTCTAGAAGAATTCATCATTAGGACAAATAGCAAGAACTTTAAGTGGTTCATGTCTAAACTAGTATTAAAACAACTATGCAGAGGACACTATGCTTGGTGGAAACATGTTTTGTCTCAATATTCATTCCAAGTTCAATATATTCCATGTAAAGATAACTCTCTCCCTGGTCCACTCACTAGATAGTCACTTTGTGTATGTTTGAAGCAAGTACTTCAAGATCAAGCAAAGAAAATTCCATATGGAGTCATTTGCCACAACATATAATTGGTTTACTTTTTTTAAGCTAGTATGCAAATGGATGGATTGATGAGGTACGTGAGATTATCAGAAACACTCATTTTCCTATTAGAAGAGGATTATGTGAGATTTACAAATTTACATACATTCCATTGAATTGCCATAATTTTTATTTGCGATTTACACTCGTTTTTCATAATTTATGAATGAAATTGTTGATTTTTTCCTTGTACATAGGGTTTATGGTTTATGTTTTTTTTAAAATGCTATTTTGTTAGTATTTAAACATGATGCAGGTTAGCATACACTGGCAACTAGCTCTGCATCAGGGTCAACACCAAGTGGAAGCCATTCTCCACTTGGAAGTATGCCGTAGTTGGACCATCTTAGGGGAGTGTGATTTGCATGTTCTGCTTGAAGAAGGTTTTTGGAGGCATCAATCGCTTGACGTACCATATGACATTCATTCCTTGCCATGACATCATGCTATGTCCCAATGCCACAAAAGAGGCAAAAATGAGAGATGTAGGGAACATTTGAATTGTTGGATGAGAAGAAACTAGAGAGGGCAAGGGTACAAGCATCTATAACAACAACCATTAATCCCGACTCGATAGTGCAAATAGAGGTAGATATGGTAGAGATCCTGGTCTCTAGTTTTGGTACATGCATACAAGACACGTCCACCTCATTCAGTTTGAGCAAAGCCTAGTTACATCACTTTTTTGTGCCTAAAAACATACTTGCAACTGTAAGAACCCTTCGGTCAGGTACTGGAAAAACATATCAGATTTTTTTCATTTTTTTAGAAGTTTCTTCATGTTAGCATCCCGAAAGGTTTGTTATTGATTCCCTTATATTACTCGACAGGTTTGCTAGTTCTTGATCAAACATGAAAATTAAATTAAGAGTAGGTTATAAGCATGATCATAATACTGCCATGAACAACAATAATCAGTTATGAAATCAATTTCCATTCTTTCAGTTTTCAAATCAATCATTCTCTTGGTTTCTATCATTGTAAATTTAATTACATGTTTACATCTTGAAACTATAGTACACATAAAATGTTAAAATTAAGGTATGCATAATGAAATATATTTCCATTTTGAGTGTACAACTAATGATAGCTTCATAACATAGTTTTGCATTTATTTCTAGTAATTGAAGTAGCCATCACAACAAATAACTAATAATACATCTTTGCAAGTACAATGCAACAATATCTAAGTAGGCAGATCAACATTCATTTTTTGGAAGTTTAGTAGATTAGTTCCAAGATAAAATACAATCCAAAATTAACAACTTACAATTTGTTTACGACATTATTGCTAAAACATAATTTTAATCTTTCCATATAACAATAGAATCAATTGTCAAATATAATTATAAATGAAAAATGCTTCATAAGGAAAATCCATCAGAGCTATGTAGACCATAAAGAAACCCGAAGAGGGAGAACATCATTGGAGGGCTTTTCCTCCAACTATAGAGTCTTTCGGATCCTCCAACTACAGAGTCTTTCGGATCCTCCGCATTCCTCTCATCCACTGAGAGTGGTCCTACCCTTCCACGAAGGAGCTAGATGCGGACAATCGATATAGCAGAGAGAATCCTAGGACATGGAACATATTAGCATGCAACTCGTCGTTTCTATGAGGTATAGGATGTTGTGACATTCCTAATATGCATTAATGTATATGCATAAGATTTTATGACTTTGGAAAAACATAGATCGTATATGCATAAGATCGTATTCCTAATATGCATTAATGTATATGCATTCAAATACTGATATTTAAGGTATGATTTGTGAACTGAAATCATGGATTAGTTTTGATGATTTTGCAGAATTTTTAATTCCCATACTTATCGAGTTTAATTCACAATTCTAGGTTTAACCAGATCGTCTTATAGACTTAACATCTCATCTATCTATTTTAAATACATAGGAGAATACTACCATTTAACAATCTTGAGTCCCAATTAGGACCTAAGGCAATTTTCAAAGGTTCTTTGTATGTCAAGCATATACCATGCCACCAACACAAGTATATGATCATAACCATGTTTTGTAAAAAATGACCAACTTTTAAAGTGGTTTGATACCTATAGAAATGTTAACAAGGATTTTAACATCTATACTTAAAATAGTTTCCTTCAAGGTACACAATTATTTAATATTAGTTTTCATTACCTAGGGTTTTTATTATCCCAAATAAATATTAACGTACAAAGTTGGCCTATAGATTTCCAATCTCAAGGGTTTATCGTTCGATACACAATTGCGTTAATTGATCGATTTCCATAGTTATTTATGATTTATCTTAAAAATACCTAAACACAATTCCCTGTGTGTCATACTATGGTTCTCCATTTAAAGGCAAGCTATTATTTAATCAAAGGTTAATTATGTCCAAATCCAAATCATAATTTAAACGTCCAGAAACAAATACTGTTATTGTTTTAATGAGTATTCGATCTATCATGAGGCTTCGCATCCAAAATTATAATTAAATTGTCTTAGGAATTATTAACCCCAAACCATGATTTTGATGGTTGAAGTCCCAAACTTCCTGATATGAGTTTCATATCCAACACGAGTTAATAATCTCTTGTGCATTTAACAATGTTCAAATCTTATTATTAATTCATTCAAATGCATTGTGTTCTTTAATCCTATGGTTTTTGTAGCTTGGGATTAGCTTAGATAAATAGGCGAAAAGGGGTATCATTTGGTCAAGAGATAACACCATACGTAAATTTTCTATATTATTTACGAAAGTGTTATTACAAGGTACTGGTAGAAGGATTGGTCATACACCTAAATGAGGTTGCAAAAGCTTACATGGAGTATTCATAATTCACACCCCTCTGTTTGCCCAAGATATCATAGTTCAAAAGGTGGTGACAAGGACAAAAGAATTTATCTCCCAGACTATAATTATCCCAAGGACTTTAATTCCTAATTTAAGTTTACTTCTGATATTCATATTATTAAATCACGGTCTAAGAGTTTCCTAATTATCTCTCAAACCTATTCAATATGAGATAAGGTTCTAAGTGATGAGGCAACATACTAAGTAAAGATCATATCAAAAGCTTTCAGGTACTTATGATTCAACACATAAGCAATAGGTTTTTCTTAGTGGGAATTCGACCATGAGCAAATCCATGAGGTTGTAACCTCCTATCTGGATCATCTTTCACAAGAATAGACAAAAGAGCTCCTTATCCAATTTATGAAAGAATCAAACAATGATACTATTAATATATAAAACATTAAAATGAGGAACCTTAAAGGAATCTCATCCATTCCCATTGAACATTTCAAACTCAAAGGCCTTTATTGCATAGTCATGCTAGTTTCAGTAGTGAAAAGTTTTTCAAAAAGTATTTTTAACTCCCTATTCAATAAATGATAAGAGATATATTTTATGGTTCCATATTAACAGTCACACATTTATAATCTAGCTGTATATGGACATAAGTATACTGAAGAAATAGACGAACTCCATGTTAACATGATTACTACCATATATGTTGAATGTCTGTGTCTAGGGTAATACGAGGCCACCCTATAATTGACACTAAGTTCGTGGTTCACAAACCTTTTTGTGACAATTTTACCACCTAGATATGTGATTGGTTTCAAACAATTAAGTGTGCCTGACTTCATAGGCCAAGAAGTGAATATATAATGATCAAGAGATAGACACTTAAATTTATTACATGAGAGTTTAATCTACTATGAACATTTTCAAAGACATTAACTAACCAACTGATATTATAGTTTATTACTATGAGAGTTTAATCAGTAATAATAACAATCCATTGGTGATATTGACTACCCAACTGATTTTGATTCTCAAATTCATTTTTCCGTACTATACATAAAACACATACTTATAACTTGTATTGATCCATTTTATTATAGGTTTTTAAGTTAAATCACGCATGTCCCAATACTGCATCCAGAAACATTGAGTTGCCAAAACTATCACAACATGAATGCATCAATTCCATCAATTCAACAGATACAAACTTTAATGCTTGTTTGACCTATTGAGTACATTATCTTTATTATCTCTTATAATTGATGTGGCACGGTCTTGGATGGCACTCGTCAATAAGATGGTCATAATTGTCATTCAAATTTTAACTGATCAGGACAAATGTATGAATTCAAACCCCCTCTTGCATCTTTATGGACGAGGCGTAAAATTGATGGTCGTATGGCCGTATTCAAGTTTTGTCAAGTAAAATCAATCTTTTTGGAAGCCCATATTGGATACCAGCTAACCTTTTCAGATAGACCATCAGAAACTCTAACATATTATAATAAATATATATATTTTCTTTAATGTTTCATTTTTCAACCATGAATCATAATCACATTTGAAGAGTAATGTTGAACACATAACCTTCATCACATAAATTCATAACGGGTGGGGTCATCCGCATAGATAATAAACACATTCAAAAGATCAGTTTGCCTTTGCCAGCATAACATATGCCAAAACGAGCTGTGATCAGGAAGGAGGGGATTTTTACCAAATGTTGTAGTTGCAAGCATCCTGAGGGTTAAGGCACCTTGTTTCCAAATGAAGTGTTGTCAAAACCAATCCGTAATGGACAAAACATAGTGTAGGTACTCAAACTGCAGCGCTAAAAAATAAAATACTGTTTTTGAGTGGCAAGATGCAATAACTAATGAATTATAATGCAGTTCACTCAGCCAAAAGGCAGCGTAAGTAGTGGAACACAGCCCCTCAGGGAAATCACAAATCAAAAAGGGTAAGATGCAGTCATTACAACCCAGGTGCAGCTAAATAAAGGCCAAATGTAGTGTAAAGTGGGTAAAGAGCAGCTTTTAAGGTAAACACAATGAATTTACATGGTTCAAAAGGCAGAATGCAGTCCAACAATGATTTAAAAACAGTTGTTACAGCTAAATCACAGCTAAAAGATCAGCGTGCCACCACTTAGGTAAGGTGCAGAGATTTAAAACTATAGGCAGCTGTATTACTGGCCTTATACCAATCTAGAGAAGTTAACTTTATTTTTTTAATACTAAAATACAGTCTGTGCCAGCTGTATGCAATTCAGTAAGGAGATTTTTGTCTAAAATTGAAAATCATGAGCAATTTAGAATGTATTAAATACATAGCAGGCATACCCGGTAAAAATTGTTCTTTGTTTCCTCTGTCAACGAGCTCCTCAAGGATGGCATCTTCTTACTGCTTGGCGTCCTCCTATTGAACCATCATTCTCAGCTAATGGCATTTTCTTCTCACTCACTCCTAGAAGATGTCTTCTTGTAGTTGGGCGTTCTACCTCTTCCACTCTCTTCTCCCAAAAATGCATAGCGGTTTTGGAAGGAAAAATGCATTCTAGCCCCCTCCACTTGCTAAAGGTGTCCTATATCCCTTACAACAATTTTCTCAGCTGGCTTTATTTAATGAATCCAACCATCTTCCTCTTCCCAGTAAGGGCACAACTATTGAAATTAATCTTTGGAAGAGTTCTAAACAAAGACAAACTCCTTGGCTGCCCCATGTGGCAGATTTAATGATTTTTGTCTATTCCATATCACCCTTCAGAAACTAGGACGACTCATGGTCAAAGAAAGGGAGCTGGATTAATTTCAAGGAGGCAGAAGTAGATTGGATAACAATCCACATTTCAAATGCTATGCTACCTACCTCCAAAGCCCCAAAAAGCCAGTGTTATGCCCTTCACTTATCAATCACAATTTCAAATATGTTTTAATATGACTTCATTATTATTTTTATAATTTCAACTTCATTTATCATGTTATGTTATTTACCTCTGAAAGACTTAACTACATGGCTTGGATTAAAGTGATTATTGAAGTGCTGTGATTGGATAGGTGCTTGATGAAGACCTTACCGTAGCCAAAATTCTAAATCGACATTGATCTACAGAGTGCTATGGTTTTAAGAATGTTAAGTGGCCACAAACAAATCTCAGTAAATGACTTTAATAATTTTGATTACCGACTAGGTCAAATAGTCACGTGATGCCTAAATGTTCATTGTCGTTTAACTATAATGGACCATATAGATCCATTGGGTTGTGGATCCAATGATTTATAGCTTATGGATTATGTAGTTGCAAAATGTGACGAAGCATGCCGACAAGACTTGTTGACCAAACACGTATACTTGATAAGGTTCATAGAAATCCTTAATTAATGCACCTTCGACCACAATCTTAAACAGAAGACAAAGCAATGCTAAGTAAAACCAAAAAACATCAAACCAGATGATCACTACTTGTACTAAGAGAGGCGAGGTATGTGTCTTTCTTTGTGATGATTACACCTCGTTCTACGGGTTTCTCTCATTGTTGTCCGTAGTTCGTATCTAGTTCTTCCCCAGTGATGTTCTTCCTCGCACCGAGGGGTTTTACCTGCGTCACAAACAAGTGAATTGATGGCAGTTATTGAGGACATGATATCAAAATCACATGATATAAAATAGTAAAAACATGATACCTAACAACTATTCCATATAATTGTATAACACCTATTTGTCTTAGTTTTGTTACATGAGCATAGAAACATGATAACATCATATGATTGAACTGAAATCATATAAAGCAAATCAATTCCTGATTGCATAGAGACTAATCAATTATTAATTATGCTTTGCAATGCTAATCATTGACAAGTGCTTTTGATCTTGACATGGAAAAAACCAGGTGCAACATCCTTCCCGTCTTGAAAAAGACATTGTCTTGATGGCTTAGTTGACTTAATATTGATTAGAAAGGCAATAAGAAAAGTATTAGAGGGCTCTCTCATAATTTTCCAACTATACTGTTGATCATGGAGTTCCTTTATAAAATAATTTTTTAAAAATTGGGTGCACCCTTTCCATTTGACTTGCTGTCAATGGAAAGCAACAAGGTTTAGATTCATCCTGAAATAAAAAAGCTCACTTTATAGTTTAAATAGCTAAAATTTGTCTTTCCTCTACAAAAATAGATTTGATTTTCCTTTATTACAATATTTGTTTACAACATATACACATGATTAGCAAGTTTTCTTTTTTGCTACAAGTATCAAAAACACATGGGATCATCACTAAAGCCAAAAAGTGGCTAAGGAGAGTTATCACAAAGTCTTCTAGATTCACTGTATATCTCTCCTACCGAGAAAGTGGTTTCTCCTTTCACGAGAAAGGTCAGAAAATTTGCAAAAAGATAGTGTGCATATGTCAATATCGTTGCTATTCCATGTAGCTCCTGGCAAGTATGACGATGAACAAGATCTGTAAATAATACATTTCCAATGTATACAAAGATTAAGGAATAAATATTTACAGGTATATATGCTTATGGCCATAAGATTGGATTCAACAAGTTTCCCTTGTCGTATTCGGACTCTGTAAACTGTTGAGTCGTAGTGAGACTAACTAGGATTTCTCCCATCAGTTAGTACTCACGTTCCTAGTCCACCACTCATCTCTTAGATCTACCCGGCCTAATGACCTCCAAAAAGTACGCGTGGGTTAACGTATCACATAGACATCATGTACCACCTATGTGAGGCAATATCTCACTCACATTTCCAACGATATGTTGCAACCATTTGCAATATTCCCTTTTGTCTATGCTCAAGAAAACTTCTTGAGATCAACCATCAATCTTCATCACTCCATGTGATTGGCGATTCACAAATAACCTAGGGCTATTTAGCATTTTCTTTTTCAAATTCCATCTCCTTCACACATGCTGTTCCACATGTCAAAAGATCCTATTAAACGGGTTATAAGGTAAACAAGACCTAATTTTTTTAATAGAAACTAGTTGATTCGAGCATTTCTTAATGGACCCAGGCGTACAATTTAAATCTTGTTCTCACTAGTTTCCTTACACAAAATTCCTACTAAGGGCTGTCAATGTTTTAACTCAATTAGCTGATATCTGGAACATGTTTTCTTAACATGTATCTTAGAAACATGAATGGACACATTAGGCCAAGTGTTGAACTTGGTGCTCTGATACCACAATGTAAGAACCCTCCGGTTAGGTAGTGGAAAAATGTACTAATATTTTTTAAGTTTATTCATGTTATTATATCGAAAGGTTTCTTATTAATTCCTTTCCTTATATTACTCAACAAGTTTGCTAGCTCTTGATCAAACATGAAAACTAAATTAAGAGCAGGTTGTAAGCATGATCATAACATTGTCATGAACAACAACAATGATCACTTACAAGATCAATTTCCATTCTTCGGTTTTCAAATCAATCATTCTCTTGGTTTCTATTATTGTAAATTCAATTACATGTTTACATCTTGAAATTATATTATACGTTTGATGCTGAATTCAAGGTATGCGTAATGAAATATACCTCTATTTTGAGTGTGCAACTAATGATAACTTCATAACACAGTTTTACATTTATTTCTAGTAATTGACATAGCTATCACAACAAATAACTAAGGATGCATTTTTGCAAGTACAATGCAACGATATCTAAATAGACAGATCAACATTCATCTTTTGGAAGTTTAAAATATTAGTTCCAAGACATACAATTCAAAAATAACAACTTACAATTTTTTGCGACATTATTGCTAAAACATAATTTCAATCTTTCCATATAACAATACAATCAGCTATCAAATATAATTATAAATGAAAAAGTCTTCATAAGGAAATTTTTTGCAGAGCTCTGGAGATCATTACAGTTGGTGAAAACCATAAAGGAGCGCAAAGAGAATTTAATTAGAGGGCTTTTCCTTCAACCACAAAGTTTTTCGGATCCCTATACTCTTCTCATGTACTAAGAGTGGCCCTACCCTTCCATGAAGGAGCTAGATATAGACAATCAATAAAATAGAAATAATCCCAGGGGATAGAACATATTTACATGCAACTCTTTGCTGCTATGCGGTATAGGATATTGTGACATTCCTAATATGCACTAAGGTATATGCATAAGATTGCATGACTTTGGGAAAGCATTAGGTGCCCCCTAGATACATTCAAATTTTGATATTTAAGGTATGATTTGTTAACTGAAATCATGGATTAGTTTTGATAATCTTCCAAAATTTCTAAAACCCATACTGATTTTTATTCACAATTCTAGGTTTAGCCAGATCGTCTTATAGACTTAACATCTCAACTATTTGTTTTACATACACAAGGGAATACTACCATTTAACAATCTGGCATCCCATTTAGGACCTAAGGCACTTTTCAAAGGTTCTTTGTATGTCAAACATACAACATGCCACCAACTTAAGGCGTAACCCAAGGATATGATCATAACCATGTTTTGTAAAAAATGACCAACCTTCTAAAGTGGTTTGAGATCTGTAGAAATGCTAACAAGGATTTTAGCATCTATACTTAAAATAGTTTCCTTCAAGGTACCTTAATTAAATATAATTTTAGTTTTCATTACCTAGGGTTTTTATTATCCAAATCGAGATTAATGTACAAAGGTGGCCTATAGATTTCCAATCTCAAGGGTTTATCTTTTGATACACAATTGCATTAATTGATCGATTTCCATAGTTATTTATGATTTATCTTAAAAATCCCTAAAAACACAATTCCTAGTGTGTCATACTATGGGTCTCCATTTAAAGGCAAACTATCATTTAATCAAAGATACAATGCTTATAAATTAACCAAACAAAGTTTAATTATGTCCAAATCCAAATCATAATTTAAATATTTAGAAACAAATACCATTATCATCTTAACGAGTATCCAATCTATCATGAAGTTCTGCATCCAAAATTATAATTAAATTGATTTATAAATCATTATTCTCAAACGATGATTGTGATAGTTGGTAGAAGTCCCAAAATTTTTGATATGAGTTTAATAACCAACACGAGTTAATAATCTCTTGTACATTTAATGATGTCCAAATCATAGTATTAATTCATTCAAATGCATTGTATTCTTTAATCTTAAGGTTTCCATAGCTTGGGATTAGCTTAGGTAAATAAGCGAAAAGGGGTATCCTTTGGTCAAAAGATAACACCATACACAAATGTTCTATATTATTTACGAAAGTGTTATTATGAGGTACCGGTAGAAGGATTGGTCATACACCTAAACAAGGTTGCAAAAGCTTATATTGAGTATTAATAATTCACATCCTTATGTTTGCCCAAGATTTCATGGTTCAAGGGGTGGTGATAAAGTTCAAAATAATTTATCTTCCAAACTATAATTATTCTAAGGACTTTAATTCCCAATTTAAGTTTCCTTGTGATCTTTAGATTATTAAATCATGGTCAAAGAATTTCCATAATCCCTGGTTTGAGAAAATGTATTCAATCTGAGACAAGTTTGTAGGTGATGAGGTAACATACTAAGTCAAGATCATATCAAAAGATTTCAAGTATTTATGATTCAACACATATACACAATAGGTTTTTCTAAGTGAGGACTCGGCCATGAGCAAATCCGCGAGATTTTAACCTCTTATCCTATCATGTTTTACAAGAATAGACAAAAGAACTCCTTATCTGATTTACGAAAGAATCAAACAATGATACTATCCATATATACAACATCAAAACGAGAAACCTTAAAGGAATCTCATCCATTGCCATTGAACATTTCAAACTTAAAGGACTTTATTGCATTGTCACGCTATTTGCAGTAGTGAGAAGTTAATCAAATAGTATTTTTAACACTCTGCTTCAATACTATCTTATGATCCATATTAATGGTCACATTAATAATCTAGTTGTATATAGATATAAGTATGCCAAAGCATAAGCGAACTCTGTGTTAACATAATTACTTCTCTATATGTTGAATGCGTAGGGATTTAAAACTATATGCAGTTGTATTAATGGCCTTACACAAATTGAGGGAAGATAATTTTTGTTTTTCAATACTAAAATATAGTTCGTGCTAGCTATATGCAATTCAATAAGGAGGATTTTATGTCTAAAATTGAAAATCATTAGTAGTTTAGAATGTATTAAATATATAGCAGACATACTAGGTAAAAATTATTGTTTGTTTCCTCTGTTGACAAGGTCCTCCAAGGATGGCATCTTCTTACTATGTGGCATCCTCCCACTTAGCGATCTTCTCAGCTAAAGGCCTTGTCTTCTCCCTCCCTCTTGGAAGGCGTCTTCTTGTAGTTGGGCATTCTACTTCTGCTTTCCTCCCAGAAATGCGTAGCAGTTTTGTAAGGGAAAAGACGTTCTAGCCCCTCCTGTTAAAGGTGTCTTATATCCCTTATAACAAATTTTCTCAGTTGAGTTTATTCAATGGATCCAACCATCTTTCTCTTCCCAATAAGGGCACAATTATTGAAATTAATCTTTGGAAGTGTTCTAAACAAAGACAAACTCCTTGGCCGCCCCATGGGGCACATTTAATGAATTTTGTCTATTTCATATCACCTTTAAAAAACTAGGACAGCTCATGGTCAAAGAAAGGGAGCCAGATTAATTTCAAGGAGGAATAAGTAGATTGGATAACAATCCACATTTCAAATGCTTAAAATGCTATGCTACCCACCTCCAAATCCTCAAAAAGCCAATGCCACGCCCTCCACTTATCAATCACAATTTCAAATATGTTTTAATATGAATTCATTATTATTTTTAAATTTCCATCTAATTTTAACTTCATTTATCATATTATGTCATTAACATTTGGAAGACTTAACTGCATAGCTTGGCTTAAAGCAATTATTGAAGAGCTGTAACTGGATAGGTGCTCGATGAAGACCTTGCCATAGCCAAAATTCTCAACCGACAAGGATCTACAAAGTGCCACGGTTTTAAGAACACTAAGTGGCCACAAAGAAATCTCAGTGGGTGGCTTTAACAACTTCAATTAGTGACCAAAGCAAATAGTTGCGTGACGCCAACAAATAGTTGCATGACATATAAATGGTCATTGTTGTTTAACTATAATGGATCATATAGATCCATTGGGTTGTGAATCCAATGATCTTATAGCGTATGAATTCTGTAATCGCAAAATGTGACGAAGCATGCTGACAAGACTTGTTGACCAAACACATATACCTGATAAGGCTCATAGAAAGCCTTAGTTGATGTATCGATAACCGTAGTCAAACTAGATGATCACTACTTGCACCAAGATAAACGAGTTGTGTCTTTCTTTGTCATGATTACATCTTGTTCTATGGGATTCTCTCTACTATCCATAGTCTGTATCTAGCTCCCCCTCTCTGATGATGTTCTCCCTCGCACCAAGGGGCTGTATTTGTGTCACAAATAGGTGAATAGAATCACAATTATCTAGGTCATTATATCAAAATCACATGATTTGAAATAATAAAAGCATGATAATTAACAATTATTTCACATAATTGTATATCTAATTGTCTTAGTTTTGTCACATACGCATAGAAACATGATAACATCATTTTACTAAACTGAAATCATATAAAGCAAATCAATTATTGATTGCACAAAAACCAATCATTATTAATTATACTTTGTAATGCTAATCATCGACAAGTGCCTTCGATCCCGACACAGAAATAACGGGGTGTGACAGGGGTACAACCTCTGTTACATGGTATAGGGTGGAACCAAGGCGGTGCACCAAGAAGTAGATAAGGCATTTGTGAATTTCTGGTATTATAACAACATTCTCTTCAATGTGGCACATAGTCTGTATTGAGAGTATTTTGTGATGTCATTGACAATTACAAGGAAAGGGTACAAGATGCCATTTTCAAAAGAATTAAGTGGGAGGTTGCTTAGAATACTGTTGCAGATGCAAAGTCAATTCTAGATGAATAAAAGAAGCAGTTGCAAAAGTTAAGATGCATCGGTCTTTCACATGGGTGGGATGGATGTGGAAGGAACCACACCCTTTTACAAATTTTTAGCAGTTTAAAATGGTGAGATGGTTTTCTTGAAATCAATTGATGCCTCTAACAAAGTAAATAACACAAACTTTGAGCCCGATGATGGAGGAGGTTGTAGGTGGGCATCGAAAATGTTTTGCAAGTTGTCATTGACAATGGAACAACATATGTGGCTTTTGAGAGATTGCATATGGGGAGGCATCCATCACTCTTTTGCACCTCTTTTGCAACCCATTACTTTGACATTTTTCTGTCCTTCTTTTGAAGGACATAGGCAAAATTGATTGGGTGAGATCGGTTGTAAATGGTGCCAAAAACATCACAAAATATATTTATAATCACCCTTGGGGTCTCAGCTTGATGAGAGATCACACCAAGGGGAAAGAGGTTGTGCAAGCGGGTGTCACAAGGTTTGCTAAACTTATAAACATTTTAAAGTATTTGTAGTTTCTTGACACCATTGAAGCATATGTTTATGAGTCAAGCATGGTTCAATTCAACATATTCAAAGAAAGTTGATGGAAAGAGGGCCATAAAGATGGTTATTAATGATAACTTTGCGAAGGGAGTTGTAGAGATCTCAAGATAACTTTAAACTTCAATTTAAATTTCAAGTCGGTTTTTTTATTTTCAAATTTTAAAAGTATTTACATTAATTATAAGTTTTAATTTGTTTGTAGGTTTCGGAGCCTTTGGTGAGGGTTTTGCACTTGGTGGATGTGGAGCAAAAGCCAATGGGATACATTTATGAGGCCATGGCTAAAACCAAATAAATCATCCAAAACTATTATAGGTGAGATAGAGACAGGTTTGATACCATTTTAGAAATTATTGATCAAATATGGAACAATCAACTCCATCAAGCCATTCATGTAGTGGGGTACTACCTCAACCCAAGTTTTTTTTCTCCGATGGCTTCATAGATATTAATAGGGAGGTTATGGAGAGCATTTCAACATGCATTGAGAGGATGACCCCTGAGGTTAAAGTGAGGGACCTCATTATTTCAAATTCGTAAAATTACAAGCGGGCTAGGGGTAGGGTCTTTTCTTCACCACTAGCTATTCAAGGGGGATCCACCCAGACACCAAGTAACAAAAATTGGAGTCTTTATATTTTACAAGTTACAATTATTAATTACTTGGAAACTTTTGACTAACTTGTTTGCAGGTTCTCGGTGAGAAGATTGGGGTGAAAATATCCCAAATATTTTAAAGTTATCCATCTAAATTTTACCTCAACCTTGTAGCATTTCTGGATGTGACCGCAATTGGTGTTTGTTTGAGCACATTTACACAAAGAAGCATAAAAATTTGACTCAACGATGCCTCAACGACCTTGTTTTTATGTAATACAACCTTTGACTTCGCCCAAGAAAGGTGGAGGACACATCACCGAAGCCTATTAATTTGGATGAGATTGATCCCTATAGTGACTGGATTGCATAGGATGAGGAGACTTGTTCACAAAGGGCAATGTTGTTGATTTTAAAAGGCAAGCTTTTTTAGGTGTAGGTAGTGGTACACCGTGCAATGGAAGCAAGAGAGATTGGATTGGATGACATCCTTGTAGATAATGTAGAGGAGTCATTTCCATCTAGTACTAGGGTGGAGCCATCGGGGCAGCCTTTTAGGCAGAGTGAGGAGCTGCGACAGAGTGTGAGGACTAGACCCTTTCAGTTTCCCCAAATTTTTACTAGAATAGGAATGAGAAAATTGTAAATTCTTGTAATTTGTAACTTGCATGGAATTTGTATTTTAACCTATTGAGTTTTTGCCAAGTCGATTTTTTTTGGTCTACCGAGTCTGAGTTGAGTATGAATATGCAAACTATGATCGAGACAATGCATGTTGCCACCAAGCATATTGTCCTCATCATAGCAGTGCTAATACTAGTTTAGACATGAAACACTTAAAGTTCTTGCTATGTGTGTTGATGATGAATTCTGTCAGAAGTAACAAATTTCTCCATTTCTCAATAGCTTTGATAATTGCCAAAATCTCTTTTTCTACAGACCAATAATTTAATTCATGTTTTTGTAATTGACCACTTACATTGACAATTGTTTTGATCCATTATGTTCAATTAGTAATATTGCTTCACAATTTTCCCTGGAAGCATCAGTTTGTATTATGAATGGTCCGTCGACATATGTTATCAAAGTTGGTAGATTCTGACATTCATCCTTTAATTCTTTTATTGTTTTTGTGGCTTGATATGTCCAAATAAATGGAGTTTTTTGTCATATAGTCTCTTATTGGCTTGCTCTTGGCAGATAAATAATTGATGAATTTATGCACGTAATTAAAACAACTTGTGAATCTTTGATATTGCTCAACATTTTTCAGCTTATTTCTTTCTTCCTTTAAGTAAAATTCCTAAATCTTTTATTTCAGTTTGAAATAATTGTTTCTTCTTAGGATCAACGGATAGTCCTATTCCATGTTTTTTAATAAGTTCTGTAAGTATATCAAGATGTCTGCCATGTTCTTCAAAATCCTGAGAAAATATAAATTTTTTGTCAATATGATTTGCAATATATGCATGATGAGAGGCAAAAAATTTATCCATTCACTGCTGAAATTGTGCTGGAGCATTTTTTAACCCAAATGGATTCGAATAATCCACATGGTGCTGAAAAATATGTTTTATAAATATCTACCTCACAAATTTTAACTTTATGATAGCTAGATTTGCAGTCAAACTTAGAGAGAATTTTCCCTTTTGCAACTCTTTGAATTAACTGTTCTTTTTCAAGTAAAGGCCATTTAATATCAACAGTAACTATATTCAATGGCTTAAAGATTGAAGCCTTTTCTTTCATTGGCAAATGAATATGATGTTGTTCCCTTTTTAAAGCTAGACGCTGAGACCTTGTCATTATTTTGGAGGCTTTAAACGTTTGTGGTAAGTATACTTCCTTTTTGTAAGGAGTAAGAGATTTAGCATCTTTTAGTGGATTATAGTTTTGTATGTTTAATGACTTCCACTGTTCATTCATATTCAGAGTCTGAATTTGCTTGGTGTTCAAAAATTTTGGAAGAAGGCTCCTCTTCTTCACTTTTGTTTGTAAAAAATTCTGGAGGAGTAACATCTTCTAATGGAGGCATGTCAGGATCTATTTGACAATTTCGTTTCTCTTGACACCAACCATCACAGGGTTCTTTTTCTTCATTAGTACTCACCAAGTCTTCTCCATTCAACATGTTTATGGTAGAATAATCTACTTCTGTTTCTTCAAAGACAGGTTCTTTTTTTCAATGATAGTGTACATCTCAATTGAAGAACACTGACAAGCATTCCATTCATCTTCATTTTCAATTAAATCCCACCAATCACTAACTAATTTATCACAAAAATTAAATAAAGTTTTGACTTGATGTGGGGCTTTTGTTGGACATGAATGAGCATAATGGCCTCTCCTTTTACAAGGCGTTGATACCATATCTAGTTTTAGAGAAACAAAGAGATATGATATGGTCTTCGATCAACAAACTTTTTAGAGCATAAATCCCACATGATACCATAAGCAACCATTTTCATATCTCTTTCTAGAGCAACATTTTATTTTAAAATCTTTTTTTGGTCTTTGATCATTCCTTCTTCTGAAGAAAATATAAGGCTTAAATCTCTTTCGTCTTGATCTTTGAAAGTTATATCTATGTTTTTCGGTTCTAGACTTTTGTAAATTTTTATGACATCCTTTTTTTTGACTCCATCTATAGCTGCATAGGGTTTCAAAGAAATATATGGTAAAGCATTGTTGACTTTAGCATTTAGACAATTTCTTTTGATTTCTACTCTAGCAACTTCTATTAAATCCATAAAATACATCGATTCAATATCTGTACCTTGTACAACTAATATGTCAAGAACCAATTGACCTATGTTTTAGGCAATGCACCCAAAAACTGGACTTTCATAGATTCATTTGTTTCCAAATTTAATGTATATACCTTTCTCTGATATTCATTGAAAATTGTTCAAACTAAGGTCATTGTTTCATATGTGCTAATAGTAACTTGGCATGTACTCTGAAGCTCGACTGTTGTACTCTAGAGTTTCATTGTTGAACTTCAGAGCTTCACTGTTGGACTCGGAGCTTCACGGGACAACCCCAATCTGTGCTGAACTTGCTTCCAAGGGTTTGATTACTTTTAAAAAACTATAACATTCGATCATGATGCATTCATATGGCCTGCACATACAAAATTGAGGGCTAACCATGCAAAGAGTTATAACATAGTGGTAGAAACAAGTAACATTGACTCACACATGTTAACTAAGATATAAGTACTCATTCTCTATTTAGACTAGAAATAAGCTACAAATGCATATCATAGCCATTTCAAGAAAGGAAATTAATATTGAATAACATGCTTAAACTTCTTTATAGACCTAGTTGGGCAAACCAAAAAAGGAACAATCTGGAAACCTTCTGGGTCAAGCTAGTTGATCTAGTTGGGTAGACAACAAAATGATTATAGAGATTTTAAAGGCCAATTGGGTCAAGCTGGTTGACTTAGTTGTACATGCAGGGAATAGATAGAGATTTTGACATTCTACTAAATCAAGTTGATCAACTTACTTGTAAGGCAGGAAAAGACAAAGATAAACTAGGTCGAGCTAGTCGATTTAGTTGAATCTAGAAAAATTTATATAGTAGTTTGGAAAAAATACAAAAGACTAAGTCAAGCCTGGTTGACTGAGTTTGTTCACACACAATCAACCAGGTTGATGCTGGCTGATCTAGTTGGAACACACATCACAACACTCTATCAATGCTTGTCAATATAGTCTACAATACATTAGAGAATAACAAGTCGCTGTAGACACTATTTATGAATTATATAGCACCTCATTATTTTAAACTTGGCAAATATAAACCTTGACTGTTCCTCTCAGTTATATACCATTCACACTACCGAAAGGCTTGCATTTGCTATATCTCTATGCTCATTGTTTATCTGTTCATCTGACCAATGTCATTCTAATGACCTAGGGCTTCTATCTTTCCTAGAATGTTGTAAATCTGCTTATCTTCCATCTCTACAAGTTCTAGACATGTACTTACTTTTTTGCTTACTGAACACTTGCATCCCAGTCATATGCCTACGTCAATGCAAGTGTCATGACCTGACGCAAGTGTCTAGTGCCCTAAAATCATTCAATTTGCAAATGAAATGTATTCCTATAGTCAACCTAAGTGATATTATGCAAGATATTATCCAAAGTGATTGGTATAAATATAGGATCAATCCTCATTCTTTCCTCACCTAGCAAAGACCTAGAAATATCACACCTCACAAGTTAATGATCAAAAAACATTCGAGTGAGAAAAAACTTCCCTATTCTTTCTTGTTTCCATATCAATCATAGGGATAACACATCTACATGTCTAAAGTATTGAAGTAGCATGCCAAGAGTTCTATTTGCCAAGTTATAAGTTAGGTCACTGTTGTACATGATTTCCACATATTGCACTCTTGTGCACACAGAAACCAACACATTAGGGTAGAACAACATTGGTCTGAGGCCATCTTCAGAGTAATGGTTATTTAGGCAACACCCATTGATAGAGGGTTCTTTGGGGTTATCTTGACACTATGAGCTCCAAAACTCATTTTTCTCACTTCCACTATGAAGATGAACTAGGGTTTTGCTATTTGACAAGGAGTGACAACCCATGATCTAGATTTGAGCACATTAGAGTGAAGGTGAGACATAACCAAGAATATTCTAGGGGGTTGCATCCAGTTTCAGTAGGTATTCCATATTAGACACCTATGTCTGAGTTAGACAATAACATCGGTGCGATTGTCTTAGGTTGATGCAAGAGTCCAAGGCTACAAAAATCAAATATTCAGAATTTGACGATTGATCTAAAATCATTTTCCAGTCTACTTCCTTCTTGTTCCAAATATAGATATTTGTTAGCATCAAAACTTTTCACTTTTAGCATATCTCAACGTAATAAATTCAATATATGTTTTATCTAGTTTGCAATTACTTGATATGCTACAGATCTATTTATCACCCTTTTGCTTATTCATTTCTATATTATTAACCTTAACCCCATAGGATCCTTATCCAAACCTAGGGCTAACATTTGGTGAACCCAATTCGTGTGAATGCAAAAAAATTCCGAATCCTCAGGTTTCAATTTGCTGTTCAAATACAATTTTTTTTTGTAAGCAAATGAAAATAGTAATAAAAAAACCGATTTCGAATGGAAGATAAAGAAGCATTGATAAGTCATCTCAATAATAACAAGAGTTTAATGGCTGCATTTTTGCTGAAATCCACACGAGTTGTCCTGCAAATGAAATATTACTATTGATATAGATCTTATAGCCAACTCTATAATTGTAGAGTATGAAAATGATTTGCCCAAATCATTATAGTTTCCTCAGGATTAGGATCCTCATCTATACTCAACAATAGAAACTTGTTCCATAGGCAAACAAGTTTTGTTGTATAGGGTTAACTCCAGGGTTTTTCGCAACATTTCTAGAAACCATTTTATACCCCTGAAGCATATTGATTTCAGCTCCTTCCTTTGGCTTTGTAGAAGGAAACTTTTCTTGCACCTTTTTCTTTTCCTTCTCATCCTTAACCTTTATTGAAGCTTGATCCATATTTAGTCTATCAAATTGGGATGTGGCTAAAGTCATTGATTGATAGCTCATTGGAAAGTGTGAAATAATTTTTATAGCCTCTTTGTTTTGTTCCATAGCCTCTCGTTTCAACTTTTTACCTTTTTTTTTATTTTGGGCACATTCAACTACTATTTTGAGGTTTTCTTCAATGGACTCTAATTCATAAATGATAAGAGTTCAATTTGTCTCTTGAGCTTCATGATGTGCTTCTGCACACCGAGTCCAATTTGTGAGATAACTTAACTGCCTTATTTCTTCTTTCTATTCTATAGTAGATGAAGCTGAATGTTCTAGTAGAGGATAGATAAGCTCTAGTTGTAGGCTAACTTGAGTCTTGACTAGTTGTGCAGTAAGCTTGTTTTAATGGCTGCTTTCCTCCCTGATAATAGGTTCTGTTATGATGTTTCCATTCAATCAAACTACTGCTAACAGGGTTGAAAGAAGACACTGAAGGAGATCCCCCTTGCATACTATTTATGGATGCATCCATATTAGAAATTATAACTTGTGGATTGGGATTTGTAGCATTAATAATATGCTGGACACCTACAAAGGTAAATTTGCAGCATTTGTATCTATTAAAAGATGTGGTTGTATCATTGGGTGTGGTGGGAGGTAAAATTTTCATTTGAATTGTTCCCAATCTTCAAGCCGACTTTCGTGGGTTAGATGACGAGGATTTATTGACTGAGAGATTTATGAACTCTATATCTTCTAAGTACACCAATATAACCAGAAAACCTATTGTATCAATATGTCTACCACACTCTATAAGGTGTTTAGAACCCTTAGGGTAGCATACTCATTGAAGAAAGTTTGTAGGGGCACACACCACAATATTTAGAAAATGGAACATACATCAACCACTTGCTGTACAATACACAAATCTTGCAACAAGGTATACTCTTTTCATTTCTAAGCATAGCATTAAGGCATTACACACATGTTTGTCATCGAGGGCTAACGTGAAATTGGGACTTACACAACACATATCATCACTATTTAGAGTTCCTTTAAACTGTGCAATTATAGCTTGCTCTGAAGTTGTTGCCCTTACATCTATAAGAGTTACCAGAAACTCAGCTTCAATGTCATAATTATAATGAGGATGTATGACAATATCGACTTCAGCAATATGAACATGAAAATATCCTTGAGTCTTCCATTTTTATACTTTGGGAGGCTGTATGAATGGAAGGATAACGGGTCTAATGCCCTTACCCATAACCATTATATTCACTTCAGACTCCTTGATGCAATTAAGCATTTTAGCAGAAAATCCATTTTCTTTATATAACTTTTCTTTTGTTATTTCAGGAAATTCAAAATAACCATCTTGACCAACAAAAGAAGTTTTTTCAAAGATAAGATCATGTAAAGATTTAACATTACCCTATCCTGATGCTCTCAATGATCCTGATTTTGTCACTATCATTATTTGATCCATCTATGGCACTTACAGGCTTGAGGATCGAAATTCGCTTGAAGACAGTTTGCAACTATAGGCAGCAGGCCAGCTTGAAGCTCACACAATCCTTGTAGATGTTTTATGCTAAACTGCATTCAACCAAAAAGAGCAGCACAAAAGCCCTGGATCCAGGTCTAAACCGCTTCCAATGTAGGCAGGGTTTGGATGTTAAAACCTGCTGCTACAAGGCAAAAGTCTGAAGCAGACCAGCATACTTTCAGTTGAGATTTATGTCTGTTTATGTTTTCCAACAACCCATAAATATGTCGACAAATTGAGTTTGCAATTTGTAGTTTCTCGTGATTTCTTGGATGAGATCTTTGGAAATGTTCTTCTTCCTATTGACAACATATTTATCACAATTATCATGTAAATTGAAAGAGATAATTCCAAGATCAACTACTAAAACGATGAATCACAAGTGAAAATATGCTATAAAATCAATAGTCACACAATAAGCCATACCATGAAAGTGTAAAGACATAAGATTAGTCAAGTGGAGAAATTGATATAATGGAAGAAAACCACAAATGTTATTAAGAGTTGGCCCAAATCAATTATAAGATAGCACAATAAGCATTAAGCTTCTTCCAAGAGAGAATAAGAGAAAAAAAAAATGATAAAATCCATAGAAGCATTGGAATAAGCCTTAGAAAACCCTTACATAATGAGTCATGGAGAAAGAGATCCTTGGACTCTTTAAATAGAGTGAACAAAAAAAAAATAGTTACAAATTAACTCCAATCTTTGCCTTAGCCAATCTTCGAAGTGTGTGCCTAGCATCCCTATTTTCCATGTAGCAAGGGGAAAGTGGGTGCAAAGTGGCAAAAAAGTTATATTTAAAATGTAACTCCAATATTCCTCATAACGAGGAATATCCCCAATGGGACAAAAGAGGTGAATGCTACGTCACCTCATTATCCCTAGATTATATGATTTGAATTTATATGAGAATAAACAATACACAGACTTGATGATATTTAATATACTCAAATAAAGAGTAATCAATAACATAAATGAATTCTTGTAGTTTTCTTGTAGACCTTCAAATTACTTCTTGATTTCCTACGACCCTTCAATTATGGATGGACTTGAGCCACTCAAATTTCTGTTATGGCCTAAAATAGGCATGATATAACTCATAAATGATCATTATATATTAAATATAACGATGCCTCAACTTGATATGGAGAAGAGACATCAGCTTAAATTTATTAAAAAAAAAAAAACCATTAATTGATCTACAAAATCAGGTGAACTGATAGGATTAAGTGGACTCATAAAGTTAATCTGGATTGCAGAAAACTTCATTGGGGAAGTTACTGACATAAAAGTATGGAAGGCGGTGGGCACCTTAACTCCTTGCCACACAGGGATAACCACTTAACACATAATTTGGATGGTAGCACTCATGAGGTGGGTCAAACAAGCGTTATGGAAGATAGCATCAAGTCCATTGAGAGAAGAAATGTCGTAGAAAACTCAACTACTAAGATAGGAAAATGTTCTAATGTTAACATGGGAATATCTTAGGTTGGCTCCATTCATAAAAGAGAATGCTCTGATGGGGGAGAAGAGCATAATTTTTTAAAGAAGATGGAATAGCTTAATGTAGAGAGAGGAAGCATTTTGCTTCTGAAGCACGTGCCATTTGTTTTGAGTGGTATTTATTTGATTTTCCACTTGTTAATGTGATGTCACCTTTTTGTTAATGTGGGGTTAAGAGTTATCAAAGTTAAGTCCTCTTAATATCCTTTTCACTTATTTACTTGGTTTGTAACAAAATTTGATCTAATATTTGGGTGCCTTCCTGTCTTCTGAAGCTTCAATTTTTACTTCTCTGTTGTATTTTTCCCCCCTATTATACTCCAGCTTTTGACATTTGATAATTTATCTAACCTGTTTTTGAAAGGGTTCTCTATTTTCACTCTAGTTACATCTATTGTACGATGGAAAAAAATAAGAGTTTTATGAAGGTTGGGAAACCTTGAGCGATTTTCAAAGGGTTATTTTATTTGGTTTTGTATGCATTAAATTTTATTTATCTTTTGTATGCATTAAATTTTACATATCTTACTGAAATTTTCTTTTGATTTGTTTTCCTAATTTCAACACTTCTAATTTGCAATTTTATTGATCTTACCAGATGGTAAAGTGATTTTATTTATTTTTTACAGAAAAATACAAGAAACTCTTGTAGAAATTGGTGATAAGGAACCTTTATTTATTGGATCGCGAGAATGGATTGGAGCTATTGAACTTAGTTTTGTTCTCGACAAGCTGCTTGGTGTAAGTTCTGTCTTCCATGCTCATAATGTCTTCTTGCTTTTAGTGGATGCTTTCCAGTCTAGATCTTTGTACTTGATTTCATACCAGCATTTACTACCTTTAACTTGGAGGTGGAAAGGATTAAAGGAGATTTAAAATAGATATAACATGTGTACTTCAATCCTGGAGCTCTTTAACACCATTTAATCACGATGTTAATCAGAATCAGTGTTGAGTCCCTTATATTTTTTAAAGCTGAAAATGTTTACAAAATGTTAATCAGAATCAGTGTCGAGTCTTCTTATTTTTGTATGCACTGTTTATTATTTGGCTAAATCAAATGTCATCATGGCCCAACAATCCTGTTGAAAATAATTTTGAATGCCCCTTCATTCTATATATTCTAAAAATGCTTTACTTATATTTATTTTGTCAAGGGACTTATTGGTGCTTTGTGTCTCCCATCATTGATATGTTGCAATATTGGGGTGGGCTTGGCTAGAGCATCCATGTTGCCATATTCATAATTGGGTGCCCTTAGCATGCCTTCTAAAACCTATATCCGGTCACCTATTGACATCGTAATGACATACGTAGTTCCTTAACCTCCTCTTGTTCCATTTGTCCCTTCTAGACTCATTTATCCCATTTAGTTTCCTTGTGCTTCATTGACCAATTATCACCCATATCTCCGTCCATGGTTGGTGAAGCACTTTTCTGCTGGTTTCCCAAATTCCCAATGGTGAATTCACTGTCCATGGCATTGATTTTGGATTATAGGAATTGGGATTTTACCTTTGGCACCCATACATATACCCTTGAATTGAGTCCATTTCCAAAGACCAATGGGCGGATTCACCCCACCCATGTGAATTACAGCAGGCTTACCTACGGCCTTCTAAATCCCCTTTTAGGAGGACGACTTACCGAAAATGACACAATAACACATGACTTGACTACTTGGAGTTGAGGATTTGCTGCAAATCATGATCAAAGCCTTAGGAATAAACACTTACCCCGACTTCCTAGGCTACCTCTTTCCTTCCAAAGTTTCAACTAAAGACATCAAACCTTGTGACATGGAAGCCTTAGTCAAAGAGGTAGATCATTGTGGCAAGTTCCCCACAGGGAAGTGTCTTTGTGCCCTCCACCTTGCATGTTTGTTATTTGCATTGGTCGACATATTGCCATATTAATTGCCTTACATATTGCCTTGTGTTGACTTTCTTTTATTTGATTGCATGCTTTATTGTCTACATGTTTTGCCTCCTTGCTGCCCACTTTGTACCTTCCCATTTCCTTTGAGTGTACAATAAGAGAGGGCTTCTACCTTTTCCTATTTAGAAGTTGGTCTATTAGAGCCCATATCTTAGTGCAGTCAAATTCTTCACGACTAGTATAAAGTTATTAAATTATAAAACTTCAACTAAGAAAATATAACCTTTATTATAAAGATATTAAATTTTATAAATATAAACTACAAGTATTTTTATTCTTATGCCTAAAGAAACAATAAAATTCATAACTTAAAGAGTTTTAGAGATTTACAACATATAAAATTAAAATCTGTAACTTATAAACATTACAATATAAAATTATTATGAAGGTTAACAAATATAATATCATATAACTAGTACAGATATCGTAAATATATCTATCTGAAATATGGTGAAAGATATCAATCTCAAGGTTCTCATTTTGGATTTTTCACATACTACATTGATTAATAATTCCATTACCTTCTCCGCCAATTTCTGACTGACTGGGGAGAAATGGGATCAATCTAGCTACACCACTGTGTTGGGTTTGAAAAAAATATTTCCAGGTAAAATAAAATGGGCTCCAAACTCCAACGTATGGCAAAGATATTACAATCTTATGATTGAATTCTCCAAGAAAACAGAAAAAACTTCTAAGTGATGGTAAAATGGAAATCAAATTTAAGGTTGAATTTGCCCCGTGAAAATCAAATGTACATCAAATTTAAGGTCGAACATAATTGTGAACAACTCACTACATTACACTCCACCCCCCACTGCCATTGTAGAACACCTATTAACATAATGATTGATCTAAACACTAAAATACAGATAATTTTTTTTAATAATAAAGTTATAAAACATTACAATTCAATATCATTTAAAATTATAATTTGTAACTTATAAACTTTATAATAATTTACTCAATTTATAATATACTGCAAACTTTATAACATTAAATGGGAAGCCCTTATTTACCTGAAACAAAATATGTCATTTTTTTTCTCTTTTTTTTCCCTTAATGTTTTCACATGGACGTAGTTACATTTTTTTTGAACTTCCATTTCTCCTTTTTTAGTTGAACATGGCTACTAAGCTTTGAACATACTGTCATACAATTACCAATTTGTTCTTATTGAAAGAAAGCCTAGAATTTTAAATTGGAAAAAATGAAGAGGATTCCATTATTCTTATTTGTGGTTCATTAGGATTCCGAGAGCATAACAACTAGAATGTCAAATTGGAAGAAATTAAGAGGATTCTTTAGTATGTGAAAGCTGCTCTATGCTTTGGTATTGAGTTTGTGAAGAGTGATGAGTTCAAGTTGACAGGACGCCATATGGACATTCTCTACATGTATGATGGGCTTCTTTAGCACCGCCATCATTTGTTTTAATAGCATTGAGTCCGACAATGAACATCTGGCCACCACAGCACTGCTTATGAAATATATGACGACGCAGTTGATCATGATTATTATTGATCGAGCTCCCTTGTTTTTTGATACTGCAAAGTTGTGTTAAGTTTGTAGCTTTTGATTGCGATCTTTGAATCATTGATTTAAATATATGTTCCTATGGTGTGATGAATCCAACGAATGTATAAAATGTCTGTTTTTTTTTAATATTAATTGCTATCACTTGTGTTAAATTGTTATATCTCAAATTTATGTATTTGCGTCTCTGTGCACTGAGAGGTATTAATAGAGGTTGACATGTTCATTATTGAAGTTACATGATACGGGGCAAATTTGTCTCCAAAATTGTGTCTAAGATGCACTGAATGAAGCAAAGAAAGTAAGCTTTCATTCCGGGAGATCTAGAACTAAATTTCTGTTCTGTCAAGTCCTCTCTCTATCTAGGTATATCTCTGTTACTTTAGTTTTGGGAAGGTCCGTTTCACAAGAATTTGTTGTTTGCCCATAAAAAGTAACTTATTTTGAACAAAGCTTTGCTATAACTTAAAGTGAGCTTCAAATGGTAAAAGGTATTATGTTGATCTTTTGCATGGAATAAGACGAACTTAAATTTTGTTGCCTTTGAATTTTAAATGTCAAGTTCCATGTACCTTTATTTTTTTCTTTAAAAATAATGTTGAGCCACTTCATCAATTGGGTGTCTTCAAGTTGTTGTAAGGAATATATGTATTAGCATGTTAAATAACCTAGTTTTGAGATTCCCATGTATTTTAGTTGGGAGGTTATTGAGAAGGGTGCATATGCATTTTTACAGGTCAGCTGCAAGATTTTAAATGTAAGATCTGGGGCGGAGCTTCCAGAGAAGTGTCGTGAGCTAGCATTACACTTTCAAACACAAGGAACTCCTATTATGATTGGTTAGTTGAATTTGTAATACATATTTCTTCATTTTATTGTTTAAGATGATAAGTTTTCTTTTTTCACCTGGATTGAATGGAAATTTAGATCTATTACAGACAAAATTATATAAGTTTTTAAACTAACAATTGAAGTAGCTTTCTTGCCCAACAAATTTCCAAGGTATTTTGTTGTTCCAGTCAACACTCAACCCTTTTTATTCATATCTTGAAAAGATTTGATTCTAAAAACATATCCCACAATTAGATTGTTTTCCCCATCAAATTTACAAGGCTTTGTTGTCATTTCCTTGTAAATTGACTTTGACGGTGCAGGTCGGTAATGTGCTTGGTGGATGACATTAAGAAATCTTAGCTTGTTTGTTTTAGCTAACACAATTATCAAATTTAATCCTGCTGTTAAATAATCTATGGAAATAAGACTTTGGTCTAGGGCATAGTGGATGGAAATTAAGGACTCGTAGTCACAGGTTCAGATGCTGATCAACTGCCTCACTTGTATGTTCCAAAATTGAGAACTAAGAGTTTTGGCCCTACCCCATTGGCCAGATCAAGCTTAATATTATCATCTCCTCTACTTGAGGCAATATGTAAAAGTTTTTGGACTATCACATTGTTCAGCCTAAGCTTCACTATTATGCCCTTTTGAAATGTCTTTCATCTACAGTTGTTTATTTATTCCTCTTTGTTTTTTTGGGTTATCAGGTTAGAAAATGAATTTGAAATCAATATTTGGCTAGTGCCCTCAAGAGACCGAAAAAATGTGAATGATAAAAGACTACAAAGTTCCAAAAGTACCTCAAAATGGTAGTACCTTGAGATTCTGAACATGTAAACTTCACATAGAGATCAAAGATAAACTAAATACATGTAAACTTCACATAATAAGAGATCAAAGATAAAATAATACGGTGTACTGGGAAAAACAATTGGAGCCTAGAAAAAGATATCATCTATATAGATAGATAGATAGATAGATAGAAATGGGAATTAATTTTGGATATTCAAGCCTGTGTTACAAAGTGTACATGTCCACAATAATATGTGAGGGACGAGCAATCCTCAATATCAGGCGAATTTCCTCTTTTAATTGATGTGATCCAAAAAATTTCAAATGATTAGTTTAGTAGTACAATCAAAGGATGAAAAGTTTATTTTAAATTCCTGATTCCCAATTTTCTTTATGGACTATTCCTCCTTATTCTGTAGCACAGGGCACAACTTCTGTAGGGACGATCAGTTCATTTAGAAAAATGCTCCCAAGTTGGCACAACTAGAGTTGACTAGTAGGATTTGTTCAGAATGGGGTGAAGGGTTGGTTTAAAAGGTTGTCATATCCTAGTACTTCAACCAAACATTGGCCATATAAGCTATCGCCAGAAATCTATAGAAACATATTTCTGACAGTGCAATCCTTACAAATTCTCTCTAATTTCATTTTTACTGTAGGTTATCATGAACGCTTTAGATTTATACTGTGGTGCCACTAGATCCACAGATTATTTCTCTTCAAACCTCAGCTTGTTTTATATCTTTGGGCAGCTTTTACGAGTTACTTTGCAATGGGGTATAGTTTATTTAATCCTTACCAATTTGGTCCACAAATTATTTCTTTTTAAATCTTCATTTGTTTAATATCCTATGAGAACTTTTGTAATGTACATTGCAATGCGGTACGGTTCATTTAATCTCACCAACATTCTTTGGGCTGTGACAATGTCACCTTAAAACCCTCCTATGAACTCGTTCAAAATGTTTTTAGGGAATTTTTTTTTTTTGGTTCTCAAGGTTGTAACATGCAAATGTCAATCTTTACCCTCAAATTGCCGTCACACATCACGACACCATCATTTGGTACCCACACATAATTGTTTTTTGAAGAAGTCCATCTTGTTACATCAAAGAGTAAGATAATTACAACATATGAAAAAACAAAAAACAAAAGACAAACTAAACAGTGAATACAGCTAATGTTTGACCCAAAACATTAAGTCACCGTTGTGGGGAGCTAATATATATATATATATATATATAGAGAGAGAGAGAGAGAGAGAGAGAGAGAGAGACTTTACAGTAGGACAGTTTTCCCAGATTGATTCTCAACATTCAATGCACTAAGCAGAGTGATTGCTTGCATTTCCAATTGGTAAAGTAATTGCTTGCATTGCTTGACTACCATTGAGAAACCACAATCCTATTGCAGACCGGTCCTTATCTGCCTGTGATGTCAAAATGAAAGAGATTAACAAAATTTAATGCAGGAGTAACATTGTATGGTAGGATTTAGGATTCACTAGGATTCAGTTCCTCATAAATGCAGTTGTTGAGTCTTTGGAAGTATAAATAGTAAAATACCCTTTAGAAACAAACAAAACACAACACAACAGAACCACTCATTTCTTTGCCCTATGGATGAAATTGGCTATCTTGTCTTTGATCGGCACTTTTTTTATTGCACTTTTTTGTTTCACACTCCGTCTTGCTGAAAATATGATGAAAAGTTAAAACTGAAGCAGTCAAAGGGTTTGTTTATGTATCATCATCTTTCATCAACTATGCTAAATTCTAGTTAATTTTCTGTGATTTTGTTGCATTTTTATTATGGAATTATTGGAGGCATTTCAAATGAAATGTTTGTTGGATTTTGGTAGATTTGGTCATGAAAAACTTATTGCCCTCTTCTACAAATAATTCATATGGCCTTTGCTTTCATATCTGTACATTCCAGGAGGCGGCGTACTAGCTTATACACTCCTTGGAGTTGACCACAATGATCTGACTGGAGATTGTGCATTTCTTATTCTGGACCCCCACTATACAGGGGCAGATGACCTAAAGACAATACAAAACAATGGATGGTGTGGATGGAAGAAAGCAGTCAGTAGCAAAGGAAAAGAATTTTTCTTGACTGACAAATTTTATAACCTCTTGCTTCCACAAAGGCCAAATATGGTCTAAAGTTTAAACATGCAAAAGTCACAATTCTCTTCGGTAAGTTCTAGGGACTAAATGGTCTTTCTTAGTGAATACTTTACTAGATTACATCCGTCACCCTTGTCACATTATTTTATTTTATTTTATTGTGCAAAATCTGTAATTTATATTAGTCTTACTACCTGGATGAGTAGTTTGAAGTTTTTGTGGTATTTTTGTAGCTAATAAATTAATAAGCTATTGCTGATTATAACATGGCAATTATTGTTGTCTATAAATTGTTTTCTATTGGGAAATCATCATTGTACCTTGGCTACAATTTTGAATAGTAAAAATATGGACTTGAATCATGTGATTTTGCATTTTGCTATCCTTTTTATTTTGATTGAAGTTGGATGCTAGCCCACTGTGGTGTTTACTGGTTTGGATGGTTCTTTTATTGAAGGTTATGGAGGCTTCTATCTCTCATATGACTCATACATATGAAGCTAGTACTCTATCTTTGGTTAGTGCTTTGGTGGTCTTTACCTAACTCTGGACCCTATCATAAGTCATGTAATGTTTTTATTATTGTCATATAGTTTAGCATGCTGGTAATGGTGGTTTTGTTAGTATCCACTGGGTTTCATCTTGCTGGTATTGCCTTGGTTATGGCATTTGTGGGTGGTGGCGATTTTTTGTTTGAATCAATATGGTAGACGAACTTTTAAGCTGATCCAAATTGGATCCTAATGTACTAGTCATGTATATCAGATGTTCCCACTATGTCCAATTGTATGTAATTCATGTTTGTAAGACATTTTATATTCAAAATATCATATCAGATATGTTACAGTGGTAGAGTCAGTGTAGGGGTGATCCAGACATCTTTCATAGTAATGAAGTCAGTCAGTTTCAACATTTGAAATGGAGGGGTTTATCATAGATAGCTAAACAACTGCTATTTGCAGGTTGTCAGTTGTGCAAGTGCCCTGATAGTTGTGTAATTATTGTTTGCAAGTGGCGGTTACACAACCGCCCCGATGGTTTAAAAACCGTCGGTCTGCATATACGGGGGTTTCGTCATGAGACAAAGCATGAGGATGGGAACGGTTGTGGTGGTTTATTTTTTCGCATTGCATAGATCAATCAAAAAGATTTACACAACTAGCACCTAAAAACAATGATGGTTTCGTCATGAGACAACATAAGAATGGGAACGGTTGCAAATGTTTCCAATCCTCAATAATGGTTTGATTGAGCTTCTTAGCAGACTCCAAAGTTGAGAGCATAAATTTAAGTATTTTGTAACGCAGAAGACATGAGAGAACACAATGGGAAGTCTTGAAGTTGGATTCACGTTGCAAGTTTGATTCTTTGTTCTTGTTGTCTCATTGCTTCCTAGCTGTAGATGGTTGGTTCGATTGTGTTGTAGTTCTGAGAGGTATTTGATAAGTGTAGAGCATTCTCGTGTGCTAGTTTTGGATATAGTTGTAGCAATATATCCTGTCTATGAAGGCCATGTTTGGTAGTACCTTTTACATTCTTTGCATTACATAGTGGAACGGGAGTGCCATTGCCTCACCCACTGGAGTTTTTCCCACATCATGTTTATTTAGGATAACTTGTGTTCATTTTGGCTTTTGCTTATTCTTATACTTCATGTTCATGTGAAATACAATATACATTTTATTTTCAGCACTTGTTTATCTCTGTTTTAACATTGCAAATAGTATAGAATAGTCATCTTCCAATCGTTGTTAAGCTAGGAGTCATAGGATCCGTATTGGGGAAACTCATTTTGGAATATCCACCTACTTTACAGATGAGATTGGTATCAACATTGGTTTATGATTAGTCCTTTGTGTGGTTTTGTGTGTTGTGACTACATTGCAACTTTCTGCTCATTACTAGAGCAAGTAGGGCTATTTTTCAAGATATATTTGTTCCCTTTAAAGCAAATATTTGCATAAGGAAGTGGAAACAAGAGATCAAAAGTATGGCCCATGTCGATGAAGAAGATGCCCGAACAACAAAAGAGCTATTTTGCAAGCTTGAAGGAGTAGTAGTTAACATTTCTCTTTCTAAGAGCAAGCTTGTACGGTTGGAGTCCATCATGCAAATTCGCATGGAGAAGCTTGGTGTTTCTACAGAGGCGTTGAAAACAAACAAGGACGCTCTTAAGATCATGAGAAGAAGGAAGATCAACCTCTTGCCATCCAAGCTCAACCTCCATTAAAGACTAAGGGAAAGATAGCGATTCAAAAATATGATGGGGATGTGAATGTGGAGAGGCAAGACTATTGGTTAGCCCAACTTGAGGTATATTTCAGTTTGCACCAGATTAATGAAAATCAATAGATTTCTTTTGCAAGGTTAAAATTAACCAATCATGCTTTAACTTGGTTTGAGAGATATGTTTATACTTTGGTTGTTAAGAAGCTTCCTCCTATTACTAAGCTAGATGATTTTAAGATGCTAATCAAGAAACAATTCTATCATATTTGTTATGAGGAAGAGAAGTCCTTGTATTGACAATATCTTAGGCAAAAGCAAGGCCAAAGCATATAAGTGTACACAAGTGAGTTCTGCAAGAACACTGTCCAAATAGGCAAAGATATTGCAGATTATGACATTTTGATGAAGTATGTGGGTGGGCTCAATAGCCATTTGAGAAGACCTCTCCTATCGGCCAAGCCTACATATGTAGATGAGGCTTGTTCTCAAGCTCACTATTTAGAGATGGACAAGAAGGCGGCTCCATCTAACTCTCAAAGCACTTCCAAGCAACAAAGCAACTCCAAGCAAAAGGGTAAAGGTAAAAGGAAAGTTAAGCATAATGCGACTTCTGTTTCTAAGAAGGATACTAAAAGACATTGTGGGGAATGTGATGTTGATAGTCATTCTGAGGATCAATGTTGGAAGCTCCATCTAGAATTGCATCTGGTCAAGAACAGAAGAAGGCTATTCTATCTCTCTAAGGTGAGATTATTGTTTGCAACTTTGATGTGGATGACACTTTGTGTTGTACCTCCATCAGTAGGGGGTATGTTTGGGTAGTATTATTGCTCAAGAAAACAAAAGTGGATGCTCTTTTTGGTACTTGTTCACAATTTAATTTGATAAACAAGGAGTTTGTAGATAGATTGGGGTTTGAGACAAATTTCTAGACAATCATCCAAGTCGATATTTTCTTTGGGTTGGATGAAGAAAGGTGTAGACATCAAGGTGACCAAGCAATGTAAAGTTAAGTTTGGTAGTAATGCACATTTCATTGATGAAGTTTAGTGGATGTTTTGTCTTTTGATGTGTGGGGTGTAGTGTTTGACAACCCTTATGTATATACCTGAGATGCCATCTTCATGAGGATAGCCAACCAATACCATTTGGTGAAGAATGATAAAAGTTGCATCATTTCAACGTATAGAGGTGATTATAAAATCTCTTTGGTAAGTGCCTTTGAAGTTAAGATGCTAATTAATGCTAATGGGAAGTTTGCTTTGCTTTTTTTGAGAGATATTGAAGATAAAGAAGTGGCTACACATAAAACTTCTTGTAATATGCTTACTAACAAAGAGTAGAAGCATATGAGAGTTGGTGCAACAGTTCAAGGAGGTTTTCCATGAGCCTATGGGATTGCCATCGATTAATCCTATTGAGCACAAAATTCATTTGCTACTTAATAGTCCACTTTCAAATCTCAGGTTATATATGTAGTATTTGAAAGACACCAATGAGGTAAATCAACAATTACAATATTTGATTAATCAAACGGTAATCCATCCTAGTACTTCATGTGGTTCTCCTATTGTTTAGTACCTAAGAAAGATGCACCGTGAAGAATGTGTGTTTATTATAGAGCACTTAACAAGATAACCATTACGAATAAGTGCCCTCTTCCACAACTTTATGATTTATTGATCAACTTCGACATGCCAAGTATTTCACTAAGCTTGATTTGAAACCCAGGTATCACCAAGTACGAATTAAGGAAGATGACATTTGGAAAACAACATTCAAAGCAAGGGAAGGGTTGTATGAGTGGTTAGTTCTACTTTTCAGGCTATGCAATGCATTGGGTATCTTTATGCCGCTGATGAATGAAGTAATGAGGCCATTTATTGGTTTATTTGTCATTGTATATTTGGATGATATTCTTGTTTTTAGCAGAAATTTTGATAAGCATATTGATTATCTTAAACAAGTTCTGTAAATTTTGAAGAATAACAAGTTAGTGTTGAATGAGAAGAAATATGACTTTGCTCAACAATCACTTGTCTTCTTGGGACATGTGGTTGGAGATGGGGAATTGAGGATTGATCTGAATAAGGTAGAGGCCATCATGAATTGACCAAAGCCTTTCAATATGACCAAGACAAAAAGCTTTGTGGGTGTGGTTCAATATTTGAGGAAGTTTATCAAGAACTTCTCTTCCATAGCCACACCTCTGCATGCCATTACAAGGGGTAAGACTTTTACTTGGGGTAAGAAGCAACAAAGTGCATTTGATATGTTCAAATATAAGATTAGCCATGCTCTGATTTTAACTTTGCCTAACATGCAACTGCCCTTTGAGGCGAAAACATATGTTAGTGACTATGCTATGGAGGTTGTCTTACTTTAAGGAGGTAAGCTAATATATTACCATTCAAAGTTATTGCATGGTACAATTCTGAATTGTTGTACATCAATAAATAATTGTATGTTCTTGATCAATCGGTCAAGAAATGGAAGCACTATCTTGTAGGTAAGGAAACTATTGTCCATACATATCATCAATCTCTCCAATATTTGCAAGCTCAAACTAAACTTCAACAAACTAGACACTATATGTGAATGAGATTTTTGCAACAATTTCATCTGGTTATTAGATATAATAAATGTGTGACTAACAAACTAGCTGATATGTTATCTAAACTTTCTTTACTTTCAATCATGGGCACCATATCTTTTATTGAGCCTTTTATGTGTCTTATGTAGAGGGATATGTGCATGATGTAGATTCTGGGGAGCCATTTCTTTAAGCAGAGAAGTCCCAAGGTGCAAGTTTTGAGCCCAAGGAGCATCACACATTCAAGATGGATTGCTTTACAAGTGGGGTAAGTTTTGTGTGCCTAGGGAGGAAAGAGTTCAGCGAATGAAGGAAGCACATTCTTCAATAGTTTCATGACATTTTAGTGTTACAAAGATTGTTGCACATTTTTAGATGTATGTTTATTGGCTTAGTATGCAAGTAGATGTTGCCGAGTTCATAAAAGGATGTGTACTATGTAATACGAGAAGTTGGGTTTGCATATGCCAATACTGGTTTTTTTTAATTCATGGAAAAACATTTATATGGATTTTGTAGGGGGTTGCCTATGTTTGCATGACTATCTCTTTGTGGTTGTGGACCGGTTTCTTATTCCTTGTAAGAAGACCTTTAAAGTTAGTGATGCAACTTTAGTGTTTTTTTGTTAATATGTGGATTCATTTTGGTTTGCTTAGTTTTATTGTTTCAGATTGGGACTCAAGGTTTCTTGGGAAGTTTTGGGCCACATTGTAAGAGAAGATGGATACTAAGTTGAAATAGTCTATCATTTTTCACCTACAAAACAATGTGCAAACCAAGGTTGTGAACAAATCATTGGTACAACTCTTGAGAGGGTATAATAGGAAGCATTTTAATTATTGAGATGGAAATTTGGTGCATATTCAACATTCCTACAACATGGCAGTGATTTATTTTACTAATAAATCTTTTTTTAAAGCTTGTTTTGGCTGCTTCCCTCTATGTGTATTTGATATTGTTTTGAGACAATGATGCTTGGCCTAAAATTGAAGTTGTCTCGAGCCAATTACAAAACAAGTCATGACTAATATAAGACTGGGCATAATTTCCTTGTTAGAGAGAAGGAATGATTGTACTTAAGTAGAGAAAGGCTCGAAGGTAAGTTCAAGAAGCTTAAGTCTTTTAGGTATGGTCCATTTGAAATTCTTGCAAGTTTAAGAAGCTTAAGCTTTTTAGGTATGGTCCATTTAAAATTCTATAACAAGTGGGAAATAATCTTTTAGAGGTGATTTTCCTATTATATGAACTATTCAATTGTGAATTTTGAGAACTTATGTCTTTTTGAGCCTTCTATATTAGACATTGAAGTTGAAGGGTCATTGCTACCTTCAATTGAAGACTTTTCTTCGGATGGTTAGTTGGAATTGGAGGAGGATGTTGTATTGTATAGGAAGGAAATGACAACATGAAGAGAGTGCAAAAACATTGGCTAGTTGGGTTAAAGGGTTGGTTACTTGGAAAGGCTAAATGGTATTCCAAAAAAATGTGCGGAAGAAATTTCATCACTTACAAAATTCTTAAATCTTTTAGGAACATAAAAGCCTCAAATTGCGGGGTATGATCCAAATTTGGATCTTAATGCACTATTCATGTATCCAAATATTTTTACTATGCCCAATTGTATGTAATTCATGCTTGTAAGACATTAATGTAAGACATTTCATATTCAAAACATCAGAGCAGACATGTTGCAATGGTAGACTATGTGGAGGCGATATGGATATTTTCATAGTATAGAAGTTGGTGAGTTTCAGCTCTCAAAGTGGAGGGGTTTATCATAGATAATGAAATTTACGCTATTTTCAAGGTGGTGGTTATGCAACAGAATTGCTGATATTTGAAACCATCAATTTGCATACAATGACGGTTTCATCAAACAATGAGAATGATTGCAAACATTTGCAAGCAATCCTCAACGACGGTTCGTTTGAGCTTCTTGGCATACTCCAAAGTTGAGAGAGCATAAATACAAGACTTGTGCAAGGAAAAAAACACGAGACATTGCATTGGGAAGTATTGAAGTTGGATTCACATTGCAAGTTGCAAGTTTGAGCCTTTGTTCTTGTTTTTTTAGTGTTGCCTAGCTGCAGATGGTTGGTTCCACTGTATTGGAGTTTTGAGAGGTTTTTGATAAGTGCCAAGCAATCTTGTGTGTATGTTTTGAATATAGTTGTGAGAATCTTATCCATGAAGGCCATGTTTGACAATACCGTGTACATTTATTGCATTACATAGTGGAAGGGGAGTGCCATTGCCTTACCCATTGGAGTTTTTCCCACATCGAGTTTCTCCAAGGTAACTCATGTGTTCATTTTGGGTTTGCTTATTCTTATGCTTCATTTTCGTGTTCAGTACACTACACTTTTTATTTGTAGCACTTATTTATCTCCGTTTTAGCATTGCAAATAGCCTAGAAGAGTCATCTTCCAATCATTATTTAGCTAGGAGTCACAGGATCCGTGTTAGGAAAGCGTGGCATGGAATATCCACCTAGTTTATAGATCACAAGCAAGACATAATTTGATTTTATTGCACTTTAAATGGCTTTTTAACTATTAAAAAAAACAAAGGAATTTGGTCAAGTTCATTATAGAAACATATACTAAAATATTTTCAAATGTTGGGAGAAGACATGTTTAAATTTTGTACTACATGCATTGTTTCTTATCTATGGTGATTAGAGGGAGCTCTTTGATTGATGGTAGTAGATGGTTCATTTGGCATGTTTCGGTCTTACCTCTTCACTCTTGTGTGTGACACTTGAATGCAATTAGCGGAAAGTGTACTATTCTAGCTCATGCAAAGGTAGGTTCTTGTGAATCACTACTCATGAAAGAGATAATTGAAGGAATAGGTAACTACTAATCTCAAAAGATGGTATTTAATAATGTTCAACTGTGGAAACTTCATATGCATAAAATATTAATTAATTTGTTGATTTTAATATTCTATACATAATTGAATATTATGTAATAAAAAAGACGGTATTATCTTTAGTTGTATAAGGCATACACATGAAAGTTGAATTTGAATGCTTGTTACCACCCAAGGAAATGAATCTGCAAAAAACTCATTGAAAATAACATTAGTTTTTGTTTAATAGAAATATGTATTTTTTGAATTATTAATAAATCAAGGCTCTCTACATCAAGGGATCTCATTTTAGTAATGTATTTTTAATACGAAGGGCACATTATCTTTGACATTACATGCTACAAACATTTGAAGTAACTTTTCTAATAGTGGGAGCAAACTCTTATAGTAGTGGGAACAAATGGATATCATTCTAGTAATGTAACTTTAATATGAATGACACATTAACTTTACCAGTGGACATCAATAAAACTATTATTAAACAAAATATAATAATATACAGTGACATCTACAACGTGATTGATTAGAATTCACGACCCATATTCCATGTATAAAGAAAAATCTAGCTCATATACAAAAAAATGCCAACAAAGTATGACAACCTAGAGTAACAAAAACAACATAAAAAGATAAAGTAAATTTCTTCGAGGGCAAGTCACAACCCTAGAAGGAGGTGGCGACAGATCATCCTTGGGACATTGGCACTCTAAGTGGAAGGCTTAGTTGAAGGACGATTGAGTGCTACCCAACCCTCTTGAGTGGTATTCAGGAGGGGGGTGAGGGGGGAAAGGCGAAGTGGAGGGGGGTGGGTTAGAAACAATGATGCCCCAACCAAAGGGTGGTTGAACAAAGTTGCCAACTAGGACAAATCCTTGAACAAGCAAGCTCTATCATGATGAGTCGGCAAGAGACTTCCCACAAGGCGATGGCAAACTCCAACCCCTCATTGAAGAAGTTGTGGCTTTAAGATAAACTTCACTAGCCACTGGGCGTCAAAGCCATGATGTGGGTGGTTTAGGGGAACATGGCCCATAGTGCAAGGAACACTCCCCCAGTGGTTGAGCATCTCTTGTAAATGCTGAAATTCTAATACTACCTTTTTGGTTTGACCTTGAATATGCATAAGAGGCGAAGAGATGATAATAACCTTGTCATCAATAGAGAACTGAGAAGACGGTTCTTCATTGTTAAACATCATTGCATTTCTAGATCTATAGCTGAAATAAAATTATAGCTCTAAAGAAATTCTAAAGAGAAGCAATATAAGTGGATTGTTGAGCATTATCCTCAAAGAAAACCATATGTGAAGAGAATGGCTCTGGGTGGAAAGGTTGGAAATTGATATGAATCCAATGCCAACCAGATTGACCTTTTGGGCAAAGTCCAAAAGAGGTGTTTGAAGGACTCGACTCTTGAACAAGCTGCACACTTAGGTTGAGCAATCCTAATGTGTAAAAGATGATCCCCAAGAGGAAGGCCTTGGTAAACCAGACACCAATGAAAGTGAGTGAGCTTGGGCTCAAGCTTAGAATTCCAAATTTTATTAAGTCTGGCGAGCTAAGTTCTGGGCAAAGAATTTAAATTCCAACGTCTATTTAACTTGTCCAAACTTGATGAGAACGAACTCATAATTTGATAAATGAGCCATGCAGAGTAATTTTTAAATTGAGTGTCACAATTCCACCTCCAGCCCTTCTACGAAGCACGTGGAGGTTGTAGATCAGTCTTATGAAGCATGACATGATGCATCAATTCTTGGATATACAAAATAGAAGGTAAGTTTGAATTGAGCAACTTATATTTGTCTTTTAGCAAATGCCATGGAATTCAATCGCACAAAGAAGTCAAATCCTTAATAGTGTGAATTCCTTTTTTGACTAAATGCAGAGCTTTTATAGCTGGCATTTTCGCTAGGGGAAGATTGGTATTGGTCACGATGGAGGAAACCAAATATTGTGATCATTAAAGGAATATGACTGTGAAAACATTGCCAATCCATATTAAAAAGGGGTTGAGGGCTTCAAAATCTTTTCAAATGCTTTTGGCAACAAAAGAATTTTCAATTTTCACTAGCACAATGGTGATCAATAGAGTATGAAACCCAATGTTTTTCGAACTAGCCTTACCAAAGGGAGTACCAATAGAAATGTAGTGCCCTGGGAGGATTTTCCATACCTCATTAACTTTAATTGTTCGAACTACCCATTTAACACAGAGAAATAATTTCTCTGTCGATATCAATAATGCCCATACCTCCTTTGTCATGAGGAAGACATCAAATATCCCAAGCAACCTTGTGATAACCTCGAGTTTTCTTATCATTGGCCCAAAGAAAATCCTTGAGAAGCTTTGCTAATTTACCATAAGAGCATTTGGAAGGAACCCAACAATAAGAATAATAAACATGGGTGTCCACCAAAATCTTGGTACAAAAATTTGAATTTACTTGCTAAAGAAGTGACATATTCTGGAGATATAAATGGCATATTTCCAAAACTCTGAAGGAGAACTGGCAAAGGCAAAGGGTATACCAAGGAATTTGAATCTATCTCCCTTTTGTATCCACTTCCAATGAATTTGCTTAAGCCACTCAAGCATATGCATCATGCTATGTCTATAGCATTGGGTTTTGGCCCATTGCAAACTAGAAGTCGAGGCCTTACAAAATATGTCAAGGCAATGTAAAGCTTCTTTAAATAAAGTTTCTTATTCGGTGAGAGTGAGAAATGTATCATTAGTAAAATGCCTATTGATGAGCCGGGAGGCTCAATCAGGAAGTACAATGCCCCTAATGAGTGATTCAATTCTATGAGCAAAAATATATTGAAACGCCTTGGTTGCTGAAACATATAATGCCAGAGTCAACATGCAACCCTATTTAATGGAGCAGAAAATCCCAAAGTTGTCAAATTTGTGCACACTGATAGTGAGGCAGGGCAAAGCTTCAAAAAATAAGGTTTGTACCACTGAAATAAAGTATTGGCCAAAACCCAAAGTTGTAAGCATAGCAAGAATAAAGGGTCATTCAATCTGATCATAGACTTTCTCTAAAGTTTGAGGAATATGGTTTGCTAATGAGAAGCTTGAGCCCATTCCATTCCTTCCCAAACTGTAATAAGATTACCCAAGCTATATCTATTCTTAATGAAACTGATTTGTTATGTTTTGATGATGGTAGGTGAGATAAGGTGAAGATGGTTCGCAAGGGCCCTGGTGATGATTTTATAAGAAACATTGAGAAGGGTGATGGGGCACCAATTGGTAATAATCTCTAGGTTACTAGCTTTATGAATAAACTTGATATTGCCTTTATAGATGAGAGAGCCCACTGATTTATTTTATATGCTTCTTTGTAAACTTGAAACAAGTCAAGCTTTGTAAAATGACAAGTAGATTTATAAAATACACAAGGGAAGCAATTGATACCTGGAACTTTGTCATTGGCCATGCATTATATTGCATGAAATAGTTCCTCAAGAGAAAGAGGGGCATCACCAAGTTTTCGGTCTACAAGACTTAGTTTCTAGGGACCACATCCAAACATTCTTGTAAAGCATGGGTTCTTTCCACTGAATCAATTGGGCTTGAAACACCAGTTTGTAGTGTTCCAAAAATCTTGAGGAGATATTAGGTAGATGAGTAAGGTGTTGATGGGCAAGTTTGATGGATTTGATTTGATCCTTGGCTTGTTTGGCCCTAAGAGACTTGAATAATTCCTTTCAAACATGTTCCTCAATTTTAAGCCAATGAAGACCGGATTGAATTTGTGCCCCTCTAGTTGCATGGCTATCAACAATTTTGATCTTGTTATTAAGAGAAGTTGCCATTGTTTGCAACTGTAAGTCAAAATGGTTGTGCTCAAAGATATAATAAATTGTTTTGAATTCTTTGAGCACAACACCATCAACTTGCTTACGGACTCATGAAATTTGCTTGTCGTAGTGACAATGTAGTTGATTACTTCATTTCACCACTCAATCCAATTGGCAACATAAGGTGATCATGGAGTGAGATTTCACACTCTGGCGATGAGTCAGATGATGACCTTGTGGCAAAGGAGGGATATGTTTAAAAGTAATTGATTATGTGGTAGTTTGAAGTGGCTACCACCCCACTTCACTTTTCAAGTGATGGGACTATGATTAGAAAGGACAATTTTTGGATGAATAGTGATATCTTGTCAGAGAATGAAAGGAGAACATGTGTTTCTCTGAAGCATGACACAATCCAAACGTTTGAGGACCCTATCAATGCTGACATGTTAGTTGGACCATGTAAACCACGCCACATTATTTAAAGCATGCCATCAGAGGAGTCGGTCCACTAAGCCCCATCAAATTTTAAAATAAAGCCATGCTTCATGTTATCCCACACACCACTACATTAGGAGGGTACCAAATTTATCCTTAGGACTTTAAATAATATTAAATTTGCACACATCAGCCATGTGGAGAGGCACATTTTGTTAGCAGCCATTACCATAACGTCATTATGTTAGGGCCATCATTCATGATGCACATATTGAGAACCCCTAAGGAAGGACCATCAATGTCAAATAATATGTAAATAACTTGATGTGATGTACCTGATGAAAGAACTAAGGGAGTGAATTTCAAAGAAGCCAAAATATTGGTGTTGCCATTTCTATTTCCATGCAAAGTGGAAAAGTGAGATGCATTAGACCAAATACTTCTCAATGCAGATTACAGAAGAAATCATGAAATCTTAACTTTTTGTAAACAAATGAAATCTAAAACTCCCAAACGCTGACAGGTAACACATACATAATTTATGGGAGTACTTTGTGAGGCCTTGAACATTCTAGGAGAGTAAATTCATTGGGGGGAATTTTCCATGAGTAGTTTTATATGATCATCCTTTATATCTTCTCTAAACCAAACATTGCAAATCGATTGCCTGACAAAGATTGCTAGTTTGGCATAATGAAATCCCCAAGGAAAATGGAGTGGCGTTTAGGCCCATTTTCCTCACAAGGAGAGTCACTGCTACCACTAAGCAGACTATGTGACCGTTGAGAGGTAGAACCTCTTGTAGAGGGTGTCCTAACATGAGAAGTGTATACACATAATATTTTCAAATTTTATCAATTAGTGATGCTTTCTCTCTTGTAGGAACCCATCGAGTCTATATCTTTGTGAGTGCACACCTTAAAAAGTGCATCGAGAAAGGGGTGAGCAAACCATTGGTGCTTCACAGGGTGGTTGTCTCCTATACCACCACTTGCTATCTACACAACCTTCTTCTAAACACTTCCCAAAGCTTTGTCTTCTCTCTTACACACTTATCCATTTATTTACCGCTTTCATTAGCCCCTTCCTAAGCCTAAAACTCTTTTTGATGGTTTACATTACATTGTCGACCCCATCAACCCTATACTCAAATTGCTAGAACATATTAAGGGTATAGGTCAGCCCCTGGCTGACCTAAACCAAGACCTAATTTATTTTATCAATAACAATACAAATTCGATTGGACTGACCTTGTCGATTAAAATTTCAAAAAGGTTTAAGGTTAGATTCAACTATATATACACATTTTATTTCATCATTTATTTAAAAAGAGAAGAAGAAGAATATTATATTGCGCATCTGATTATCCACCATTCTACTTGAGGAGCATAGCTTAGGGTTTCAATACTTTCTTTGGAGATATGGATCTTGTCTTGTGGAGAAGTTCTTTGGATGTATAGAGAAGTTGTGTAGCTTAGCGTTGACGTATCTTTGTTATCTTTACATACCAAAACAACCTCTTGCGAAGCACCTTGGCCAAGGGAGAGATTGAGGCTCGACGGGTTCATTTTCAAATGTAAGTATTCCTAACTTTGTTTCTCCTTTGTAAGAGTAGGTAGATTTGCATTTGTACTTCTTTCCAATGCATTAGGATTTACTATACATTGACGTGATTATAGATCTTTTATGCATGTTTAATTTTTATATTTATTATCTACACTTTGTGCCACAAGTTTTGGTGAGCACTAGATTAATTTTTTTACTTGTCATTATACTTAGTGAA
Source organism: Torreya grandis (assembly GCA_037957365.1). Taxonomy (NCBI): domain Eukaryota; kingdom Viridiplantae; phylum Streptophyta; class Pinopsida; order Cupressales; family Taxaceae; genus Torreya; species Torreya grandis. Next base: position 8,103,370 of record JARHVA010000070.1, read on the forward strand.
TATGAAAATATAGGACCTAGCTAAGGTTATTGCATAGTGTTGCTTGACTAGAGGCTTTGAAACCCTCTCCAGTGATGTTATTTTAGTAAGAGATCCCTTGCTTAGGTCTAGCGGATCCATCTTGGTCATGACCCCGAATATCTAATGTATCAACAATTGAAAGTGTAAGTAGGATTTATCTTCTTTGAGTTAGGATTGATTAATAGATCAGTTGCATTTCTTTTTGCATACATTTTGGTGAACCCGATGTGAAATCAAACCCTTGTAGGTTTTATTTCATGCTTTCAATTTATTCATCATATTATATTATTCTGTGTGCAGTATTGTATCGAACTAGTCTATGTAATTTTAAAATTTTGTTTAACACAGTCACTTCAAAATGACTATATTCTACCTATGCAGGCCTTCCCCAAATACAAGGTATTGGATCAATTAGTTTGGTGCAGTATTCTTTTTCAGCTTTAGATTCACATACATGGTCGAACTAGTCGACTCTATTTGGAATTCTCTTCTTTCAATATACATGTATGCAAACATAAGCAAACTAGTTGACTATGTTTGCAACTTATTCTTTATCATACAGGGTCTGCAAACTCCGTCGAACCAGTTGACCCTATTAACAAAATTTTGAATCAACATTTGAACATCACAACATAAAAATTTGCAATTTAAACATGTTCAATCCCATCAAGGTTCATTTTTTTCCTCTCTGTCATTTCAATTTTTTTCTTAGTATTATTTTTCACAAGTTTGCAGTTTGTAAAACTGCAACGCTACAACAAATTGGGTCGACCTGTTCGATACAATTTTGTAGTATGTCTTTCATCTAAAAGACATAGTCAACATGTTCAACTATGTTCTTGTAGATCTTGATTCTGTATAACAGTAATGACCCAACTGACTCTATTCTACACTGTTTGCATACATTGTCACCTGAACCGACTATGTACACTGTTTGCATAATGGTGGTAATTTCAAAAATAAAGATTTGAAACAACTTTGTACTAAATTAAAAATCTTGCACAAACCACAATGCAATAGCCAAGTTGAGGCCACTAACAAAATTATTAATAAAATCCTTCAAAAGACAATTCATGAACCTTGCATGGATTGGCATCTTCATTCATATCCCACTCTTTAGGTCTATCACACTGGCATATGCACTGCCATTAGGGAAACACCATTTTCACTAGTCTATGGTTCTAAATTTGTCCTCCCATTAGAAGTTGAGCTTCCCTCTCTCCATATATATATTCATGGTATCGTTACCCGATGAGGAATTACATGAAGTTTGTCTTCATGCTCTTGATATTTTTGACGAACATCATCTTTCTGCTCTACAACACAATCACCAATATAAGGCCCGTATCGCCAAACAACATAACAAAATGGTTAAAATCCACAATTTCAATGTTGGTGATCTTGTCCTTAAATTAGATTACACTCATGACAAAGAGGGAAAATACACCCAGAAACGGGGGGACCCTTATTTAGTAAAAGACATACTTGTTCCTATCACTTATCGCCTTCAAACTAATGAAGGCTATATTTTCTAGGAGCCCACCAATGCACAATTTTTAAAGTACTTTATTTAGATCTCTCCCTTTTTATCATGCTTTCTATATGTTATTCCACTGACACTTTTTGCAGGATATCTACATGGGTCTCATCCTCTATAGTAGTTTTCTCTTTCCACAAACTTTAGTTCCTTCTCTTGGTTCTTTGGTTTCCTTTTCTTATGAGTTGCATTGTAAAACCGTGGATAGGACTTGATCTTCCTTATGACATTGTTTACTCTTATTCTTTCGTTACTTTCCAATGCATTTTTCACCCATTGAGTTTTTCTTTTGTGAGTTGCAGTTTAAGACCATGGATAAGACTAGGCCTTCTTCACAAATACCATCTTTCTCATATATATTTTTCCATGCTTTGTGCACCCTCTTAGGTTTTCTATTTTATGAGTTGTAGTATAAGACCATGGAATGACCAAACCTTCCTCATAAAATCACCATCTTTAATTAATTCAATATTCCTTTCTAGAATGTCAAAAAATGGTTCAAAGTTTATGATCCCTTGTTCTTAGCTTTAAATTTTGCTTCTTTTGTAGTGTTGGGTGAATATTTTTTCACCAACTAACTGATGAGCACAATAGGTCTCTTCAACTGCAACATAGAGAGATTGATCGGCCAAATATGCAGGTTTACCACATCATAGGTGGACAAATATCTCCTCTCGTCAAGGGGAGGTTCCCTATAAATATGAGGAGCTATATACTATATATATAAGCAAAAAATAACACTCAGGGATATGACTACACCATCCATCTCTCTTTTTTCAAAGATGATGTTTACAGAAAAAAGAAAAATCTTGATGATAATACTGAAAGCACTTCTCTTCTTTCAGAAGTGGTCTTACAGCAGGGCGCATGAGTTCTTTCTGGTGGGTAACCAACAGGTAACAAGGGCGCAATAACCAGCAGAATGAGGAGTAGCACAAAGTCTCCACCTCAACTGCCCAAACAGTGAAATATGAAGGATAATGGGGGCACAAAGTCGTCTCAAGATCTTTTACACAGAAAGAAACTAAAAACACACTGAAGATAATTGTGACAACAAAAAGTCTCTCCCCAATTAGCTTTAGAACACCTTCCTGATTATTTCCACTAGTTCTGCTTGTTAAATTAAATAAACAAGAATGCTCCTAAGAAATAGACATAAGAACAATTTTTTAAAATAACACAAGCTATAAAAGCAAAAAGTCTGAAAGTAACTTGCTTTCTCATTTAGATAAAGAAATATGATCAACGATCTGAGCTCAAAGTCTCAGTAATCGCCTTTCAATTTGGGCAGAGTTTTAATTCTATAATGGAGAGATCTCCTTCTTAATATAAGAGATTACAATATATATATCGACCAAGAAAGGCTTGGTGCTTTGTTCCATAGAACGACCCATGTTGCATTCAATGCCTTGAATGCATTTTTAGTTCTGTCAAGAAGCCATGCTTGAAATAGTGCATCGGCCTTAACTATGGCGTGATAATTCATCTCATATGTCTCCTCCAAAGTATAGGTTGTTTGGTCATTTCCTTCTTATATGCGCAGCTGTCCACTTTGGCCTTTACTTCATGGAAGAAAAATAGGTTGCGTCCTTGATTTGGTGTGCTCAGATGACTACTTGGTGAACTATTTCACCTACTAAAAATAACTCTCTCATAGATATTTCAATATCTTATGTAGCCTTCTCTTCTTTCCTGTTGCAATTGGATCTCTCGGGCTATCTTCTTCAGCGGGTCGCTTGGTTCATCTTTTAATTTTCGCGTTATATTTGAAAATGAACAGATATTCCATTACCTTAAATTTGACGTATGCAGGGATATCAATGGTCGCTGGTTGATTGAACCATATTGAACCATGAATTTTTGAACCTTTGAAAGTTTATTGGTTCAATAGTTCAACGGTTCGAGCAGTCTTTATCGGTTCCTTGGTTCCATTGCTTCCCTGATTCAATCACTTCCTTGGTTTAATCGCTTCCTTGCTCTTTGGTTGAACCATCTCTTTGAACTGATATCTAGAATTTTCCGCTTCCATCCTTTGCTTGGAGATTTCTTTGAACCTTTGAACCATTTTGGTTCAAGGTTCAACGGTTCAATCTCTTTCTCAGAATCCTTTGTTTTGGCTAAGTCTTTTGAAGCCTTAAAATTTCTTCGGCTTTATGTCTTTGGAACACCTCGAAGGGAAGGTGTCCCTTCGGGTCTTTGAGAAAGGTCCATTTTTTGGGTGTCAAGAGCCCCGCAAGGGTACCTACCCTTCAGGATTCTTCAGGCGGCCTTTTCGTTCAAATCCTTTGGACATTTTGTCCGAAAGAAATCTTACCTTGCCTTAGCCGCTTTTGGTTATTTCTTCAAGCAAAATGTCTGAAGGAATTTATTCAGATAATTTGTCCGAAGGATTTGCCTTTGTGAAATTCTTCCACGATTTTTTTTTCGAATGAATCCTTTTGGTTCATTTACTTGGTAATTTCTTCGGACAAAAATTCTAAAGGAAACCTTACCCTTTCAGCGTTCTCTTTGATCTTTGAGCAAATGTTCATTGCCCTCTGCAAGGGCACCTGCCTTTTGTTCACTGCCCTCCGCAAAGGGCACTTGCCCTTTTGGCTTTGGGGGACTCTTTTGAACCGATCGATTGAACCAACAATGGTTCAACAGTTCAATACTGTGTTCCGCTCATTCAATTGACTGTTTGAACCAACCGCTTTGAACTTTGATTGAACTCGTTGAACCTTGAACTTTTGAACGATTTTGGCTCAAGGTTCATCAGTTCTATGGGTTCAATCTTTCTTCTTTTCGCTAAGTCTTTTAAAACTGTTGAACTTGTCGAAGCGGTTGAACTTTGAACTTTTATCGAAGCGCTTAACTCTTTAATCTTGCCGACGTCGTTGAACTTTTGAACCCATTGAACCTTTGAACCTTTTGGAAGCGGGGTTCAATGGTTCAATAGTTCAAGCCTTTGTTTGAAGTTTGTCGATGAACATTTTTGGTTGAACCAAGGCATCGAACCAGTCTTGAAATTGCCTAAGTGTTGGAAACTTGTTCCTTTGTGAGATTTCGCCTGTTGAAGCCATTGACCCTGTTGAACTTGTTAGTCCCTTAACTGAAAAAGTTTGAATAATGAATAATTTGAATGATCAGAACAATTTTTTGAGAAGGGAAGAGATAATTTTGGCCTGTAAGACCAAAATAGTTCATATGTTGTTCCAAAAATGAGTGACAGCTTTTGGGAACAACAACTGGCTTCAGTTGGTGAACTTCCTTTAGTTGAAAATTTGAAACAATTGAGGGGAGTAGAAACCAGAATCTCTAGTGCTTTTAAGTATGCCATTAGGCTACGGAGTCATGCTACCCAAAAAATAAAGGTGCCAAAATGAAAATAAAAAGCACAAAATAGAACTAAAGACTATATAAATATACATATGTACAGGTGATCTTATATGATACTTCAAGAATTCAAGTGCTTCAGATATTGTCCATTGTAAGGCATAGAAAAGAGCGTGCCATCTTGATATTTCAATAAAAAATTATTTTCACCATTGAGCTGATGGATAATAAACGGGCCTCTCCAAAAGGAGTTGAATTTCTCATGCATTCCCTTTTGTTCTCTTATCTTGTCCCACAACAAGACTTGATCTCCAATCTAGAAATCATGATTTTTTGCTTTCTGGTCGAAGAGCTTCTTCACCAGACTTTGATGCGCAACAATTTGGTCCACCACCATAGTTCGCTACTCATCCAGCTCAACTAAGCACATGATCCTCTTATTTATAGAGCTTTCATATGTCTGATCTTCGATTGCCTTAGCCAATTTCAATGCTGGTAATTCCAAGATGATTGGTATCTCAGCATTAAGACCATAAAGAAGTTGGAAATGTGACATACCAATTGCCCTCTTAGGTGTAATTTTGTCTGTCCATAAGGAATCAACCAATGCTTTATGCCATGTTCGTTGGTTGTCATCTACCAGCTTGTTAATGATAATCACCAGGTTTTTGTTGCTTGATTCAGCTTGGCCATTTCCTTGTGAAAAATAATTAGAAGAGTGGGAGAGGGTAATTCCATAGTAAAACAAAACTGAGTAATCTCTTGCGAAGAGAAACAAGCTGCATTGTCTGTGACAATTTTGGTTGGGACCCCAAACTTGGACATAATGTTCTCTTTGAAAAAATTTGCACACTACTTCTGAAGTAGCATGCTTGGTTGGAATAGCTTCCATCCACTTGATGAAGTAATCTGTGGCTATGAAGACATAATCATGTCTAGCACTTGAAGATGGATTTACAACACCAATGAAATCAAATTTTTATTGCTGAAATGACTCTTCTATCAGCACTGGCTTAAGAGGTAGAGCAGTTAATTTGGGTCTTTCAACAAACTATTGGCATAATTTGCATCTTCATAGCCATTTGTATGCATCTTGAAATATAGTAGGCCAGTAATACTTGGCTCACAGAATCTTATGGGTAGTTATAAGAGCAAAAAAATGTCCTCCACAGGGCAGATTATGGGAATACTTTAAAATTTGGTTCTGTTGCTCTTTATCCACGCAGCGAATGAACACTTCATCAAGGTTCCTCTTATACAGGCCGTTGTCCCACATAACAAAATTGGCATCTTTCAATTTAACAGTCTTTCTTTTTTTATGAGATAGGTGAGTAGGACACTCACCAGAAGTAAGGAAATGAGTAATATTTGAATACCACTTATTCGTGGTGGAGACAAAGAGGATTGTTGGCATGTCTTTAATTTCTTCTCCATGCTCTGTTTCTTCTGGTCTGTTGTCAGCAATCAATTGACATAGGCCCCTTCCCCACACCAGCTTCGTTGGTTTGATGACTAGATCAAACTCCTAGATTTTAGCAATCTAATTGCCTCTTTTCATTTCAAACTCCTACTGAGTTAATATTGATTTGATTGTGGTGTCAAGAACCAGGGCAGTAGTGTGTAAATTCAAGATGTAAAAATGGAAATGCTTCACTGCCTTTATCACTGCATAAGCATGCTTCTCCATATTTGAGTACTTCAGCTCATAAAAGAAATGAGAGATTCCACACCTTCTTGGTTCTGTTGAACCAGAACTGCTGAAAGTGTGTGCTCAGAAGCATAACTATACATTGTAAAATCTTTGGTATAATCTAGACAAACCAGAATTGGGGCATGAGCAATAGCTATTTTGATGTCTTCAAATGCTGACTTGTCTTCTGTAGTCCATCGAAAAGTGGCTTTTCCTTTCATCATGCCCACAATGTGGCGAGTCTTCTCAAGGAATTCGGGGATGAACCTTCGTAAAAAATTTATTTTTCTAAAGAAACAGTGAACTGCAGTCTTACTTGTGGGCAGAGTAAGTTCTTGGATGGACTTGACTCTGTCTGAGTCAATCTTTATGCCTTCTCGGGATACAATGTGTCTGAAAAGTTTTCTTTTTATTAATCCAAAAATAGACTTCTTGAGATTTAGAGAAATGTCATTCTAGTAACATCATTCCAACACTTGTTGCAAATGGTGCACATGATCAGGACGATGCTTGGAAAATACTGTTAAATCATCTATGTACACTACAATAAACTTACCCATTTCATTTTTGAAAGCAAGGTCTATTACTCTCTGAAAAGTGGCACCAGCGTTTATCAAGAAAAATGACATTCTTCCATAGGCAAAGGTGCCCCAAGATGTGGTGAAGGTAGTCTTATGCTGGGTTGCTTCACCAACTTTAACTTGATTGTACCCTGAGAAGCCGTCTAGCATTGATAATATTTCTGAACCTATCACTGTCTGAAGGATTTGATCCGTGATGGGCAGAGGATAGTTATCTTTTAAGGATTACTGATTTAAAATTTTGAAGTCCACACAGAGGCGAATTTCGCTATTTTTCTTTCTCATAGGTACTATGTTTGCAATCCATGTGGAATGGTGGATTGAAAAAATTATCTTAGCATTCAGTATTTTTTATATTTCTGACAGAATAGTACATGATATCTTTGGATTGTACTACCTGGATTTTTACTTTTAGAGCACCGAATCATCTTTGAGAGGAATCTCATGGCAAATTTCTTCAGGCTTGAGTGACTTTAGATCATCATAAGAGTATGTCGAAACATTTATGTACTGGTGAAGCAGAGCAGTGAACTTGAACTTTTCTTCTTGAGTGCAACATTTTTCAATGTTCACCATCTTGATATTTTCTTTGGTACCAAAATTTATTTGATCAAACTCCTGGGAGGAGCTTAAATCCATTTTCTGCTGTTTGATGAACCTGTCATGTTTGTCAAACAACTTCAGACACTGATTTTTCTTTAAATTTTTTTCGTTTGGAGGGAGAGATTTTTGTACACTTGCACTGCACTCCACCAATCCTTTTGTTTCATTTGAACCAATTTTCAGGTTAACACATTTGAGAATTTTATCAGACGCCTCATGGACTTTCTCCGTGGATAAAAAGTAGTTATCCATGTCTGAAGACTCAAACAAAATTTGAGCTTCAAGCGCTGATGTTTGAGTGACCATGTATTTTGCTTCCTTATCAGGGAGTAATCTCTACATAATGTCTTTGACTGGGATCCTCGCCTTGAATAAGTCAATGCTTAATTCTCCACCAACATCTTTACAGAAATTTTGCCCAAGAAAGATGTTGTATGATGTTGAGATGTTGACCACCAAGACAGTCATCTTGATTCTCTTGTTTAGGAATGTTGTTAATACAAATTGGGCGTCTTTGATTTGTTTCGAGAAGTGACACTTATTTGTTCTCCATGGAGAAACATCTCTCAAATGTCTTGGTCAGTGTGAGACCAAGGGATTCTACTACTTTGGCAGGTACGGCATTTTCAAATGCACCAAAATCTATGATATAATTGTTCAGTTGATGTCCATTTATCAGCAGGGAGACATAATGGTTCAGTCCTCCCAAGAGCAGTAGGAAGAGTAATGACAAGGTTATTCATAGTGGATGTATTCTTGGAGGAATCACGAGTTACCTTCAAAATTGCTTGTCTTTCAAGGACGGTTTGGTTCTTTACACATTGAACCAACTTATCTAACTGCTCAGAGTTGGATTACATGAATTCAAATTCAGACATTTGAATTTTGGTTTTGTTTATATGGTCAATTATGTCAAATATCTGAAATGAACTAGGAGTAGAGGATGGGAGTTTATCCTTTTGATTTTCGGGAGGGGAAAAACTGGTATGTGAATTTGAAGTAGGTGTAGGGATGTTTGATGTACTTACCTTTCTTGCAGTCACAAGATCCTTTCGCTGAAAAGGCAGAGTGGTTCCCCGCTTAGCAATTGAAATTACTGGTTGAGGTCACTCCTTTATTTTTTTTATCAACTTGTTGAGTTGACTGGTTCTTGGACCAGGTGAATACAGCGTATGTTCCATCAATTATTTTACCTTCACTTTTGGGTTCATCTTGGTAATTCAGGAAACCAATATTTAACTCGCCAGCTAATTCTTCTTCTCCCTTTGTGAAGAGATTAACGTCATCTTCTGGGTTCAACTCAGGCTAGAAAGAGAAATCTGATTCTACTTCAAGATATTCGACTGCTGAATTGGTTGGAGGTGCTTCAATGGCCGATTTCCCCTGAGGGGGAGGAAGACAATTTGGTTGCCCTTGATTCCTGGTAGCATGGCCTTGGTATGACTGATTAGAGAATGTTCTCCTTGGTATATCTCTGTATGGAAGAGCAGATGACATCCCTTGCGTCATTTGCTTTCTAAGAGCTAGTAACTCATTTGCCAACTTATGCACAATTAGATTAGTGGTGACTGTAGATGAGTATTCAGAAGATGAAGAGAATTTACCTTTGTTAAAATCTCTCCTTATTTTTTCTACCAAGATAAGGTCATCTTCTACCTCAGTAGCCAAATCTTGAGCAGCAACAAGGTCTATGTGGCCAGCCCGTCTCAGCAAAAAACTCACTTCAGGGAGCTGTGAGTTGATGAAAAAGCATTTAAAGTTCTCAGGTGTTGGTTGAGCAATTGTAGGAACTTGGTTCCTCAGCTTGTTGAACTTGGCAATGAAATCCCTCATATGATCATGAGGTTCCTTCTTCATCTATGTGAGTTGGGCCAGTAAGGCATGTGCATCTTCTGCAGGCTTGAACCTGGGTTCAAATTTAGCTTTAAGAGTGTTCCAGTAAGTCACAGTCTGGACCTATAAATGGTAGAACTAGTCTACAACAGCACCTTGCAATGTTTCCACAAACAATCTGACTGTTACATCCTCATACTCCATGCCTATCACACCACAGGCTATGTTGAACGCAGAAATATGTTCACCAAGATGAACTCTCCCATCACTAAAAAAATTGGAGAAATTATTTCTTGAACTGCGTGGAAGCTCATGTCGAGGTGGAGTTAAATTGAGTGGGCCAAAAGAGTTACCCCAAGGGCCTTAAACCGCCATGATTTGATTATGGAAAAAGGGGATAACAAATCTGGGTGGAGTATGTATAGGTAAAGCTCTACTAGCAGCAGAAAAAGAAGCTCTGTCTTGTGTTGGTGACCTAGTATGGGTAGGAGAAACACTCCTGAATCATTGAACTTGAAGTTAGGGAGGGAACAAATCGAAATCGTCCTGCTACACCAACTCAAAAACAGGGTCAACAACACCTTGGGTTCTCTAGCTTCTAGTATAATGTGGAGTTTCCAGATTGTAGAATAAAAATGGGAAAGAACTGGCCCTACTTAAGCTTGAAGCTTGAGGCTTTAAAATGCGTACTCTTCCCCAGCGGAGTCATCAAAAAATTGTTGGCATGGAGTTGGCAAAGAATTGACTTTTAAAATGAAACGCTCGATCTCCAATGTCTCAGGTTTTGCAGCTCAAAGTATATAATAGAAATGGATAAGGTCATAAAGATAATGGATAAGACATAGGTGATGCTTCACTATGAAGCTTGAGGCTTCAAACTACGCGCTCTTCCCCAGTGGAGTCGCCAAAAAATTGTTGGGTGAATATTTTGTCACCAGCTAACTGATGAGCACAATAGGTCTCTTCAACCACAACATAGGGATTTTGGTCAGCAAAATGTGCAAGTTTACCACATCATAGGTGTAAAAATCTCTCCTTTCATCAAGGGGAGGTTTCCTATAAATATGAGGAACTATATATATATATATATATATATGTATATATAAGCAAAAAATAACACTCAGGGATAAGACTACACCATCCATTTCTCTTTTTTCAGAGATGATGTATATAAACAAAGAAAAAATTTTGGTGATAATACTGAAGGCACTTATCTTTTTTCAGAAGTGGTCTTGCAGCAAGGCACATGAGTTCTTTGTGGTGGGTAACCAATAGCTAACAAGGGCACAATAACCATCAAAATGAAGAGTAGCACAAAGTCTCCACTTCAACTACCCAAAGAGTGAACTATGAAAGATAATGGGGACACAAAGTTGTCCCAAGATCCTTTACACAGAAAGAAACTAAAAACACATTGAAAACAATTGTGACAACACAAAGTCTTTTCACAATTGGCTTCAAGACATCTTCTTGATTATTTCCACTAGTTCTGCTTGTTAAATTAAATAAACAAGAATGCTCCTAGGAAACAGACATAACAACAATTTCATAAAATAACACAAGCTATAACAATGTAAAGTCTAAAAATAACTTGCTCTCTCATTCAGATAAAGAAATATGATCAACGATTTGAGCTCAAAGTCTCAGTAATCGCCTTTCAATTTGGGTAGAGTTTTGCTTCTATAATGGAGATATCTCCTTTTTAAAACAAGAGATTACAATATATATCGACCAAAAAAGGCTTGGCACTTTGTTCCATGGAACGGCCCATGCTGCATTCAATGCCTTGAATGCATTTTCAAATCTGTCAAGGGGCTATGCTTGGAATAGTGCATCGGCCTTAACTGTGACGTGTTAATTCATCTCATATGTCTCCTCCAAAGTATAGCCTGCCTGGTCTTTTCCTTCTTATTTGCGTAGTTGTCCACTTTGGCCTTTACTTCATGGAAGAAAAATAAGTCGCGTCCTTGATTTGGTGTGCTCAAATGATTACTTGGTGAACTATTTCACTTACTGAAAATAACTCTCTCGTAGATATTTCAATATCTTCTATAGCCTTCTCTTCTTTCCTATTGCAATTGGAGCTCTTGGGCTATTTTCTTCAGTGGGTCGCTTGGTTCATCTTTTAAGTTTCGCGTTATATTTGAAAATCAACGAATATTCTATTACCTTAAATTTGACGTCCGCAGGGACGTCAATGGTTGATGGTTGTTTGAATCATATTGAACCATGAACCTTTGAACCTTTGAAAGTTTATTGGTTTAATAGTTCAACCATTTGAGCGGTCTTTATCGATTTTTTGGTTCCATCGCTTCCCTGGTTCAATCGCTTCCTTGGTTCAATCGCTTCTTTGGTTCAATTGTTTCTTTGCTCTTTGGTTGAACCATCTCTTTGAACTGATCTCTAGAATTTTTCGCTTCCTTTCTTTGCTTGGAGCTTTCTTTGAACCTTTGAACCATTTTGGTTTAAGGTTCAACGGTTCAATCTCTTTCTCAGAATCTTTTGTTTTGGCTAAGTCTTTTGAAGCCTTAAAATTCTTTCAGCTTTCTGTCTTTGGAACACCCCAAAGGGAAGGTGTCCCTTCGGGTCTTTGAGAAAGGTCCATTTTCTAGGTGTCGAGAGCCCCCCGCAAGGGTACCTGCCCTTCAAGATTCTTTGAGCGGCCTTTTCCTTCAAATCTTTCAGACAAATGTCCGAAAGAAATCTTACATTGCCTTAGCTGCTTTTTCGCCAGGCTTTTGGTTATTTCTTCAGGCAAAATGTCTAAAGGATTTGTCTTTGTGAAATTATTTCGCGGAAAATCTTTCCGAAGGAATCCTTTTGGTTCTTTTACTTAGTAATTTCTTCGGACAAAAAGTTTGAAGGAAACCTTACCCTTTCGGCCTTCTCTTTGATCTTTAAGCAAATGTTCCTTGCCCTCCGCAAGGGCACCTGCCTTTTGTTCACTACCCTCTGCAAGGGCACTTGCCCTCTCAGCTTTGGGGGACTCCTTTGAACCGACCGATTGAATCGACTGATTGAACCAATAATGGTTCAACAGTTCAATACTATGTTCCGCTCATTCAATTGACTGTTTGAACCAATTGCTTTGAACTTCGATTGAACTCGTTGAACCTTAAAGCTTTGAACCATTTTTGTTCAAGGTTCATTGGTTCAATGGGTTCAATCTTTTTTCTTTTCGCTAAGTCTTTTGAAGTCGGTGAACTTGTTGAAGCGGTTGAACTTTGAACTTTTGTCGAAGCGCTTAACTCTTTAAGCTTGTTGACGTCATTGAACCTTTGAACCTATTGAACTTTTGAACCTTTTGGAAGCAGGGTTCAATGGTTCAATGGTTCAATCCTTTGTTTGAAGCTTGCCGATGAATATTTTTGGTTGAACTGAGGCGTTGAACCAATCTTGAAATTGCCTAAGTGTTGGGAACTTGTTCTTTTATGAGAACTCCCCTGTTGAAGCCGTTGAACTTGTTGAACCTGCTAGTCCCTTAACTAAAAAAGCTTGAATAATGAAGAATTTGAATGCTCAGAACAATTTTTTGAGAAGGGAAGAGATAATTTTGGCCTGCAGGACCAAAATAGTTCATATGTTGTCCCAATAATGAGTGACAGCTTTTGGGAACAACATGTAGATAAAATCTATACAACAAACTATGTTAGCATGTTTCCCTACACTTTCAATATTCTTATGATAAGGAATCATATTTCCTTTTCATTGCATCCCCTTTCACCTTTGTCACTTTTTTTGCGATTTGAATTTATTCAATTTGTTTCATGTTTTATTCCTCTTGATTTATTTTCCTTTCATTCCACTCTAGATAAACCAAGGTCGAAGGCAATATAGCACTTTTATTTCACTTAACTTAACAAGATCTTAGACACCATGCTCTCTTATTTCTCTTTCTTAATAACCAAGTCCACAGATTTTAAATGATAGTCACCTTTAACACCCATGTTTGGTTCTCCGAATCCATATGTAAGAGGAATAGAAAAAAATCAAAAGTTAAAAGCCAAGTCATTTGAAACAACAGACAACGATTAGAAAAGGCAACATACAAAGTCAAAAGTTAAAATCACATCAAAAGACGTGATTCATAACACATCTCCTTTAATTAAAGCTCAAACTCCATAGTTGGCCTCATGATAGAGTCGAGGTCCATTGAGGTGCGGTACGCCAGTAGATTGAAAAATGAGAATAAAAAAATGTTTTAGTGCTACCTACTTTCTCACAAGAGTACCCAATCTTCATAGTAGACCGACGACTCTGTAAGAGGTCTTGAAGAACGAGAAAAATGTTGTGGGAAGGTAGCTCCTATTTAATTTTCTTGTCCATATAACTGGTATGAATCAATCTTAATATCTCACTTATTTGCCTATATAGCTTTGCACTTATTATGAATGGGTATCCTTTGTATTTTGATGGTCACTAAACTCTTAATGTCTTTCTTGTGTACTTAGTGTGCCTCATATTTTCTAAGGTCTTCTCATAGACGCCTATGTCATGCTTTTTACATTCCCTCTTTTATTTATAATATTTCTAATATTCCCCCTTTAGAAATATTGTTTTGTTAATTGATCAATCCCCCTAAGGTTTCCATTTGTGAGTTGGAGTGTAAGACCATAAATATAACTAGGCCTTCCTCACAAATTACCACATTACAAACATTCTTTTAAAATTATTTTTACATTTATTTTCACCTCATTGGTGTTCCCTTTGTGAATTACAGTGTAAAACCATGTATAGGACCAAACCCTTTTCACAAAATATTCCAATACCTAAGTCACAATAAAATTACATGTATCAAATTTGAGATGAGTAGTGTTTGATTATGAGTTACACGTCATTGACATGCTTCCCATCTTGATTTAATATATTTTATGCTTACTTCATTTATCTCACTTTTATCTTTCGATTTTTTGATTGCATGTATACTTACAACCATTTTATTTATTCATTCATACTTTTCAGCGGGAAATAGTGTGATCAATTTAATTTTATTTTCTAATTTTGTCTCTGTTTTCATACTTTTCAATGTGATTTAGTATGATTGATTGACTTAATTGTTTTATTTTTACATCATTGGTTTTTCAAGTACCTTCCATTTTATTACAACATTTTCATACTTCCCAATGTGATATAATGTGATTTTTATTCATTTTAACTTGGTGCACATAAAAGATTTGTTACCCTTTTTACCATCTTTGGTTTATTATATTTAGTCATTTTTGTTATTACACATTTCCCATCATGATATAAGTGTGCAGTGCATTTATTTTTTATTACTTATACTTTTATAAATAATTTTTGTTTTTTTCTTTTTAGCTATGCATGTGTCACATAATGTTAAAAAAGAAAATACTCAACATATATTTCCCATAGCATATACAACAAAAGATAAATATATATGCTAGAAAGAAGTAAATTCATGCATCAACATCCACATCTAAGTACAACCCATGAGATCAATACAAATTGTCAACATCAATACATACATATATCAACATGTATTTTACACAAAATGCAAAATACAATCGCTGCAACTCTAAGGCTGTGATTCATCATGCCTATATGTGGCTTAGCCACACTACCCATAGATGCCTAGGATTGTCCCCTCTAAATAGTGCGTTGTAATGACAATCTAGCTACCTATCCCTTTAGATTGGCTACCTGGGCTTGGACCTGTTCGAGTTGGATAGTGGTCACCATATGGGCTGCTCTCTCTTGTGCTAGGACCTACCAAGATTGTGCCTCTCCCTCTCCAACCCCTATTGCTCACTATAGTCCATCCTCTCATCCCGGAAGCTACCTCACGACCTCTCCAATCAGTCTAAACCAACCCACATGGGCTTGCGCAGATAGAACCACATGATCATCTTATGTGGTGAGATTGTATAGAGCTAACACCCCATCCAAAATTTCATGATGTGCATCCATACCCAGGGATCTCCATCTGATCTCCATCGCAGGATCTTCAAAACTAGATTCATATAGGCATCAAATCACATATATATCTCAAAATCATCTAGCTACCATAATCACAATGCAAATAGTATCCTATATCAAAATTTAAATCAAAATTTAACACTTTTCTCACTAGTTCTAGTGTCACCAACCAAATTTCCTCCATCCACTTGCCCATCGAACATCTCCTCTATAGGTCACCTCTGCACTAGTGCAAACCTAGGAGTCACCACTCAAGCATGCCATGATCACCTCCTCAGGGGTGGTTTTATGGACCACCTATGTCTTGGAGTGGTTGTTGGGTCTCCCTATGTTGTAGCTCTTGCTTGCGTCTTCTCACGCCGACGGTGCCTTTGTCTATGATGTGGATGCAGTGGTTGTTGCTACCCTTATTGTGGTGCCTGATGTGCGCTTGTATCCACATCCATTCATATCTCCTCCTGCTAGCTATGCTATTGTCTACTATCATGCTCAACTAGTCCATGGCCTAGCATGTCGAGGCTTGATCACTAGTATCTTTGTAAGTACCCCTCGTCCTCGCCTCCCTCTTGGCTCTCTAACATGTCATTCCCAATAAGCAGACACTACTAGAGGATCTGTCGAATGGGGGAGTCCAAACTGTCTTGACAAGCATGCCACTGAATGCGGCTCTACTCAAGATGTGTAATGGCCTGTTATCCACACCTATGCCAAGACTATAGCAAAAGTCGACCAACTAGGCCATATAGTAACAATGTACATATAAGGCTACTACATGATCTCCCCTCGTGGGATCGTCTATAGACCAGGCACATGGGGCACGCCCCATGCTACATGGTCTTGTCTCCACCTCAAGACTTGAGGCAACTTGTCATCAAACACATGAGGTAAACTAGTTGGTCGATATATGGGGAACCTCTTGTATATCCATGCTCGCAACCACATGCCCCATGGTCTTTTGTCCTCTAGACAACATCCCATATATATCATGCATGAGATGGACCTAGATGATGGCCCCAAAATCAAAGAGTGCTCCCTTATGTAATATTGACTAACATAAGGTTATTGCATACAGCAATACCTTGTCGTCTGATTTGTGACACAACACTCATGCTCTCATAAGTCCTATCACTGCCTTTCAAATGTTTGGAATGGTTGCAATGTAAATGCCAAATAAACTCACCCTCAACCCAGGGTAAATCCTATCTAATCATGTAGCCCACTACGCTAATGCTCATCTCTCATCTAAATCCTCTAGTGTATCAATGATCACTAGTGTCCTAAGTCAATCCAAGCAATGCATGGACGTCCTCCAAAGTGTTACCCATGTTAATGGTGTCCCCATCCACCTCCCATCAAAAAGTGTTGGTCAACCATTCCTATTTTATTAGGAACATGAAAATGAGATCAACACTCAACATGATTTATCTCATTTCCATAATGCCTTCGAAACTTAGAGTGACTAGTTGAGCTCTTTCCACATCACTCAAATGATCGAACAAATTTGGTAACTATGATGCATCTATTAGGGGCCAATATCTCCAACGTCTCTAAAAAATATAAAACAATAAAGGATGTATTAGATCTCCATGTCATAAATAATCAAAATACATTCTTCAAAATTCATAAATTAAATCTTTCATCAATTGGTTTGATTTAGTTTTTTGTTTTCTGATTTTCCTATATAATCGACCTATTTGATACTAAATCGACCTTGTACCCACCCTATTATTCTATATCGGCCCTTATCATTTCCAATTAAAGTACCCTGTTTGATACTAAATCAACTTCTTTTCAGATCTAACATACTATATCGGCCGTGTGATACATAATCGACCCTCTTTTATAGATTATATCGGCCCTATTCTACCAACTGAATTGGCCTTCTGGTACACAATCAACCTTCTTTTACTTTCAAACTATGTTGACCTACTACTATGCAATCGACCACCCTTAGAATATTGTCGGCCCACTACTACGTAGTTGACCCCTTGTCTTCTGCTCGCTTTACAAACTCAGTCAACCAAGTCAACTCTATTATTTCACAACGATGATTTTTTGACCATTTACCATAAATGCCTTTGGCATTTATTGAACTTCTTACCTAGTACCTTTTTCTACCCTTAATCTACCTAAAGTTTCTTAGGGTCAATTTCGGTGCTTAGATTTTGCCTACTAGTCAATTTTCTATATTTAGCTCAATTTTAAATAAAATTATTTAAAAAATTTAAAATTCACAATTGCTTACTTGTGTTACACTCATTGCGGTCGTTAGGCATCTACCCTATCTCAACTATCGTCTCCTTACTATGAAGGCTCTCTAGTCTCAAACTGGGTCTCTCAACGTTTTATTTTCTTAAAATAATAAAAATAAAAAATGAAGTGTTTTTTATTTATATTTAATATTCAAGATTATTTACTTATTAAATATTTACCCCAAGATTCTGTTTTTCAATTATATCTTTGTTTTTACTAGCTTTTTTTTAAACCATAAGATGTTTTGGAATCCTAACATTGTAGAGAATTTTTTCACATATTACATGTACATTTTACAATTTTTTTTTTTAATTTTTTACTCTTTTTTGCTAATTTTTACAGGTTCATCTAATGTTTCCTACATTGGACACCATATTTATTGCATCTCATTCCTTATCTACAACACTAAGGCAAGTAAATGTATGCATTTTTCAATTATGTCCTTTCATTTATCTTCTTTACTTATTGTAATTTATTCAGCTTCAATATTGTGTGTTGCCATGTTCTTTTCTTAAAACTCCTTTCCTTATTACACTTATCTGACACGTCATGAGCTTCGAGTGGGGCATATGTATATACATAATATTTTTTAACTTTATCAATTACTAATACTTTATCTCTTGCAAAAACCCGTCGAGTCTCAATCTCTCTGAGTGCAATGCCTTAAAGGGTGCACCAAGAAATAGGTGGGCAGACCATTGGTGCTTCGTAGGCTTATTGTCATATATACCACCACTTCCTATCTACACAACATTTTCCTAAACACTTCCCTAATATTTTTATTTTCTTTTACACACTTCTCCAACCATTTACTACCTTCATTAGCCATTTCTTAAGCCTAAAACTCTTTTTGATAATTTACATTACATTTTCAACCCCATCGACCCTATACTCAAATTGGTAAAACATATTAAGGGTCTAGGTCGCCCCTTGGTCGATCTAAACCAAGACCTAATTTATTTCATTAATAATGATACAAATTCGATTGCGTTAACCGTGTCAGTTAAACTTTTAGAAAGGTTTAGGGTTAGATTCAACTATATATACACTTTCATTTCATCATTTATTTAGGAAGAGAAGAAGAAGAATATTATATTGCATATTTGCTTATCCACCATTCTACTTGAGGAACATAGCTTAGGATTTCAATATTATTTTTGGATATATGGATCTTGTCTTGTGGAGAAGTCTTTGGATGCATAGAGAAATTGTGTAACTTAGAGATGACTTATCTTTGTTATCCTTACATACCACAACAACCTCTTGCGAAATGTTGAACACACCTATCTATAGAGAGGGGGTGAATCAGTAGATGATCTAAAATGAGTCTGTTTATAACCTTTTACAGAAAATATAAATTCATGTGTAAATAAAAAATGCAGAAGTCACACACACACAAAAACACAGAACATCAGATTTTACGTGAAAAATCCAAAGTGAAAAACTACAATGAGAATCAACTGCTAGAATCTACTGTTCTAATCCAACCTCACAATAAAATGCCTTATTGACAAACCTCACTAGTTACATTCAAAGACATCGATCCTTAAAAGACACCAATCTCCTTACTGAGCACCAACCTACCTGAACTATGGAGTTATAACTCCACTGTACAAGATGGATTCACAAGTGAATCCAATTCAATGTTATTTGTTATAAGTCTAATTTGTAATTTCTCACCTTCTTCTCATTGTCTATGTGCTCTATCTTCCTTCTTGCTTACTCTCTATCTGCATATGTGTTTCACTCTATATCTACATACATTTGGATATGCTTTATTCAGATATGCTTCATTCCCCTTCTTTGCGTTTTAGTCTGTCTGCATATTTCTCCTTTTTGATAGTGCTTTTTCTCACACTTAAAAAATGCAGTAGTAGTAGTGACAATAGCTCACAAATTATCATCTTGAAGTCGTGTATATTTAATAATGTTTTAGGGTTTTTCATCTTCTCCTTGCATTCACATCCAACTGCATTGAACCAGTTCTTATTAACGATGAATTTTACTTGCACATTTCTCGTGTCTCAGTTTATGCATCACCTTTCAATGGTCAAATTTATTTTCTTCATTTGATGAATGCTTAGTTTATCTCATAAATGTGCAGCTTCCCCAATCAAAGATTTATCGATTGAATTGATCAATCTTGAGCCCCATGTAAACCTTTTTGAGCTCACTGTTTCCCTAAACCTATCTTTAATCGAGGATTTACTCATTTTGTCTTTGGCCCCAGTCACTGTCTATTTTGAGTCATCCACTATTTTCCTTGTTCTGGAACCATCAATTTTTATCTTGTGTCTCTATATTCTCTTGGTTCACTTTCTCTTCTTTCTATTCGAGCTTTCTCTCCTTCTGGCTTTTCCTATTTAGGCTCTTTCTATCAAGCTCATCGTCTTCATATTCTTTCTTGGACTCTTCTCTTTCTAGGGCTATTTTCTCGAGCTTATCTCTCTCCTTCAAACTTTTTGTTTCTCTCTTTTTAGTCTTCGGGATCTTTTTTTGAATTTCTCTAGACTTTTTATCCAAGTCTTTTCTCTCGAGACCTTTCTCCAAAGTTACCCTTCGGGTTTTATGAAAGGTGCCCTTCGACGTCTTTGGAAGGGTTCATATACCCTTTGGACTTTTCAACTTACCTTTTGATTTTCTTCAAAGTGTCCTTCAGCCTTATTCAAAGGGTTCACATACCCTTTGGATTTATTCAAAGTGTCCTTTTCCCTTCTTAAAAGGGTTTACATACCCTTCGGCTTTCTTCAAAGTGTCCTTCGAATTTTTGAATGCACCCTTCAAATTTTTGTTAAGGGACAGTTTTCCAAAAAGGACTTGATAATTTTTATGAAAGAATTATCCTTGTCACTTTTTCTGAAAGAATTCCTTTGAAGGAATTCTTCAAGACTATTTCGGGTTTTCCATCCTTCTTGACTTATGTACGTACGAGAAGTAAAGCCACTAAAAAATCTTGATTTCCTCTTCTAGACCCTTTCAGGGTTTTGACATTAGTTGACTTATCAACTTGAGAGAAGTAGTCCCTCTTCAAAATCTCGATTACTTTGTCTAGATCCTTTAGGGTTTTTACCTTTACTTAGCTTATCAACATAAAGAAGTAACGTGCTTGTAAATCCCCGATCACCTCTTCGCTGGACCCTTTTGGGTTTCCCACATTGCTTAGCTTATAATCATAAGAGAAGATGCTCTCGAAACCCCGATTACTTCTTCTCTAGACCATTTCAGACTTTTCACTTTGCTTAACTTATAATCATAAGAGAAGTAAAGCACTTGCGAATCCCTAATCACTTCTTCTCTAGACCAATTTAAACTTTTCCCATTGCTTGACTTGAGAAATAAAGGGAAGTTAAGTCATGCCAAAAATCTGATTTGCATTGCTTGGCTTGATCCGTTCAAAATTTTCATCCAACTTGACTTGACAAGATTGTGAAGTAAAGGCGTTGGAGAAATCAGATTAACACTGCAAGTTTGTTCAATTCATCCTTTGGCATTAATGCAGAATAGCCCCTGCTTCCTTTGACATCTCTGACAATATCACGGACATCAATGACTATTTCCAACATGAAACACCTTAGCCAAAGGAGAGAGTGAGGCTCGATGGGTTCATCTTCAAAGATAATTATTCTTAATTTTATTCCTCTTTTGTAAGAGTAGATAGATTTACATTTGTACTTCTCTCTCATGGATTAAGATTTAATATACATTGATGTGATTATAGATATTTTATGCATGTTTATTTTTTATGTTTATCACCCCCACTTTGTGCCACAAGCTTTAGTGAGCACTAGATTAGTTTTTTAACTTTATTTGTCATTATACTTAGTGAATATGAAAATATAGGACCTAGCTAGGGTTATTGCATGGTGTTTCTTGAATAGAGGCTTTGGAACCCTCTCTAGTGATGTTATTGTGGTAAGAGATCCCTTGGTTTGGTCTAGCAGATCCATATTGGTCATGACCCCAAATATCTAATGTATCAACTACTAGAAGTGTAAGTAAGATTTATCTTCTCTGAGCTAGTATTGATTAATAGATTAGTTGCATTTCTCTTTGCATACAAGAAGAACTTACTTTTAACTGGTTAATTTAAGAAACTTGGCTTTGAGATTGTTAGGACCTGGGCTCACAAAGCTCTGACACCAATTGTCAGAATTAAGAGCACACTTGATTACCTTTGTATAAGCAACTAAACACAAAATTTAACTAGAAGTAATAAGTAACTAGAAATCAAAAATAGCACAGAATATGAGAGACAATACACAATTGTATTCAACTCATCCAGAAGGAAATACAATAAAGAGATCACACTCTTTCCACACTTCTTGGGCGTACCAGTAATCTTACCTCAAGAGTTATCTCTCTCAATTACAAACAGAATCAACTCAATAATTGAGTTGGTGTTTCAACCAGTTAGTATAAACACTGCCAGTACCACCGAGTATACACACATACTCCAAGTTTGAGTACACCACGTACTCTAAGTAGATCTCCCCTGATCTTGTTACCTATTGTGTTGCTGATCTCCCTGATCTTTTACACTTACAGATCAACTTGGTTTTGCACACCTGTAAACTTAGATCTCGCATACACACACACACACACCTGTAGATCAATTGACTTTACTTACCATGTAGATCTCACCTGATCTTGATATACTGCATATCAATTTGGTCTTGCACACCTATAAACCTAGATCTTACACTCAAGAAGAATCTTTTTGATTTTACAGAACCCTTCTGATTCTCTACATTACAATACAACCCCATGGGTCTATTATATAGATCCCAATCCAAACAATAATTAAAAACATAGCTCAAGACTAAAATTAGTCTTTACATTCAAACAACCAGTTCGTTAAACTAACTGTTCATGTAATCGATATTTTTGAAACTGCACAGAGGACCGACGTCGATCGTTGTCTGTCTGGAGATGACCGACGTCGATCGATCCATGACCGATGTCAGTTGCCCTATCCACTGAATATGATTGACGTCGGTTGCCCTGACCGACATCGATTGCTCTACAACTCAACAACTTCCTCCATTGTTTGCATCAGTGAAGTTTTTAGCTCTACAACCTAACAATCTCTTACTTGGAGATAAACAGCTACACCTGTACTTGTACTTGTATCTGTACATCGTCTAATTTTGTTTCCTAGCTTGTATCCCTTTTCAAGCTCAATCTTGAAGACCAACCACCACACATCCTGTGGTGCTCCGCCTGTCATCCAAGTAACCTGCCATATCTGAATCTACATACCCATGTAGAGAAGTCCCTGACCTTGCATAGCATGAATCCCTGTTGCTGGTCCCTCTCAAATATCTGAGAATCTATTGAACTGCTTTTCAGTGCTTCTTTCTCAAATTGGCCACAAACTTGCTGACAACTCCCATTGCTGGGGCAATATCAGGTCTAGTACTTCTGTACTCAACCTCATCATGTGAATTGGGACACTGTTCTGTGAACTGTCCATCCATAGGTGTGCTAACCGGTTCTGCATCCTACACTACCTTATTCACACAATCATCTGGAGACAAAATCAACCCGTGATCTTTTCTATCTCTAGAAAAACTCATGCCAAAGATTTTCACTCCTACTAAATCTTTTTTGGCACACCTCTGAACTAACTTTACCTTTAGCTCAACAAAACCCTGCATGTGTGACCCCACTACATACAGTAACAAGATAATGTCGCGACCATTATCCAACCTGGTAAAGTAAACACAATGGTTACATTGACATTGACTAAAGCCATGCTTTGTCATACACCCATCAAACCTGTACCACTGTCTTGAAGCTTGCTCAAGACCATATAACCTGGCCTTCTGTCTCACGTGTCCATTCTCTCCTTTTTTAACTTAAGAATTTATTCGTCTTTCAATGCTTTTATTTTAGTTGGCAACTCTATCAAATCTCTCGTTTGGTTTTCTTCCAAAAAATTCATGCCATGCTCCCACTGTTTCCTAGATTCTACCTGCATTGGTTCTTCAAAACTTTCTAGTTCTTGACCATCAGTGAGCAATAAGTTCAGGTAGTATAAAGAAGGTGAATAATGAATTTGAGGCTTACTTACCCTTTCAGTCCTCCACATGGGCGTTTGAGACTCCTTGACAACTTGCTGTCTGCCCAAAATCTATTTCCTGGCTGACCCTAGTCTGCACTTGACCGATGTTGATTTCACTTGATCGTCGATGCCAGTTTCCTGACTGATGTCGGTGTCTACCTGGTCATCGACGTCGGTTCCCTGACTGATGTCGGTATCCACCTGCCCGACATCATCGACTTCTTCAGTCTGCACATGACTGACGTCAGTTCTTGCTTGTTTGACGTTGGTTCCACCTGATTGACATCAATAATTGTGTTTCCTGTGAGTGATGACTTTTTACTTGTGAGCTCTCTTTGGATCAAAACCCTGTCCAAACTGCCCTGCTCAAAGTTATTCAGCCCCTTTCGCTGATCTATGTCCATCATCTCCTCCATGAAAACCAAGGCTTTTCAGTTCTTAAATTTGTCAAAAACATCAGACTTCCTATTAAGAACATGCATTCCCTTATCACTCATGTGACCAAGCCTAAAGAGCCACATCTTTGCAACAGAAAGAGAATCAGTAATACAAGTAGATAGATAAAGAGTACCTATTTTTTTATCACATGATAATTTAAGTGCATCCACTGTGAGAGTCACTGTGCATCCCTCATCACCCAAATTTTTTATAAAAATTAGACTCCTCTTCAAGAGTGAGACCTGCATGACCTTTTTCAGCACCCACGTGTTGCCTGTCTGCAATTTCAGCCGCACTTCTCCTTTGCCAACAATTTGAGAAGGCTCACCAACCCCTAAATAAATCTTTTCAAAGTCTCCAAGGACATTAACATGAAAAAATACTCTATTTCGGGTTGCATGGAAAGAGGCAACATAATCTATAATCCAAGATTCTACTTTATATAAAGAACATTCAAGAGCATCCTGTGCAACAATACCTGCAACATTTGCTTCTTAATTTCTTTCAGGTTGATCTTCTACCAACTAACAATCTTTCTTTACCTGCTCTTTCTTTCCATAATTTCATAATTGATCATTCTTGCTTTTAATTCCTCCATTCTTAGCTTACTTTATTTTGCCATTGCTTTACTTCCACTCAATCAAAAACTCCTGAGAGTGACCTGTAATCAAACAAACACTAACCTGCTCCACCGCTTGTTAGTTGAACCTCGCTCTGAGAACCTTCACCCTAGCTCTGATACCACTTTGTCAGTGGTATCACCTGGTGAACCTAGCTCTGATACCACTTTGTTAGCACCTGGGCTCACAAAGCTCTGACACCAATTGTCAGAATTAAGAGCACACTTGATTACCTTTGTATAAGCAACTAAACACAAAATTTAACCAGAAGTAATAAGTAACTAGAAATCAAAAATAACACATAATATGAGAGATAATACACAATTATATTCAACTCATCCAGAAAAAAATATAATAAAGAGATCACACTCTTCCCACACCTCTTGGGCGTACCAGTAATCTTTCCTCAAGAGTTCTCTCTCTCAATTACAAACACAATCAACTCAATAACCAAGTTGGTGTTTCAACCAGTCAATATCAATATTGCCAGTACCACCGAGTATACACACATACTCCAAGTCTGAGTACACCATGTACTCTAAGTAGATCTCCCCTGATCTTGTTACCTGTTGTGTTGTTGATCTCCCTGATCTTACACACTTGCAGATCAACCTAGTTTTGCACACCTGCAAACCTAGATCTCACACACACACATACACACACCTGCAGATCAACCGACCATACTTACCATGTATATCTCACCTGATCTTGCTATATCACAGATCAACCTGGTCTTGCACACTTGCAGACCTAGATCTTACACTCGAAAAGAATCCTTTTGATTTTACAAAACCCTTCTGATTCTTCACATTACAATACAGCCCCATGGGTCTATTATATAGATCCCAATTCAAACAATAATTAGAAATGCAGCTCAAGATTAAAATTAGTCTTTACATGCAAACAATCGGTTCATTAAACTAACTGTTCATGTAACCGACAGTTCTAGAACCGCATAGGCGACCAACATCGGTTGATCCATGACCGATGTTGGTTGCCCTATCCACTAAATATGACCAATGTCGGTTTCCCTAACTGACGTCGGTTGCTCTGCAACTCAGCAACCTTCTCCATTATTTGCATCAGTGAAGCTTTTAGCTCCACAACCTAACGGAGATGTCGTTGGAGAACTATGAGACTAGGGGGGTTAACAAGGAGGCAACAAAATCAATCCAATCCTCTTGAGAGGATTTGGCAATGGGGTGACAGGGAGTAAGAACATGGGTTACTTTAGAACCCTTTTTTTTTAGCGACAATTTTTTAATTATCCATTGTTTTCCAACCTTCATTTTTCTCTACCACCTATTTTACAGACAACGCTTGCTTGGAAGAATACCTTTAACATGCCATAAGGGGGCAGTCACAAATTATATGGTCAAGTGATTGACATCTGAAACAAGTGTTTAGGAGATTAAATTATGTGTCTTTCTTTGAGACGTGATCCACCCTTAGTTGAACGTCAATGAATTCTTTCAAGTCCTTAGTCAAATTTATCTCGACACAGACACACTTATTAGGATGTGATGAGTAAACTTATCTAATTCATGCTAAATAACCCACCATATGGATTTAAAATATCATCAAGAAATGCCTATATAGGAATCAAAAGGCCTAAAATTTGACCCAGACATGTACCTAAAGGGAGGTTTGTTCAGAAACTTTGAAATTGCATGTCCAAAGGGACACAATCATGAGGGTATTCCTAAAAAACAAACTTGACTTGGAAAGGAGGGCTTGAACTTGAGAGGGCTCCTTGAAGGGAAAAAGAAAAAAACAACTTAGTGAGGTTATAAATACCAGTGATTTAGAAACCAAGGGTTCCTAGTGATGACATATCCAAACATTAAAGGATCCCTCAGAGGGGATATGACTGACATAATAAGATTTTAGGTAACTATTTTAATACTGCTTACAAACAATATCAACATGTACTTATAAAAAAACATTGGGTTGAGGAGGATTATCATAATCTTTATCTCATTGTAAGCCTTTGAGACAAATTTTTGGGCTTGTTTTGGAACCATCATTCCCATTGTCTGCAACAATAGTTGCAATAGATCAGTTGAGGTCCATTTAAAGAGAAACAGGGAAAGATTAATGCATAATAAATGAACGCTTTGTCTTGATAGTCCCACTTAAGTTGTATGGCAACAAGGCATAATAAGCAAAAAAAAAATTAAGACAAACATGCAAACCCTAATAGAGCAAGTTTCTCAACTTTCTTCCACTTCTTCATTTTAGGAAAAATCAAATGACACGTTAACTTTGACATTACATGTGGTAAACATCTGAAACAACTCTTAATAGTGGTGGGAGAAAATGAACAACCAACTTCATTATATAATATTTTTATTATTTTTAAATTTTGTTAATAAGTTTAAAAAAGAGATACTATATTAATATCAAAGTAGAAATGAAATTGACAAGTACATCATTGAAGAAGTACATAAGCCAACTAGTATGCCATTCTCAAGAAGATAAAGCATAACTTAAAACACCTCCTAGTAGCCAATTTCTAAGGATTTTTTAGTCAAGAAGGAAGATTAGACAATACATGTGTTGAGATCAACATGCCCCATTTTCCTAAAAATGGGGACCCTATGAAGATTTTGGGTCATTTACCCTAGGACATACCTTACTATTGATTCCACATGATTAAAAATCCTTTTATGACTTAAAAAGTTCAAAAGTCATATTGGTCCATGAAAAATATTAATGGGTACCTTTTAAAATATTTCATTAATATCTAGTTCATTGGTTTTATAATGATATAATTTGCTTAAAAGTGCTCTTACAAGCGGTTACGATATGAAAGTCCAAGGTATGGTCCTTAAAACTCGATGAAAACTACTTAATTAAGGTTTTCAAATCGTGGTATTACTTTAGATATGTCAAAAATCATATTTAATATTATGATGTACCTTGATTTTAAGTTTTAGATTAAGATCCAAGTCAGATTTCGTACTTAAGGTTTATGAATTTAAACTTGCCCTTTTTTATTTATCGCGCAGGTCGCTGACTTTTGCATTTCTTTTCTTTATGTAGAAACCCAATGCCAACTTAGCCTCAATTGACACATGGTAGTGTCACATGCATTGGTCACTCGGTCATATAAATTTTGGGGATTCATCGCATATACTTTAGCTTTTGAAAACAATCACGACCTAATGACCCAATTAGAGCGTGCCACTTGGCATTCAATCACAATGTTTCAAGTTCAAAGAAAAGTTACAAAAGGTTTGTGATTCAACGATCCAATCACAGCATGCCACTTGGCACTTAGTTGTAATATTCCAAGGATCCTACTATTTTCTCAAGCCTCGTGACCCAATGACCCAATGGGAATGTGCCAGTTGTCATTTAATCACTGCATTTCAGCCTACAA
Source organism: Torreya grandis (assembly GCA_037957365.1). Lineage (NCBI taxonomy): Eukaryota > Viridiplantae > Streptophyta > Pinopsida > Cupressales > Taxaceae > Torreya > Torreya grandis. Next base: position 8,131,647 of record JARHVA010000070.1, read on the forward strand.
AGAAGAGCAACCCAATCAGGGAATTCCATGTGGTGCCCAATTGCAGCATTTTGAGACCTTGATTTCTTTCAAGAATTTTGCAATAAAGAGATCCAATTGCATCATGCCACTTAGCACTCAATTGCACCCTTCACGTCCCCATAACCAAGGTGCAATGCTAAATATCTCAATGCTGCGATTGCACAACAAGATGACACTTATCACTTAGTCACTCAGTCTTGGATATCAAGATGTTATGTGGAAGCCACTTGATAGTTGGAACCAATGGGCTGGTGACATGCAGACCCTTTACCTCATGGTAATAACAATATCAAAAGAAATAATGAAATTGAGCTAAGCTATCTAATAAAAAGATGACATGTGGCAAAGTGTCACAGTAGTCACGTCCAAAAAAAGTTTCATTTAACAAAGTTATGTGGCAACATGAGCTAATGAGAGCTTGCCACTTGGCAATCTAGTAGAGGTCCCAAGGCCATGTCAGCCCAAAACAAAAGGGGTCGAGTCATGCAACATCAAAAGGAAGAATGATCCAATCAGAAGGTGACACTTGGCAAAATATTATGTAAACTATTTAGATAGCCCAATATTCAAAATAGAACACTGAAGTACATGAAAAGGTGCCAAGTGTCAAGCATGTGTCAAGTGTGGCACCTAGGTGGCACATAGCTGAGGTGTGAATTAAACGTTGATGGGGATCATTTTGATGGTTATAAAGCCAATTCACTTCAAGGAAAAGTCAAGTCTATAATGAAAGGCCACAAGGACAAAATGAAGGAAGTGATTGGTTAAATCTTCAATGTGGATTTTTGACGTTAGAACAAAACTAAAGAGCTAATAGGCTTTAAGTCATAAAGTTAAAGATACTTGTGTTAGAAAGGAATGCTTGCTGTTGCGCCAAAAGGTTGACTTGTTAACACCCGATACAAACCCCAAATAAGTACCCATGGGAGGCTGTTAGTCCATGTCACAAATCCTTGAGGGGGACGCTGGTGATTAGTCCAACAGTCCCCTCCCTCAGTGTTACCCGAGGAGATTCAAACCCGTGACCATGGCTCTGATACCAATTGTTAGAAAGGAATGCTTGCCATTGCGCCAAAAGGTTGACCTGTTAATGCCCGATACAAACCCCAGATAAGTACCCACAAGACGCTATTAGTCCATGTCACAAATCCTTTAGGGGGATACTGGTGATTAGTCCAACAACTTGTCATTTATGACTCTTTATCTTTCAGTTCAAATTTTAAAATCCAAAGTTTAAAGCTTGTTGTCTCGAGGCATTACATTCACTTTTAGTTTTTATCTGTTAAAGAACTCCAAAGTATTTTGTGTTAATTGCTAAAAATTCATGGGCATTCTTTCACCATTAGAGAAATCCATGATCTCATTAATCAAAATTTTTGGGAACCATGGCTGAAGCAGGTACATCTAGAGCCACCAAGCCAGGATAAGTTCCATTCCTCTATTCCTATGGAACAAACACCATCTTTTGGGACATTAGTTTTAATGTTGTTGCATTGGCCACTAAAGACAAGAATTATAATGATTTATTTTGCCATGTAGAAGGGACTTTAGATAGAGACAATGATGATGAGAAAGGATCCAATGATGCAGAATACAGGTTGGACACCCTAGCACTCAAATCTACTAGATTGCACAAGGCTGCATCTAATCCAGAGTTACTCCCCTACATAGACTTAGTCTACCAAATGTTTCTCTAGTCTTTTAATTCAGGTAATGACATTGATTTCATAACTAGGCTAGCCTTTCAGACTTATTATGATCTGCCTAGGACAGATATTGTTTATAATCAGGAGACTGTCACCCAATGGCTCCTAACACATACCATCAGAGAATTTTTGAGGGACTAGATAGAGAACAAGGGGAATTTTGTAGGCAAATCCAAAATCAATCAAATCTCCATGACCCAATTCAAGAAGGGGGTAAGGATGGGGATGGCTATGATGAATAGGTTGCATGGGGTCGAGGACACAATCCACATAGATGAGAAGTGGGTTCCACTTCTATCCCTGATCATAGATGATGCCAAGACTCTCCCTCTATGAGAAATCATATCGTGCAACTTGGCAGCCCATATTAGGAAGGTCATGATAAATCAGGTGGATCATTTCTACATGATGTCCTATCTAATGGATACCATTTACACCACCCAAAATTTCACCCAATTCACCAATTGGGATCTAAAACTGAAGTGGACTGTGCCCCACATCTTCTCTAAAGTAAGAATTTATAAATACAAGTAGAAGATGAAGGTAATTTCTGAACACTTCTACCCAATAGTATACATGGACATCCATGAGATGACCATGCCCAGGTTATCTAAAAAAATTAGAACAACCTTAAGCATCTTGGGAGCCTACTAGTACTATCCAAACTACATAGTGATAAGGGTAGTAAGAATTAAGATAACCCCCTTTAGGCTAACTACCATAGTGCTAGAGAAGCTGGCTGAACAAAAGTTTGCCTTCCATTTACTCATAGGGGTGGATGGATTGTGCAAAAATAAGAAAATAAGATTAGTTCATCCTCAATTATCCAACATTGGTTATTTTTAGATTGAAAATTGGAACTCAGTTATTGTTGTCTCCAAGAAAAGACCCACCTTTGGTTTGGAAAGAGATACTAATAGGGAATGGGACCTTGAACATTTGACTTTCAAACACTACATCAAAAACAGGGTAGCTCTAAACATCACCTACCATCATGACCCTAAAGATGAAGACAAGTTATACATCAACGCAACCATTGACATAGAGGTAAAGCATAGATTGAAATATGCCAATATCCCATAGGTAAAGGAGAGGTTAGAAGATGTGATTTTTTATGAGGTTTTAGAACATAAGGATACCTAGGTAGGAACATATACATATGCAGTCTATACTACCAGTACTGAGGAAGAAAGTCCAACCAACCACCAACTTAGTTGGAAAATACTGTAGGCATTATCTCCTACTTTGGAGAAGGGAGGAATTGATACAAGAAAACATGTTGAGTAAGCTTTTATTTTATGAGCAACATCTAACGTCCCACCCCAAGCACAAAACATTACTTTAGTGTAGGCAAGACCTTCAATAGAGGCAGTAGTTACACCTACTCCAACACCAACAACGTCAACATCAAGGTTGCCTATCCTACTTCTTGCCAGAGAGGAACAAGATATAACATGTCAGGAGCATGTTTGTTTACCTCCTTCATTCTTATATAACCAACCTTTGGGCATATTTTATAAGTCCCTGACACCAGACCATATGAACCTCTTACCCTAAAGGACCCTCACTAGAACTATATATAGGCATGTGACTATGCCTTGCCCATTGTCAACCCTTTTGTCATATCCTCCACTTCCAAGGTCTCGATAATGGCCAATTTACATCTAGTTCTACTTGGGCTTATGCCTAGGCTAGGTCCCCAATTACCAAAGAAGAGGCCCATTATTGTCATCCTTTAAGTTCCTCTATTCACAACTACTGATTCAGTTAGCACCAATTCTTCATCCTCATAAATGACACTTCTCACTTCATCCCCCAACTCTGAATTTTTCTTAGTCACATCCATAGTTGCTTCCCAGACATCTGCTTTCCAAGGATTAACACTAGCTTAGCAATTGCCTCCATCTACATAACCTCCAAGTGGTTCTCCAAACAAATCATGGAAAATAGATGCAATTAGCTACATTAGAAAACCAAGATTTGGTCATTATGGACCCTCCATAGATCAAATTAGAATTTGAAAAGAAGGTTGGAGCCATAAAGAGGTTAACCAAGAGGAAGGTCACCCATCTGGACCAAACAATTGTATATCAATCAGAAGAGACACTATTTGAGTTGACCAAGAAGAAGAGAGTCAGGCCTAACCAACAAGAACAGTATGAAGAGGACCCTCTCTCAGCTCTAAAGGCATGTGATGATGTAGTTGTTGAATTGATAAAAGGAGTGAAACATAGAGCAATTGATTTGGTGTAGCAACACAAAGCCACATTGTCAAAGGAGACAATAACCAAGGTAGAATGGATTGTGGAAGTATTGTTTGTTACATTGAATACCTTGGCCCAATACAAGGTAAAGGAAGATTAAATATACAATAGAATCCTCAAGGTAGAAGGTGCATAAGGGGCATATGATATCAAGATAATCAACTTGGTGAAGTTGATCAAAATGAAAAAGTTTGAAGATTTGAATTTTATCCCCTTGGAGGACTTGAACATTGTTTAGTCCTATATAATTGGCAGAATGAAAGCATTGAACCAGTGGATTGATGAAATGAGATCCCTGGGTTAGTCTCTCACCTAACAAAGTGAAAAAGTTATAACTCTGCTAAAGGAGGTTGAGATCACACATCTTGTGAACAAGGATGGTTCCATTGCTAGCAAGGATGCCTTCAGAGCCCAGCTACAAAAATTTATTGTCAATTTCAGGAAACAATCCATGGCCAGAGGAGTGACCTTTGGGAAGGAGATCATAGACTTGGCTGCATTTGAAAATAAGAGATAGAAAAAGCTGTGGCATTTAATGAGGTTGTAGGACCTCTCTTGAGAAAGCATGATGCAATGGCAGGTCTTACAATCAAATTACCAAAAGAACCTATCATAGATCTGAAATTAATTGACAACGATTATAAGAGATGCTCTAAAGCATGGATAGGGTAGATAGAAGCTGAGAAGCAAGCAAGAAACAAGCCATAGATGGTCATTGCAGGAGCTTATTTCTCCTCGGCTCCTCTTGAAATCTCTTCTTGTTCAGCCACACTAGGGAGCACTCCTTCTTTAGTTGCTATGGGTTCACTATCATCTTCTTCTACATTTGGGGCTTCATCATCAACCACACAAGCAAGATCTCAACCCAACACTTCAGGAACAAGATAGCCATATGTTGGGCTTTCTTTTGATGAAAATCATGTCCTAATTACCTTCAATACATTGTAAAATATTCCCCTATTTGAATATATAATATTCTCTAGTTTTAGGACATTAGAGACTTTGTCCACTGACAATTGTCATGTATTTGTTTCTTTTGTAACCATCTTAGGCATTATAAGGCCTATATATAGGGGCCCTCCCCCTCAATCGTACCTCAGAACATAATTTTGTGAAATTAATGTAAAGAGAAAGAAGACTTCTTGCAATTTGCCCACTGTTTTATTATTTTCATATGTTCTTGTTTCTCAAGTTTTTCTAATAACACATTATTTAATTTCTTTAATGGTTAAATATGAAAATAATTTTTGAATGTATCTTGTTAGTTTGTGCTTTTAACTACACTAACAAAGTCTGTTATGTATGCTCTGTTTTCCTTTTATTCTGATAATGAATGTGCTTAAAGGAATTTATTGTAGGTAGCTATTTTAAAGCATACTCTTCAGATATATGCATTATATTTACTCTAAAATCCTTATTGCATTTATATATTCTAATTCTAGCACTAAGATCCCACAAATGTTAGTTTTATTTTCACTATTATTAGAAGGAATTAAAGGAAATCTGTTGGTCTTTGTTGTTGCAAAGAAAACCTTCTTTTTTGCTCTACTCTACTTTTTTTTTTGAATTTGTTAATATGGATCACTTTAGATTATCACTCATTGTAAATATCCAATTGTTTGTTTAAAGTTTGGGCATAATTTGGCAAAGTATAAAAACAATTTTACATCATAATAATAAAAAGAAAATTTAGATAGATTGTGTCACTATTGAGTTTCCACTATCCCTACAGTAGGTTCTACTTGCAGACTAAAAATGGTGGCCACATAATCATTCCAAATAAACTAAATTAAGTCCCTAAAGGTCTTCTAGTACCAAAACTATAAACTGAGATATATTATTTTGATGTTTGCATTATATCCTTGACACATATATATATATATATATATATATATATATATATATATATATATATATATATCAACAAGAGAAAGTTGGCACTAGAAGGAGGGCCTTTTTGTTTGTTTTGAGTAAAATTGTGGTGTATTTCATTTGAAATATAGCATAATTTATTTAAATACACAAAGATTAGGATAAACACTACGTTTTATTTTAATATTTTGTAAGATCTTTGCAACCTTTAAAAGATCCATGTGAAAAGTGTTAATACAAAAGATCCTTTAAATATTGGCTCGAGTCTAAAGATATTCTGGCATTGCCCCTCTGATTTGTTTAAATTTCATCTAAAGACATTAAAGATAGGTATGTCATTGAAGGCTCTATTTTGTCTATATTTGCACAGTTCTACATGATTTGAATTAAGATCTTTTGGTCTGTGACAAATAAGTGTAAATGTCAGTCTTTAGTTGATCATTTGTGAAGGATCACTAAGTTGGGGCTTTAGAGATCTAAATTGAGTACATTTTCAATAACATCAAGACATTCTTTGCAAAATTTTGCTCTAAGGCACTTCGACAAGCTTAATACAATAAAGGTTGTGTTAAGCACAAGCTAATACTGAGAGGGGGGGTGAATCAGTGTAAGATATTTTTTCGCTTTCGAATATTAATCTTAAATCCAAAACCTCAAATTACTTTACAATTAATATATTCAAAGCAATCAAAGAATACAATGCAAAACCACACAATGCAAATAGACACAGATTTGCGTGGCAACCCTTTCGAGAGAAAACCACAGAGAAATTCTCCTAATATAAATATTTGTAGGCACCAACCTACTGGAGCACCAACCCCAAAAACAATTTTGTAGACACCAATCTATAGGAGCACCAACCCCTTTCATCGAGCACCAACTCAGCAAGAGACACCAATCTCTTCAAAATGAAGGCACCAACCTTCTAAAAAAAAATCACTCTTCTATCTCAAATTTGTTGTCAAAACAACAGATGATATAACACTTGCTTTATCTTCCTTTAGATTCGATCTACACTTGAGTGTTTTCACTGCTATGCTCTTCCTTATACTTGCTATTTTTTTCTTTTTAATATTCTCACAAAAATTTGCCTTTAAAATTTTTGCTCTTCTTTTATATATCTTCCACTTTCGAATCTACTTTTTTGCCGTTCGTTATGCACTTATTTATAACCCACGGAAAGATACAAATTAAGGTCGTGACTCCTCAAGTGAAAAGGTCCTTTTAGACAGTCAACTCCTCCCAATAGGTCGGCCAAGGTTGACAATTTCGTCGATAATTCCGTTCACTTCCATCGACATTTCCATTCACTTTCGGCAACAATTATGTTCACTTTCGTTGACTTTTTTGTTCACTTTCGTCAATAATTTCATTCATTTCTGGCAACAATTATGTTCACTTCCATCAAGATTTTCGTTCACTCTGGCAATCAATTCCATTTGCTTCTGGCAATGGTTCCATTTGACATCAATGACAATATTCTAACAATCTCCCCCTTTGTCATTGATGGCAACCACATACTAAAACTGCTCCCCTTTGATGCACTGTCTCTTCTGCCTGAATCCTTCTTTGTTGTAGCTCCGCCTTTCTGTGACATCCTCTTTTTTTACTTCTCCCCCTTTGAAATCAATGGCAAAGGGTCTTTCCAAGAGCTAGTACTTAACTCCCCCTCATTTGATGCTTCCCTTCAGTGGCAAGAAGCAAAAGAAATTACTCCCAACTTCTGCGTAGGTACTCAAATGTTTCCTTTGGAAGTGGCTTATTGAAGATTTCTGCCATCTGTTTGGATGTGGAAACATATTCTAATTTTACTTATTGTTTTGCCACCTATTCTCTCAAGAAATGATACTGTATAGGGATATGCTTAGTTCTGGAATGCATAACTAGATTCTTCAAAATACTTATCACATTAGTATTATCACAGAATATGGAGATTGGATGATTATACTCTACTTTGATATCTTTCAAGGTTTGTTTCATCCATAGAAGTTGTGCACAACATAGCACTGCCACTATTTAATCTACTTTTGCTATGGATAGAGATACAAAATTTTGCTTCTTACTCAACCATGATACTAGGCTATCTTCAAGAAAGAATGCTCCTCCACTTGTACTTTTTATATCATCTACACGACCTGCCTAATCTGAATCCGTGTACGCTACCAAGGTGAAGTCTTTACCTCTTGGGTACCACAACCCATAATCCAAGGTTTTCTTTAAATATCTAAATATACGTTTTACGACTTGCACATGTGTTTCTTTTAGAGCTACTTGAAATCATGCAACCATACCTACTGCTTGCATGATATCTAGCCTAGATGCCATCACATATAGTAAACTCCCAATCATTGATCTTTAAAGAGTTTGATTAGTATTAGGAGATTCATCATCTTTGCTCAACTTTGTACCTGTAGCCATAGGTGTGCTAACAGGGGCACACTCCATATGGAATTTCTTCAACATCTCCTTCACATACTTGCTTTGGGATATGAACATTCCTTTGTTATATTGAGAGATTTGTAAGCCAAGGAAACATGACAACTCACCTAACATGGACATCTCAAATTCTTTTTGCATATCTTCGACAAATATCTTAGACATTTTTTCATTGTCTCCTCTAAAGATTATATCATCTACATACACCACAAAAATTAACTGGTGATCTCCTTCAGTTTTGATGTAAATATTATTATCAGCATATCCTCTCTTGAATCCTTGGTTTTGTAGGTATTTATCAAGCCTAGCATACCATGCTCTAGGATCTTGTTTCAATTCGTATAAAGCATTTTTCAACTTACATACATAATCTTTGTTTTCTGATAAGAGGAATCCTTTTGGCTGTTCTATGTAAACTTCCTCTTCTAGATTGCCATTTAGAAATGTTGATTTAACATCCATTTGATAAACTTTGAAATTTTTGAATACTGAAAATGCAAGAAATATTTGAATTGCTTCTAATCTAGTAATAGGAGCAAAAGTCTCTTCAAAATCTACACTTTCTACTTGAGCATAGCCCTTACATACCAACCTTGCTTTGTTTCGAGTGACTTGGCCATTTTCATTCAATTTGTTTCGAAAACCCCACTTAGTGCCAATTACATTATGATCCATTAGCCTGGGCACAAGTGTCAGGGAAACCTACAGAACAATAAACATGCTCTGATCCCTACTTAGTCAGGATCTTGCTCTACCAATTAGAGCACATATGATTACTTCTCGTATTAGAAACTAATCACGGAATTTAACCAGAATTATAAAGTAACTAGAAATATAAAACAACATAGGAATTGAGAGACAATGCATAATTGTATTAATAATCACTCAGAAGAATATACAATAAGGAAGATGCCACTTCTTCCTCCACCTCAAAGGTTTGCCACACCTCAAGACCTTCTTCCCTCTCTCTCTTGGTCACAATAATCAACTCCAATGCAGAATTGATGTTCACCTCTCCAACCAGTTAGTAACACGCTGCCAGTTCACCAAGTACACAACTGTACTTCAAGTAGATCCCCTGCTCTCTACTGTTACCTGTAAATAACTAGATCATAGTCACCATGTAGATGTCTTTCTACACCTCTGAAGAACCCTTGTCCTTGCCTCACCAAGTCCTTATGATTCTTCAACCAGTACCCCGATGGATCTTCTCCAAGAACTTGCACAACCTGCAACTCTCTCTGATCATACACTCTCAGTACCCCTATTTGGTAACTAGGAGGAACTACACTAGCTCTCTCTACAAGCCCAATGGCTTTCTAGCACACATTTACAATACAACCCATGAGTTCATATATAGATCTCATGCTTACAATAATTAGACTAATCTAATTACAATAATTAGACTCACAACTCAAGACTACAACTAGCCCTTGACATGCAAACAACCAGTCTAAAAATAGACTCTTCGAGATCAACATGCGAACTGCCTGTTCTCGCACAAGTTGTCGACGTCGGCTCCTCCATGACCAATGTCGGCCGACTGGTAACCGACGTCGGTTGCTTCCTCTTTGCTGTCTGACTGACGTCGGTTGATCAGACTGACGTCGATTTCCCAGCAATTGATTTTACAACTCCCCGCAACTCTGCATCCTCCGTAACTTCTCCTGTTTGCATCCTTGGTGAAGCTTTTAGCTCCACAACTTAACAATCTCCCACTTGGAGATAAATAGCTGCACCTATACCTGTATCCGTACACCGTCTAAATTATTCCCTGGCTTGTATTCCTCTTCAAGATCAACCCTGAAGACCAACCACCACACAACCTGTGATGCTACACCTGTCATTCAAGTAACCTGCCACATCCGAACCTACATATCCATGTAGTGAAGAACTTGACCCTGCATAACAAGAATCCCTGCTGCTAGTCCCACTGAACTGCCCTCCAGTACTCCTTCCTCGAATTGGCTCCATAATTTCTGACAACCCCCACTGATTGGGAAAACTCAGGTCTACACTAGACCTCATGTGATTTCAAACCCTGTTTCAAGCTAAGCTTGAACTGTCCAGGCCTTGGTGTGCTTTCTGATTCTGCATCTTGCATCATGAACCCCGCCAACATCGTCTTCACATCAGCTCCCACTGGAGATAAAATCTCCATGTCTCTTATGCCAAAGAATTTCGCTGCTTCAAATTCTTGATGACACACCTCTGAACTAACCTTACCCTTAGCTCAATAAATACCTGTATGTACAAACCTACTAGTAAATCATCCACATACAGTAACAAGATGATGTTGCAACCATCATCTACTTGGTAAGATAAAACCACAATAGTTACACTGACATTGACTGAAGCCATGCTTAGTCATCCACCTATCAAATTTGTACCACTGTCCTGCAGCTTCTTCAAGACCATATGCCTTGGCTTTCGTCTTTTGTATCCATCCACTCTCTTCTTTAACTTGGGAATCTATTTCGTCTCTCAGTGCTTACTTCCAGTTGACAAATCTACCAACAAATACCTGTTTGGTTCTTCTCCAAGGACTCACACTCCTCATCCATGCCAAGCTCCCATTGTATCTGGATTCTATCTGCATTGCCTTTTCCATCTTCCTGGTTCTTGACTATAAAAAAAAGCAATATAAAGAAGGTGAACAATGAATATGAGGTTCACTTACCCTTTCTAACCTCAACATGAGCGTTTGAGACTTGTTGACAGCTTGTTGTCCGCCCACCATCCGTACCAGTGACCGATCTCGGCCATCTCCCAGTCTGTTTTTGACCGATGTCGGCTCCCTGTACTGACCCTGACTGTCGATGTCATTTCCCTGGCCGACGCCAGTGTCCCTCCTGCCGACGTCGGTTCCTTTATGACCGACGTCGGTCTTTCTGTTGCCGACGTCGGTTACTGTCTGACCGACGCCGATACCTATGTTTGTCTGTGAGTGATAACTTTTTATCCGCGAGCTCTCCATGGATCAAAATCCTAATCAAATCAACCATGCTCTACTCAGAATAATTCAGTTTCCTCACCTGATCTCTGTCCGTCATCTCTTCCATGAATACCAAGGCTTTCCAATTCTTTAGCTTGTCAAAGACATCTGACTTTCACTTTAAAACCTGCATTCTCCTTCTACATATGTGACCAAGCCTATAAAGCCACATCTCTGCAACAGAAGGTGAATCAGCAATATAAGTAGATAGATAAAGGATACCTACTTTCTTACCACCATCTAATTCAAGTGTATCCGCTGTGAGAGTTACAGTGCATCTCTCATCACCCAAATTTCTTGAAGAAATTAGACTAATCTCTAAGACTGGTACCTGCATGACTTCCTTGAACCATTGTGTGTCATCCGTCTGCAATTTCAGCTTCACTTCCCCTTCATCAATCATCTGACAAGGCTCTCCAACCCCTAAATAAATCTCTCTAAAGTCTCCAAAAACATATCCATGAAAAGATGCTCTATTTTGGGCTACATGGAAAGAGGCAAAAAAATCTGTAAACAAAGATTCCACTTTATCCAAAACATCTTGTGCAATATTACTTGCAACATATGCTTCCACACGCTGATCTTCTACCGACCAACAATCTCTTTTTACCTGCTCTTTTTTTTCATCAATCAGACCATTCATGCTATTCAGTTTCTCCATTCGTAGCCTACTTTTTTCTGTCATTGCTATACTCTCACTTAATCTGAAGCCCCTGTGAGTGACCTGTAATCAAAAACACTACCAGATCTGAACCACCTGTTAGTCAACCCAACCAAAAGCTCTGATACCACTTGCTGGTATCAGCTCTTGAACCTACAACCAAGGCTCTGATACCACTTGTCAAAAAAACTTACAGAACAATAAACATGCTCTGATCTCTACTTAGTCAGGATCTTTCTCTACCAATTAGAGCACATATGATTACTTCTTGTATTAGCAACTAATCACAAAATTTAACTAGAAACATAAAGTAACTAGAAATATGAAACAACACAAGAATTGAGAGACAATACACAATTGTATTAATAATCACTCAGAAGAATATACAATAAGGAAGCTGCCACTTCTTCCTCCACCTCAAAGGTTTGCCACACCTCAAGACCTTCTTTCCTCTCTCTCTTGGTCACAACAATCAACTCCAATGCAGAATTGATGTTCACCTCTCCAACCAGTCAGTAACACGCTGTCAGTTCACCAAGTACACAACTATACTTCAAGTAGATCTCCTGCTCTCTGCTGCTACCTGTAAATAACTAGATCATACTCACCATGTAGATGTCTTTCTACACCCCTAAAGAACCCTTGTCCTTGCCTCACCAAGTCCTTATGATTCTTCAACCAGTACCCCGATGGATCTTCTCCAAGAACTTACATAACCTGCAACTCTCTTTGATCATACACTCTCAGTACCCCTATTTGATAACTAAGAGGAACTACACTAGCTCTCTCTAAAAGCCCAATGGCTTTCTAGCACACATTTACAATATAGCGCATGAGTCCATATATAGATCTCATGCTTACAATAATTAGACTAACCTAATTACAATAATTAGAATCGCAACTCAAGACTACAACTAGCCCTTGACATGCAAACAACTAGTCTAAAAATAGACTCTCTGAGATCAACATGCGAACTGCCTATTCTCGCACAGGCTGCCGATGTCAGCTCCTCCATGACCGATGTCGACCGACTGGTAACCAACGTCGGTTGTTTCCTCTTTGTTGTCTGATCGACGTCGATTGATCAGATCGATGCCGATTTTCCAGCAACTGATTCTGTAACTCCCCGCAACTCTGCATCCTCCGTAACTTCTCCTGTTTGCATCTTGGTGAAGCTTTTAGCTCCACAACTTAACAACAAGTTGCCAAGTCTCATTCTTCTCAATTTAATCTAACTCTTCTTTTATTGATTTTACCCAATGTTTATCATGACTAGCTTCAGAAAAATTCTTAGGCTCTACCTTGGATAACAAAGAAAAATTTACATGCTCAGGTATACTTACAATTATTCTTCTAGTTTGCACCCCAGCATCAATGTTGCCAATGATCTAACTTTCAGTATGATTCTTCTGAACAAAGTGAGATGGTGATTTGGTGTCTTGCCTTTCCAATTCACTCAATTTTTCTACATTTTTTCCTCCCCTTCTTTTTATACAAGATTGGGTATTTCTAGAGGCTCTTTTGAAGGTTCTTTTGCCTTTTGATTCATGATCTCATCTATTCTAACACTAGCACTTTTTACGATAGTTTGCAGCCTTTTGTTATAACATATATAGGCTTTGCTTTTGATGGAGTAACCAAAAAAATTCTTTCGTTAGCTCTTGAATCAAAATTGCCCAAGTTTTCTTCATTCCTGTTGATAAAACATTTACTTCCAAACACTTTGAAATGTTTGACCGAAGTTGGTCTTTCTTTCCACAATTTGTAAGGAGTTTTGTCATTATTAATTTTGATTTTCCCTCTATTCAAGATATACTGCTTTATTAACTGCTTCTCTCTAAAATCTATCTGATAGCTTAGATTCATTCAACATAGTTCTAGCCATCTCTTGAACGGTTTGATTTTACTTTCTACCACTCCATTTTGTTGTGGAGTCCTTGCAATTGAGTATTGTCTCTTAATTCCGTATCTTCGCAAAACTCAATGAATTCATTTGAAATAAACTCGCCTCCTCGATTTGACCTTAGACATTTTATTTTTAGCTCTTTTTCATTTTCTACTAATGCTTTGAAAGCTTTAAACTTTTCAAATGCTTCTAATTTTTTTTTAGAAAGGCTACCCATGTCATTCTAGTATAATCATCAATGAGCAACATAAATTAGCTCTCACCTTGCATGCTTTCAATTCTGGTAGGACCACAAAGATCCGTATGAATCAAATCTAGTGGTTTAATGGTCGAATATTCCTTCATTCTGAACCTTGTTCTAGTTTGCTTTTCCTGTTGGCACTGCTTGCATAGAGTGCTTGAAGGTTTTGTTATCTTGGGCATATCTCGCACACCCTGTTTGTTGCTGCTTTTTAGAAGATTATCAAAATTTATGTGCCCTAACCTTCTATGCCATAGCCAACTCTCTTCAACTTGACTCAGACAACATTTCTCTCCTCTCATTTCTCCAAGCATGCATAGGTTATTTGTGGTTCTATGAGCATCTGTAATTAGTTCTCTTGTGTCTCTTTTTCTGATTTCACAACCTTCAAAAAAGAATTTGAGTGTGTGTCCTTGATCACACATTTGGCTAACACTTAGAAGATTATGCTTTAACCCTTCCACATATAACACATTTTTTTTTGGTTTTTCCATTATCGAGACTAAGTGTACCTTTTTCTATTATTTTGGCTGTAGTGTTGTCTTCGAACTTCACTGTGCCTTCATTGACCTTTTTTAACGAGATGAACTTGCTTTTATCTCCAGTCATGTGTTTCGAACATCCACTATCAATGAACCATTGTTGTCCTTCATCTCTAGCATGGAACGTTGTTTGAAGAATCATGGATTCTTCTTGCTTCTTCTTCCAAGTCTTTGATTGATCTGTAAACTGAAAATACAAGTGTAGTGTATTTGAAAAACACTTGTTCACGTTTAAGAGATCCTTCAATTTCTTGCTTTTTTGCTTAATTTTGTATAAAAAAATTAAAACTAGATATAAAATGAAGATCAAAACTAAATAATAATTAGAGAAAATTCAAAGAATTCACTAGCAAATTGATAACAGAGTTCGGCTTCAATAGCCTACGTCTCCGAGTCCATTCGAAGTGAGGACCGTTCTCATTAATTTTATGCAATAAATGGCTTCTAAAATCAATACAAGTCTTCAATTCACCTTATCTAATCTTTGTTTGCCTGTAAAAATATCTCTCAAACTTGAAAATAATGGTCCAAGGCCATATAAAGTAATAACAAGACTCTAACCTTCTTAAATCTCTTTACATAGTCAGCTTTTTGTGTCTGTTCAAGTAGAAATTAGTCTCTTTTATAACACTTTGACTTCTGTGGCTGAAGTAGTCAAGACATTAACCTTTTAGGTGGCAGGTTAGGAGTTCAAAACTGCCTCCCACCTTTCTAGGCACTTGGAAAGAGTGAAAAGGTTGGCGTTAGGTGCTTAGCATCAGATTTTAAATGTTTTTCCTCTTTTTTTGACACCTTTGACTTGGTTTTATCCCACATTTGCTGGGAATTCAGTTTTCAATGCTTTAAATAGATGTGTTTGTTCCCTTTTCAAATGCTTAAGACTTAGGCACCCACTTAGGCTGCTGATTTGACTTGGTCCATGCATGGTTGGTGGGATGACGTGGCAGGTGATGTGGTAGTTTCTTTGGTGCCTTGTTTCAAAGTTTGAAAATTTCAAATAACATGTGAATAAAAACAACAAACCAAAATTTTTTTGCACCAAATTATTTTGCCACGTGTCAAGTGGCTATTGGTCCACTTGGCATGTTTTCAATAGTGCCACGTCACTTTCGACACCCCCTTGTCACAATATTTATTCAACAATCCATATCTTGAGCATCGGGACTCCATTTTTCATTTCGAAAGAAGTGCTAAAATGCTATTGATGAATACTACAATGTGCAAATGATTCGAACAGAATTTGAAGACTTTTTAAAAATGAAATAGTACATGGATCCACCTAGATCATTCCTCCCCACTGGGAACTTTTGGACCTCCGAA
Organism: Torreya grandis; assembly: GCA_037957365.1. Lineage (NCBI taxonomy): Eukaryota > Viridiplantae > Streptophyta > Pinopsida > Cupressales > Taxaceae > Torreya > Torreya grandis. The sequence goes on from JARHVA010000070.1 coordinate 8,147,611, forward strand.
AGTTGAAATTAATTGGTATTGAGGTGAGAGTATTTTTCCCTCACCTTTCTGACTTCCATCCATTTGGCCTTGCTTCGGTGCATCCCTTTGAGACCAACACAGATATTCAACATTACCTCTTTGCAAAGTCTGCATATTCCTGTCACGTATAGTATCTTGTAATTTTGTTAGATATTCAGGAGAAAAATCATCAACGAAAGGAATGGATACACTTTCATCATGATTAATTATCATTGGAGGCTCATACAATTACAAATTTTTTACATTTACAACTGAATAAATTTGCATGTAAAATGGTAAATCTAATCGAAAAGCATTTGTGCTAATTTTTTTTGTTATCCGAAAAAGACCATATCGGATTGGTTTCAACTTTTTACCTTCACTTGTCAGTCTTTCCTTACTAATGTGAAGCCATACCATATCCCCTATAACAAATTGGTGATCAATACGATGTTTATCAGGCCTAGCTTTGTACTTGGCTTGACTTTTCTCCAATTGAGTACGAACAGTTTGATGAATGAGTTGTATTTGTTCAATAAACTTCTTGGCTCGAATGGCTTCTTTTGGTTCACCAACAACTGTATCCTGTCCATAGCAAACATCTAGAGAATATTTAGGCAAGTATCCATAACAAACTTCAAATGGAGATTTCATAGTATAAGAATGAAGTTACCAGTTATATGCATGTTGTATGTAACACAATTGTTCATCCCATAACTTTGGATGTTTATTGCTATAACCCCTAAGCAAATGTACCACAGTGCGGTTTACGACCTCTGTTTGTTCGTCAATTTGTGGATGAAATGCAGTGTTTTTTTTTAATTTAGTGTCCATTAGTCCCCACAAAGTTGACCAAAACTCCCCAATAAATTGAGAATCTCGATTAGAAATAATTGAATTAGGCAAACCAAAATGAACCCATACATGTTTAAAGAACAAATGTGCAGTGCCTTTGCCAATAATTTGCTTAGTGCAAGGAATCAAAACACACATTTTGCTAAATCTATCCACAACCACATATAAATAGTCATGTTTTCTTTGTGTCATAGGCAACCCCCCCACAAAATCCATGGAGATACCTTCCCAGGGGTGAATAGGAACAGGTAGAGGAGTGTAAAGTCCCAATTTCCTATTACTAGGTTTTCTTGTGGCACAAAGAGTACATCCCTTATATATTTAGCAACATTTTCCTGCATACGAGGCCAATAACAATACATCTTCAAATGTGCAACTGTTTTAGCAACTCCAAAATGACCAAAAATAAGAGAAGTATGTGTTTATTTAATCATGTGCACCCTCTTATTTTGAGGAATACATAGTTTACCCAAATGATACAAAAAATCATTGTGCACATGATAGTCCAATTCTTCTACTTTTCTACTACTCATCAAGTCTTTATAAACATCCTGAAAATCAAGATCATTCACATATTGTTCTTTATAACTTTTATGAGACAAAGAACCATGTTGTAAAAGAATAGATTCAACAACCATAGGAGGCCTAGATAGCATATCTGCAACCTTATTCTAAATTCCTTTTTTATACTTGATCACAAGATGAAATTGTTGTAAGAAACGCATCCAACGAAAATGTCTAGACTGTTGTAGCTTAGTTTGTGATTGGAAATACTGTAAGGGCTAATGATTTGTATGTATTATTGTTTCTTTTCCCATTAATCAATGTTTCCAACTTTTAACACTTTGAACCAATGCATACAATTCCTTATCATAAGTTGGATATTTTCTTACTGCACTTGTAAAGGTTTCAGAATGATAACAAACTGGTTTCTTACCTTGCATTAAAATAGCTCCCATAGCATACTCATTTGCATCCGTCTTGATCTCAAATGGTTGTTGTCTATCAAGAAGTGCCAAGACTGGAGCAGTACTTATTTTTTATTTCAAAGTGTCGAAGGCTTTTTGATGTTTGCCTCCCCACTGAAAGCCCTATTTCACACTTGTCAAAGAATGCAAAGGTGATGCAATATATGAAAATTGAGTAATAAACTTCCTCCAAAATTGTATTGCACCAAGAAAATTTCTAACCTCAGTTGTGTTAGTGGGTGTAGGCCAATTAACAATGATTGCCACTTTTGTAGGATCAATTTTCAATTTACCATGTCCTACAATGTAACCCAAGTATATCAAAGAGGTCTTGCCAAATTCACATTTTGACATTTTTAGATAAAATTTTTTCCTTCGTAATGCATTCATGACTTTCTTAATGTGGATCACATGCTCTTCCCATGACTTGCTGAAAATAAATATATCGTCTAAGTAAACTATAACAAAATCATCAATGAACTGTCTAAAAACATCATTCATCAATCTCATGAATATAGTCATGGCATTACACAACCCGAAAGGCATAACAAGCCATTCAAACAATCTTTGTTTTGTCTTAAAGGCAGTTTTCCACACATCACCTTCATTAATTCTTACTTGATGATATCCACTTCTCAAATCTAGCTTATTGAAATAAATAGCATGTTTTAATTGATCCAACAAATCATCAATACGAGGAAGAGGGTAGCGATTCTTAATAGTAATTTTGTTTAAAGCATGAAAATCAACACACATTCGCCAATTGCCATCTTTCTTTGGCACCAAAATAATTGGCAAACCAACAAGAGATGAACTTGGATGAATAACACCTCTATCCAATAGATCCATCACCTATTTTTTGATTTCCTTGTTTTCCACCACTGATAACCTGTACATGCCAATGTTAGGGAGAGGAGAATCCTGCAAGAGCTGAATTTCATATTGAACTCCCCTTTTAGGAGGTAAGCCCTTAGGATCCTGAAATACATCATCATAAGTAGAAATGATTTCAACTAATTCATTCTTGTGTCTAAGATCACACTTTTCCAAAGCTTGAAAATATTCTTTTTCCTTAGACTTAATCAACATGAGACAAAAAGTCTTGCTTGAATTAACTAGTCTTTTCATTTGCCCTGCTATAACCAAAGAAGACTTGTTCTAATGTGATGTGCTCTAACTATATATTCAATGCCATCTTTAACAAGCAAGTACTTATTCTCCTCTCTATAGATGATTGCTTTTATATCATAAAGATATGGGCTTCCCAAAAGAATCCCACATATGTCTAATGGAACAACATCCAACTCAACCTTATATACAAACTTGGATGTGATGGCAAACCTTAGTCTACAAGTTTGTGAGACTTGTAGCTTCGCATTGTCATAAACCCAACCTAGTGGATAAGGCTTCGGATGGGGATTGGTTTGTAAGCCTAGCTTCTTAACAACCTCTTCAGAAATTAAATTTGCTTGTGAACCACTATCAAATAGAGTGTCAATCTTAGTATGCTTTGAAACAACTCTAATGTGGAACAATTCATTTCTTTTCTTATCAACATGCACAAAATTTTGTCTAGAAGAATATGCTGCATTAGTGCTAGAAACTGAAAGAGAAAAAAATGATGTAATCCCATAGCTGTGATCTTAGTTTCATCACCTGAATCTGAACCTAAGTCTTGAACCATAACATTAGCCTTCTTTTCTTTCTTTTGATACCTCTTAGGCCTTAACTCAGGATGTAGTTTCCAACACTTAGACTCATCATGATTTTTCTTGCAATGATTACAAAATGATTTTTCTTCTTCTTTTTTAACAATATAAGTGGATTTCTGTTTACCCTTTCATGATGAACTTTCCCCTTTGGATTGATTAACATTAAATTGCCTACTTTTTACTTTATAAAAATATTCTTTTGATTGTTTTCCTCTAGCCTCTAAATGAGTGGCTTGAACACATACTTCATCTAAATTAGTGGGATTGAACATAAGAATCATATGTCTTAAGTAACTATGCAACCCACCTATATATTTTAGCAGTGTTTCTTGTGTGTATAGAGGAACATTCAAAAGTAAAGTTTTTTCCTAAAATCTTGTGTATAATCTTGAACACTTTGGCCTTTTTCTTGTCTGAAACTTTGCCAATCCATCATGGCTTGTTGCATATAGCTTAAAGGATAGAATTGCTTTCTGAGTTATTTAATAAATTCATTCCAAGTAGAAATCGAGTTACCTTTTTGAAGCTCGGCTTCCTTCAACTTACTCTCCCACTAGATGAGAGTTGTGCCTCCCATACGAAGAGTAGACAAATAAATTTTTGACTCATCCCCTGCAATATTTTAGACTCTGCAATAAACTTCAATTTGCTTGACCCAATTATCCAACTTTTCAGCATTAACTTTGCCATTAAACATTGGTAATTCAAACTTAATATCCAATTTTAGTGAAGGGAGAGATTCCATAGTTTTTTTACTATCATCTGATGGAGAAGGTTTTTCGATTTCTTTACCTTTTGATTCTCGTGAATCACCTTCTTTTTCATTCTTGAATTTTTTTTGTTTGTCACGGTATAGTTTCTCAACCATGCTTCTCATGTCCATGAAGGCTCGACAAAAAGCTTGTTCGGATTTCATCTCTTCTTCAGCCATCCTTGAAGCATGCCTTGAACCAATCTACGGATTATACTCAATGAGTTTTCCTTCACCTTTTTGAGATTTAGACCTTGTCAACATACACTAGCAATCACAGTTAAATAACAACCGCTCTGATACCAAAAATCTGATCTGTAAACTGAAAATACAAGTGTACTGTATTCGAAAAATACTTGTTCACATTTAAGAGATCCTTTAATTTCTCATTTTTTTGCTTAATTTTGTATAAAAAAATTAAAATCAAATATAAAATGAAGATTAAAACTAAATAATAATCAGAGAAAATTCAAATAATTCACCAGCAAATTGATAACAGAGTTCGGCTTCAATAGCTTACGTCTCCGGGTCTGTTCAAAGTAAATACAAGTCTTCAATTCACTTTCTATGATCTTTGTTTGCCTGTAAAAATATCTCTCAGACCTGAAAATAATGGTCCAAGACCGTACAAAGCAATAAAAAGACTCTAACATTCTTGAATCTCTTTATACAGTCGGTTTTTTGTGTCTGTTCAAGTAGAAATTAGTCTCTTTTATAACACTTCGACCTCCATGACTAAAGTGGTCAAGGAATTAATATTTTAGGCGGTAGGTGAGGAGTTCAAAATTGTCTCCCACCTTTCTAAGTGCTTGGGAAGAGTGAAAAGGTCATCCTTAGCCGCTTAGCATGAGATTTTAAATGTTTCCCTCCTTTTTTGGCGCCTTTGACTTAGTTTTGTCCCACATTTGCTGGAAATTCAATTTTCAATGCTTTAAATAGATGTGTTTATTCCCTTTTCAAATGACTAAGACTTAGGCGCCCACTTAGGCCGTTGATTTGACTTGGTCCATGCATGGTTGGTGGGATGACGTGGTAGGTGATGTGATAGATTTTTTGGCACCTTGTTTCAAAGTTTAAAAATTTTAAATAACATATGAATAAAAACAACAAACAATTTTTTTTTGCACTAAATTATTTTGCCACGTGTCAAGTGGCTATTGGTCCACATGACATGTTTTCAATAGTGCCACGTCACACCCCTTGTCGCAAGATTTCTTCAACTAGTTATATCTTGAGCATCGAGACTCTGTTTTTCATTCTGAAAGAAGTGTTGGAAAGATCTCGATGAATACTACAATGTGCAAATGATTCGAACAGAATTTGAAAACTTTTTAAAAATAGACAGTACATAGATCTACCTGGATCATTCATGGTTCTCTTTTCTTTATCACTGGAGCTTTGAACTTTTGATCTTGTCTTACATATTCAAAAACACTTCTACAATAGCGTATTATATGTCCATAGTTGTTGCACTTGTAAAAAACTATAGCTTCATCAAAGTTTGATAAGGGAGCAAACGAATTGTAATTTCTGTTTGAAGCTCCATAGGTTCCTTTGTTTCTGCTCCTGACTTCAATATCCTTGGCTCTCTTTCTACAATCTAATTTCTTATGACCAAAATGATTGCAATAATAACAATATCCATCAAAATAATTACCAAACCTGGTTTTATTTGCATATCTTGGAGCAAATGGTCTTCTGAAGTTTTGTTCTCCTTTGTTTTCTTTGTTGATAGAGCTGGTTTTTGTATCTTGGGCTTCTTCCTTCTTGGTCTCCTTTTTCACTGGTTCCTTAAGAGTTTTAACATAGCTCTTAGCTTTCTCTTTTGCCTTCTCATACCCAATGCCTGACTTGTTAGATGGTGATATTTGACTCTCTAGAATATTATTCAAAACATGAGTGCTTTTCTCAGATTTCAATTCACTTGCTATTTTAGAATTCGCCTTTTCTAGATCCCTTTTTAAAATATCTACTTCAAATTCATACCTTTCACAGTCTTCTCCTTTCTTCTTTAGCTGATCCGTTAGATCTTCTTCAATTTTTTTTGCTTCTTTGATTTGGATTTTTAGATCAGCAATTACCTTGTTTGATTCCTCAAAGACTTGTGATGTATTCGCTTTGAAGTCTCAATTCTCTTCTTCATATTTTTGGAGTTGTAACTTTAGTTTTTGATTATTCTTATTAAATGCTTTTATTTCTTCCAACGCACAAATAAGTTCTTCTTCAAGGTTCACTTCACCTTCTTCCATGTCTTCGTATTCCTCCAAATTATCTTTGCTAGTGGTGGCATTTTCTTTTGTAGCCATGAATAGAATCTCTTCATTATCACTCTCAACATAACTTTTTTTTCTTCGGATGAACTGCTATAGCTCTTGGAGTACAGGGTTTTCTTTTGTTTCTCAAATCTTTGCTTGTCTTTGCTCAAATTGAATCCCTTTGTGTACTTTTATTTGTTTCTCTCATTATCGTTATTTCCTTTATTTGGACATTTGGCTGCAAAAAGACCAATTTTACCACAATTAAAGCATTTAAATGGTAACTTTTTTTTATATTTGCCCAATCCTTTCTTTAGCTTTCGAATGAATAGAGCTTCATTTTCATCTTCTTCACTACTTGAATTTTCACTTGATTCTGGTTCTTTGATCTTCTCTTTCTTCTAGACCTTGAATGATGCTTCCTTCTTCGACTGTCTCTCAGATTTAGTTCTCATTTCATAGTCCATAAAAATTCCATGGAGCTCATCCATTTTCATCATGTCTAAATCCTTCATTTCTTCAATGGCAGAGACCTTTGCATCAAATCTCAATGGTAGAGATCTCAAGACTTTCTGAACGATCACAGATTCTTCAATTTTCTCTCTAAGTCCTTGAATGACATTAACAATTTCATTGACACGAAGAAGATGCCCAACATCATTTTCATCATTCTTCATTTTTAAACTTTCAAACTGCCTCTGGTGGGTTTGGAGTTTTACTTTTCTAACCTTACTATCACCTTCATAAATAGTGTTGAGTTTATTCCAAATCTCTTTTGCAGATTCACAATGCATAACCTTAACAAACTCATTTTCTGAAAGCCTGCATAATATTGCATTCATAGCTTTTACATTTTTCTCACTGACCTTTTTTTCAGTGGCATCCGTTGGTGCAATTTGTGGCGTTATGTATCCTATTACCACTGCTTGCCAAATATCGAAACCTAGAGCCATCAAGTAAGTCTTCATTCTTATGCTCCAAAATGCATAATTCATTCCATTGAACAAAGGAGCCTTGTTAGTGGAGAAACCATCTAGCATTTGAGATCCTGTCATATGTGTTTTCCAAGATCTACCTTTTAGCAGTTGTGCTAACACCGAAGGAATCAGCTCTGATACCAATTGTTAAGCACAAGCTTATACTGAGAGGGGGGTGAATCATTATAAGATATTTTTTTGCTTTTGACTATTAATCTTAAATCCAAAACCTCAAATTACTTTGCAATTAATATATTCAAAGCAATCAAAGAATACAATGTAAAATCACACAATGCAAATAGACACAGATTTGCGTGGAAACTCTTTCAGGAGAAAACCGTAGAGAAATTATCTTAATATAAATATTCGTAGGCACCAATCTACTGGAGCACCAACCCCAAAAACAATTTTGTAGGCACCAACCTACAGGAGCACCAACCAATTTCACTGAGCACCAACTCAGCAAGAGACACCAATCTCTTCAAAATGAAGGCACCAACCTTCTCAGAAAAAATCACTCTTCTATCTCAAATTTGATTTCAAAACAACGGATGATAGAACACTCGCTTTATATCCTTTAGATTCGATCTACACTTGAGTGTTTTTGTTGCTATACTCTTCCTTATACTTGCTGATTTTTGCTTTTTAATATTCTCACAAAAATTTGCCTTTAAAAATTCTGCTCTTCTTTTATATATTTTTCACTTTCAAAGCTACTCTTTTGCCATTCATTATGCACTTATTTATAACCCACAGAAAGCCACAAATTAAGTTTGTGACTCTTCAAGTGAAAAGGTCCTTTCGAATGGTCACAACTCCTCCCAATAGGTCGGCCAAGGTTGATAATTCTGTCGACATTTTCGTCAAAAATTCCGTTCACTTTCGTCGACATTTCCGTTGACAATTTCGTTCACTTCCATCAACATTTCCATTCACTTCCGGCAACAATTCCGTTCACTTCTATCGACATTTTCGTTCACTTCTGTTAACAATTTCGTTCATTTTCGACAACAATTCCATTCACTTCCATCGACATTTCTGTTCACTCTGGCAATCAATTCCGTTCGCTTCCGACAATAGTTCCATTTGGCATCAATGACAATATTCCAACAGGTTGCTTGAAATATCTTGTCTAACATTGATCTTTGTAGGTTAAAGCAAGTTTTTAACAAAGTTTGTGCAAGTTTCAAAACTTTAAAGGATCTAAATCAACAAAGGTAAAATAAGACCACTTTGCTTAATTGTGGACCTTTCTATGGGGTTCCTTTATGCTAATTCGACCAATCTTTACCTTCTTTGGCAATTTTTGGTGAACCTTTGAAATATTTTGAGTTTCTGACATAGATTCTTTACTTAGCATCTTGGAGTTGCTTAGGATCTGAATCAAATCTCATTCTAAAACTAGAGTTCCTCTTGGATCTTTATAAACCCATCGTAAATCTAGAGATGATAAAGGGAGACATAGGAGATCTAAATGCCACCCTACCTCTCTAAGAAGCCAAAATCCACATCCTCTATTTTATATCTGACTAGTCATGGCATGGTTAAGAGGATCTTCCATAAATGTGCCCGGTCCTATGCATGATTTGCTCAAGATTCCTAAAAAATATCTCACTCTCTTCAATCCATCTGGGGGTATAACTACTAAAGAACATATTAAATCTTTCAAGGTAGCTCTCATGCTTTTGAATGTCATCTACAAAGAGATACCCTATATACTCTTCTCATTCACCTTCAGGGAAGTAGCCTATGAATAGTTTATCAATTTACCCAAGGATTCCATCATATGATGGAACCAATTCAATGACACTTTCATTACACAATTTGGAAGGGTCATTACCCCTAGGATTATCTATCAACAATTTACTGTCCTAAAACGAGACCTGAATGAGCCCATAAGAGCTTTTAACGCTAAATTTCAAAAGATGTATAGCTTCACCATAGCTCCCTACCGACCTGTAAATGACCTAACACTTGAAATTTACAAGAATACCCTAGATCTAATGACTGCTATTTTTTGCATAGGATCATGCACATCAATACGTTGTCACACGCCTATGCAGAGGACATACACATTGATAAGCAAATGCACCCATAGGGGCATTTAGCCTTCACTATCCCAAACATCAACACAACTTTTCCTACTTTGAACCTAGTATCTAATGCAAATCTTAATGTACCTACATTAAATCAAATACCCCACCTCAATCAGTTGTCATTGAGCCATGTAGCTCTTGGCCAACATCTAGGGTTCTTCAACTAGTCTAATGCTAGAGCTCATCCTCAAAATAATAGTCAAGATCTAGTCCCTATTAACAACTCTAACACCTAAGGCATTATCCAAAACCCAGTCTTGAACAGTAAACTTGATTCCTCAAAAGGAGACTTGGAAGCAATTCAGAGGATGGTCTAAAAACTAGGTAGTGACCTCTTGAATTTGCAAAGGCAAATGGGAAACACGAGGGAAATTTATAATAAAAGTTACATGTTTCAAAAGTACAATAGACCTTTCAATCGATCTAACAATAATAATAACAATTAACCCCAAGATAATAATATGCTTAACATAAATATATTTGAATTGGCCTTGCATAATTGGTGTAGGGTCCACAACACGACCCAATATGGAGAGTTAGATTGCATAGAATTTTGTAATGCTTTTGAGATGTTTTGAGGTGAGCTAGAAAGTTATGACATTGTCCCAGACAATTAAGACAATGCTGGCAATTCAAGAAATACAAGAGCACCTGATAGTGGGTTCAAGTCCACCGAAACAACCCTCATGGTCAAAACTTATGAATTTCCTAACCAAAACAAGAAAGAACCAAAAATAACATGGATGAGATCCACACTTTCGAACAATACCAAAAAAACAATTATGCCTTGAGGAACATACAGGAACCTACAATGACTTCCACACCACCAAAAAAAGTTGACACACCCCTAGATCATAGGACTAATAACAACCTCTTCCCACAAAGGGAAAGGATACTCTATCAACTGTAGAGTTGGCTATGACTGGATCTAAAGGTGGATACAACATTGTGGAAGATATGAAGAAAATCAAAACCAACATTACTTTGCATGAGCTTGCTCAAATCACTGAGCAACATGATTTACTGTTGAAATCATCAACTTAGAAATAAGACAAAGGTAAGGCTAAATCTATGAATGCAAATGTGGTAATGTATAAAAGTAAGGTTGTGGTCCCTCCATTTCTATTAACTATTAGAATCTTTGGAAAGAATGTGCATAATTGTTTACTTGATTCTGGTGACTTTTCTAACATAATGCTCGTAGGTATTTATAAAAAGCTAGGATTAAATCCAATCAAATACAACAGAGTTATTTTCCAGTTGGATAAGTCAAAGGTTAAGGTGGTAGGGGAAATATTGAACATTTATATGTAACTGGATCATGAACCTCAGATTCAATAGTTTATCAACATCCAAGTCATAGAAATCCTAGAAGCATATGGGATGTTGTTGAGTAGAGACTGGACAGAGTCCCTGAATGGATACATGTCCACTAATTGATCACATATGTGGCTACTTTGGAAGGGTGTAACCAGTCAAACTGAGTGAGAGTCGAGAATGAAGTTCATGATAATGGATTACAACACCAAAAATGAGAAGGTGAATTTTTAGTCCACTAACCTAGGCGTATATGCTCTTGACACTATTGGCTCGAATGAAAGCAACTCTATGACCAAGGATGAAGGATTTTAGATGATGTAATTTGACAGTGTAGAAGCCAAGCAAGGCTCAGGAATAGGTATCAGATTTAAAAATCCAATTGGTAAGAAGTACTTGACATCCTATAGACTTCAATTTACATGCACTAATAATCTTGCAGAATATGAGGCCCTGATCTTAGGACTTCAATTTACCATCAAACACAAGGTAAGGAAATTGTTGATATGTGGTGATTCAAAGTTAGTCATCAAGTAGGTACATGGTCTATACCAATGTAATATTTCTTATCTAAAGAAGTATAAATTTAGAGCATGGGATTTAATGAAGAGTTTCGAAGCATTTCACATTGCTTCTGTAACTAGAGATCAAAATCAATTGGTAGATGTGTTGGCTTTCAAAACAGTGAATCTAGTCCCACTTTAGGCCCTCAAATTATTGAAGTTTAGAGTCGAAATGATATCTTGACCTTCTGTCCTAGACAACGTCAATCACTTCTAGGTGTTTGATGATGATAAACAAATCATTGACTTCATGACTAATTCTGGAGTCTTTGAATCACACATAATTGATGAGCAAAACGTAGAGTTTGAAAAGGAGGTCAAAGTTAATGATGATGGCATAATCCAACTAAATAAGAATAGGATTCCTAAGGGCATGGTCTCTCTAAAAAGGTTATTTGATCAAGACAAGCTGACTAACAATACCAAGGTGCCCAAAGTAAGTGGCAAGGATTACAAGTAAATTAATCTGGGTTCGTTGACAAATCCCTAGAACATCGACATTAGGCTTCTTTGCACAAAAGGAACTAAAGCCACTAAAATATTGTCCAGATTCAAGGATTTACTTGCATGGTCTTATGAAGATCTCAAAGTCATCAACGCCTAGGTCATCATTCACATGATTCCTTTAAAGGAAGCATGTAAACCCTTCAGGCAAAGACAAAGACCCGTGAACCCCATTCTAGAGCCTCTCATCTATAAGGAAGTACAGAAGTTACTTGACACAATGATGGTCTTTCTTATCAGACACTCGACATGGGTGGCTAACCTAGTCTTAATTAAAAAGAAAAATGGTGAAATTAGACTCTGCGTAGACTTTTGAAATCTCAATAGATCCTCAAAAAAGGATAATTATTTGTTTCCCTCTTTGGATGAGATAATTCAAATGGTTAGCCATTCTCAAATGATGTCTTTTTTAGATGGCTTCTCTGGCTACAACCAAGTACTAGTTAACAAAGAAGATAGGATGAAGACTACCTTCACGACCAAGTGGGAAACATTTGCATATAGAAGGATGCCTTTCAAACTCATCAACATCGGGGCCACCTTCCAACGTGCCATGGACCATGCATTTTAAGGACTAATTAGTAAGTGAATTATTATTTACATGGATGACTTAACCATTTTCTCTAAAAATAGGAAAGATCACATGATGCACCTACGACAAGTTCTGGAGAAATGCAGGACTTTTGGTATCTCTCTAAACCCTAAGAAGAGTATTTTTTGTGTAATTGAAGGTAAGATTTTGGGGCACATAATCATGAAGGAGGGTATGGCTATTGATCTTGATAGGATTAATGCTATTTTTAAGGTTGATTTTACTAATAGTATAAAAAACTAAAATCATTTTTCAAATAAATTAACTATGTACGTAAATTCATCTCAGGTTTTGCCGAAATTGTTAGACCCCTAAATACCATGTTGAAAAAGGAAGTGAAGATTGATTGGATGTTCGAGGCTATGAAATATTTCCAAGACATCAAAAAAGCTATAGTATAGGTACTCGTGCTAATTAGCCTAGATTTTAGTAAATATTTCTACCTTTATTCTTTTGCTTCTGACCACACGATTAATGTTATTTTAACATAGAAAGTAGATGACAAAGAACATCCAGTCGCCTTCATGAGTATGAAATTAAAGGATGTTAAACTATGATACCTACTCTTGGACAAGTAGGCATATTCCTTAGTAAATGCCATAAATAAATTTAGACATTACATCTTATAAAACAAAACTCATGTCATTATACTTGAACTTGTCATCAAGCTCATGCTTAACTAGAACGAGTTAGAGGAAATATGAGGAACATGGATGACTATGCTCCAAAAATATGACATAGAGATAAAGTCGACCAAGATGGTATAAGGCCAAGGTTTAATTAATTTAATTACCAAGACTGACCCTCAAATTGATGTTTTACAAGTATAATCAGACCAGGTCTCAAGTGAGGAATGGTATACAAATGTTATCTATTACCTACTAAATGGCACTTGCCCATTGGAATTGAAAAAAAAACAAAGAATACCACTCAGGCTCATAAGTTCACATTTCATGATCAAAAGAGGAGTGATCCATAGAAACAAATATGAAAGAATCTATTTGAGATGTGTTTCCAGGGAGGAAGCTACAGACATAACAACTTCCATGAGAAATTGGGAAACAAACATCCTTTGGGTAGAATCACTACCCACAAAATACTTAGATAAGGATATTAATGGCCTACCATATTCAAAGATGCACATGATCATGTTCGAGCGTGTCATCAATGTTAAGTGTTTGAGAATAGAGAAATAAGGGAAACCATGCCTTTACAACTAGTAATTGAAACGAAGGCATTTGTGTCAGGATGCGAAACACTGGAAGCACACAGTTGATTACCAAACCAAGCAATTTAATATGCGAAAATAAACCAGATTCAACAAGTAACTAGAATTCAGAATAACACAGAATATGAGAGACAATACACAACTTGTATTAATAACTCTTACAGAAAAGAATACAATAAAAAAGATTCCACTTCTTCTCCACCACCTCTTCAGAGGTTTCCCACACCTCAAGTGAACAGTAATTCTCTCCTCAAAGCTCTCTCTACTAGGTCCCAACACCCAACTCAAACACAGATTTGGTGTTCACCCTACACCTGTGCTCCACGCACTCCACAAGTGCTCCACGCACTCCACAAGTACTCAAGGTACTTCAAGTAGATCTCCCATGAACCTACAACAACCTGCAATTCAATAGACCATACTTATGGAAGGAACTGCCTTGCCTTCCTCTTAGCTCTCCATGTACTCCACGTACATACCAATGAGTACACACCGTACTCCAAGTAGATCCTACCTAATTCTTCTCCCTGTTGTGTTGTTGTCCTATCTGATCTCCAACCTACAGATCAATGCTGGTTCTGCACACCTGTGAACCTTGACCTTGCACACACACACACACCTGCAGATCAACGATCTTACTTACCATGTAGATCTCCTATAAGGGCCATGCTCACCTGATGACCAAGATCATACATACCTGAAGAATTCAGCTGACTCTCCAATCCAGCACCCACACACCTAGTACTGTGGCACTAGGAGGAACGCACCATTGCTCTACCTCACACACCGAAGGAGCTTATAATTATGCTCTCTTACTCCCTAGCACTAATTTACAATACAACCATGAGTCTATTATATAGAACTCATCCAAACAATAATTAGACATCTAATACAATAATTAGATCCGCAGCTCTCAATCTATAATTAGCACTAAGCATGCAAACACTTGGTTCGTCAACCAACTGCCCATAATAAACTCGCAGTCGAACCACACAGGCGACCGACATCGGTCCCTGTCCGCCTGGAGGTGACCGACGCCGGCCGATCCCTGACCGACGTCAGTTGCTTCTCTTCACAATCCTACCAACATCGGTTGATCAGACCGACGTCGGTTGCTCTGCAACTCAGCAACCCTCAGCAACCTCCTCTCCTATTTGCATCAACGAAGCTTTTAGCTCCACAACTTAATAATCTCCCACTTGGAGATAAACAGCTGCACTGTACCTGTACCTCGTCTAATCTGTTTCCTGGTTTGTATCCTTCTTCAAGCTCAATCCTGAAGACAACCCACTACACATCCCGTGGTGTACCTCTTGTCATCCGAGCACCCTGCCACATCCGAACCTACAAACCCATGTAGTGAAGTCCTGATCCTGCATAGCATGAATCCCTGCTGTTGGTCCCTCTCAAATACCTGAGAACACACTTCCCCGAATTGGCTCCTAACTCTCTGACAGCTCCCACTACATGGGAGTACTCAGGTCTATACCAGACCTCATGTGATTTCGAACACGATACCTGTCCAGCCCTTAGTGTGTTGCGGCTCTGCATCTTGCGTAATGAACCTCGCCAACACCTGATTCACATCAGCTCTCACTGGAGACAAAATCTACCTGTGATCTCCATGTCTCCCATGTCAAAGAATTTCACTGCTCCAAACTCCTCAAGACATGCCACCAAACTAATTTTACCCTTAGCTCAGCAAAACCCTGTATGTACACCCCTGCTAGCTAGCATACTATCCACATACGGCAACAGAATGATGTTGCAATCATCATCCCCCTGGTAAGTCAAACCACAGTAGTTACCCTGACATTGACTGAAGCCATGCTTCATCCTCCACCTGTCAAAACCTGTACCACTGTCTTGCAGCTTTCTCAAGACCATATGCCTGGTCTTCTGTTTCACGTATCCGTTCACTCTATTCTTCAACTAAGGAATCCATTCGTCTCTGTGCTTTTGCACCGGTTGGCAACCCTACCAAAACTCCCATTTGGTTCTACATCATATCCCTGCCATGCTCCCACCTATTTCTTGGATCCTTCCTGCTCTACAATCAGCAACGAGTATAAAGAAGAGGAACAACAAATTTGAGGGTCTACTTACGTCTTCAGTCCTTCGTATGGGTGTTTGAGACTCCTTGATAGCATGCTGTCCACCCAAAATCCATTACAATGACCGACCTCGGTCACTCCACAGTCTGTATCCGACCGATGTCGGTTCCCATGCGTTTGTCCCTGACTACCAACCTGCTAACGTCGGTGTCCCTGTTGCCGACATCGGTCCTCCTGACCGATGTTGGTCTTACCTACTGCCGACGTCGGTCCTTCTGACCGACGTCGGTCTTACCCTGCCTGACATCACCGACTTTGGTCTGTACATGACCGACATCAGCACCTGTCTGTTCGACACCGATTCTTCCTGATCGACGTCGGTATCTGTGTTCGCCTGTGAGTGATGAATTTTTACTCACGAGCTCCTTTGAATCAATATCCATGTCCAAACTGCCCTGCTCAGAAGTATCCAGTACCATCCACTGGTTTCTGTCTGCCATCTCCTCCAAGAACACCAAGGCTTTCCAGTTCTTAAGCCTGTCAAATATATCTGTCTTCCGCTTAAGAACATGCATCTCTTTCCTGCTCATGTGACCAAGCCTACGAAGCCACATCTCTGCAACAAAAGAAGAATCAGTAATATAAAAAAGTAGATAAAGGGTACCTGTTTTCTTACCACCAGCTAATTCAAGTGCACTCGCTGTGAGAGTTCTTGTGCATCTCTCATCACCCAATCTTTCTGAAGAAATTAGCCATATCTCCAAACCTGGGACTTGCATGACCTTCATCAACACCTGTGTGTTGGCTGCCTGCAATTTTAGCTTCACTTTCCCTTTGCCAATTCTTTGGCAAGGCTCACCAGCTCCTCTACCTGGGGCTGCATGGAAAGAGGCAACCGAATCTTTTATCCAAGATTCAACTTTATCCAAGAAACCTCCTAGAGCATCCTATGCAACATCACCTGCAACATCTGCTTCTTCAGTTTCTTCATGCTGATCTTTCACAAACCAACAATATTCTTTTACCTGCTCTTTCTTTCCATGGGACCTTAAGTGACCATCTGTGCTTTTCAACTCCTCCATTCTTAGCTTACTTTCATCTGCCATTGCTCTGCTTCCACTCAATCAGAAACCCTTGAGAGTGACCTGTAACCAAACACAAAACCTGCTCCTTGCAACCTTAGCTCTGATACCACTTGTCAGGATGCGAAACACCGAAAGCACACAGTTGATTACCAAACCAAGCAACTTAATATGCGGAAATAAACCAGATTCAACAAGTAACTAGAATTCAAAATAACACAGAATATGAGAGACAATACACAACTTGTATTAATAACTCTTATAGAAAAGAATAAAATAAAGAAGATGCCACTTCTTCTCCACCACCTCTTCACAGGTTTCCCACACCTCAAGTGAACAGTAATTCTCTCCTCAAAGCTCTCTCTACTAGGTCCCAACACCCAACTCAAACACAGAGTTGGTGTTCACCTTACAACTGTGCTCCACACACTCCACAAGTACTCAAAGTACTTCAAGTAGATCTCCCATGAACCTGCAACAACCTACAATTCAACAGACCATACTTATGGAAGGAACTGCCTTGCCTTCCTCTTAGCTCTCCATGTACTCCACATACATACCAATGAGTACACACCGTACTCCAAGTAGATCCTGCCTGATTCTGCTCCCTGTTGTGTTTCTATCCTATCTGATCTCCAATTTACAGATCAATACTAGTTCTGCACACCTGTGAACCTTGACCTTGCACACACACACTTGCAGATCAATGATCTTACTTACCATGTAGATCTCCTATAAGGGCCATGCTCACCTGATGACCAAGATCATACATACCTGAAGAATCCAGCTGACTCTCCAATCCAGCACCCACACACCTGGTACTATGGCACTAGGAGGAACGCACCATTGCTCTACCTCACACACCGAAGGAGCTTATAATTATGCTTTCTTACTCCCTAGCACTAATTTACAATACAACCATGAGTTTATTATATAGAACTCATCCAAACAATAATTAGACATCTAATACAATAATTAGATCCGCAGCTCTCAGTTTATAATTAGCACTAAGCATGCAAACACTTGGTTCGTCAACCAACTGCCTATAATAAACTCGCAGTCGAACCACACAGGTGATCGACGTTGGTCCCTATCTGCCTGGAGGTGACCGACGCCGGCCGATCTCTGACCGACGTCAGTTGCTTCTCTTCACAATCCTGTCGACGTCGGCTGATCAGACCGACGCTGGTTGCTCTGCAACTCAGCAACCTTCAGTAACCTCCTCTCCTGTTTGCATCAGTGAAGCTTTTAGCTCCACAACTTAACAATTTTCACAATGGGGATTGGACTTTGATGGAGTCATCAATCCTAACTCTCCAATAAGTCACAAATTTGTGATGATAGCTATGACTATTGCACCAAGTGGACTAAATCAATTGCCATTAAGAGTTGTAGGGTAATTGAGGTCATTAAATTCTTAGAGGAGAACATCACAACTAGATTTAGGAGCCCTTTATCTCTAGTTTGTGATAATGGTCTGGCTTTTCAATTCAAAGAATTCACAGAATGGGCTTATGACAACAAGATTGTTGTCAAGTTTTCCTTGAATCACTATCCACAAGGGAATGGTGTTGAAAAATCAATAAATAAGACCTTGATGAATGCAATAAATAAGTCGATGGATAAAAATTTAAGGGAGTGGTAGTCATTATTAAAATATGTTATCTAAGTCTATCGAACCAGATATAAGCAAGCTTTTAAATCATCTCCATTATTGCTAGTGTATGGGCAACAACCAATATTTTTCATTACATTGTAGATGCCCACTTATGAGTTCATGGCTGAATATATGGATGATGATGAAAGAATTCAGTTTAGAATATTGAATATCATTCAAATGGAAGATGTTAGAGATGAAGCCCTTAAAAATTTCAACAAACATTAGGACGTAGTCAAAAGATGGTCTGATAAAATGGATAAAATCATAACATTTTGAATATCAGACTTGGTCTTATTGTGGGACAAAGCTCACAAAAAAGGACTAACATGACAAATTCACACTCCTTTGGATTGGGTTGTATCAAATTACAAAAATACTGGGTGATAATGCATTCAGATTGAAAGACTTACAAGGAAGTGATTTAGATTTGTCAGTGAGCGAAAAATACTTGAAGCACTATTTCCCAACTACCCCTTGCACCCCCAACAAAGGATTATGAGTTGGTTTAGTGTAGTAGTAGGTTAGATTAGATTATTTTCCTTTCTGCTTTGCTTTCTTGTTGTGTGTGTGCTTTAAGTTCTTTTCTTTCCTTACAATAGTTTTTGTGTGTTATAGCTTAGTAATAAAATCTCTTAGCAAGGTCCTAAATTTCTCTTGCATTTGTCCAAAGTTTTGAAATATGAAGAATTGAGGTGTTGAAGCTCGTGTACATCACAATAGATGGTTGTCTGAAGTACGAGATTATACTATGTGTTGATTTAGAAAAATGGAATAATTTAATTTTAAAGTTATCATTTCATGGAATATGTGCTTTTATTCTAATTGTAATCCAGTTCTAACAAGCATACATTTGATTGGATGAAGGTCTTAAAATTATTAAGGTCAATATATATTGAAACTTAATCTCACATCATAATATTGCCTTGGTAGAACTCAGTCGCTAAAAGCAAATGGTTCTTGAGCAATTTTTTTGAAATTCCTTAAAACTTGGCTGACAAATTGGTTCCCAACCTCTAAGGGGTTGCAAAATATATATGTGTGTGTGTGTGTATCAAATTGAAACAGACTTGACACTATAAGCTACATTCTCTTGAAGGTGATTCATGTAAACTCCATCGAGGCTATGGATGCTTGACTAGCAGTGGAGCAAGGCCTAGAGTGGAGCCAAAGGTATCTCTGTCGGGACTATGGATGCTTGTATGGTAGCATAGCAATGCTCAAGCCATATTATTTAAAGATTATCATAAATTTATATATATCTAAAAATGCTTGCCGAAAACCCATCTTCAAAGCCATAAAGTTTGAAGCCACTGATTCTGAAACCCAAAGGCATGTTGGTCAATTAATTCAAAACACGCACATGGTATGAATGGTTTTAGATTTTCAGTCTTTAATCCTTCAAATGAAATGTTGTTAGTTAAAGTGAACCAATTATAATATTTTTTACATCTGTCAAGGGATGATTACTTAATGATTACATTCTAAATTGGGATATTTGAATTTTAACATATTGATATGTTTTCCACAGAGGTCGTCATTTGTTGAGATCAACATGCCCCATTTTCTTAAAAATAGGGACCCTATGAAATTTTTGGGTCATTTACCCTAGGACATACCTTACCATTGATTCCACATGATTAAAAACCCTTTGTATGATTTAAAAAGTTTAAAAGTCATGTTGGTCCATGTCAAATATTAATGGGTACCTTTTAAAATGTTTCATTAATGTCTAGTTCATTATTTTTCTAATGATCTAATTTTCTTAAAAGTGCTCTTGCAAGGGGTTACAGTTTGAAAGTCCAAGGTATAGTCCCTAAGACTCAATTAAAATTACTTAATTAAAGTTTTTGAATCATGGTATTACTTTGGCTATGCCAAAAATCATATTCAATACTATGACGTACCTCGATTTTAAGTTTTAGATTAGGGTCTAAGTTAGATTTCATACCTAAGGTTTATGAATATAGACTTGACCATTTTTCTTTATCATGCAGTTCACTAAATTTCGCATTTCTTTCCTTTATGCAGAGACCCAATGCCAACTCAGCCTTGATTGATATGTTGTAGTATCACATGCATTGGTCACTCACTCATATAAAGTTTAGGGCTTCATCACACATATTTTAGCTTTTTGACAATAGTCGTGACCCAATGACCCAATAAAAGTGTGCCACTTGGCACTCAATCATAGTGTTTCAAGTTCAAAGAGAAGTTACAATAGTTATACAACCTGACAATCCAATCTCAACATGCCACTTGGCACTCAATCACTGTCTTCCAAGGATCCTACTATTTTCTCAAGCCTTGTGACCTAGTGACCCATTTGGAATATGCCACTTGTCATTCAATTCCATTGTTTTAGCCTACAAAGAAGAATGATTGAATTAGGTCATGCTATGTGGTGCCTATTCATAGCCTTTCGATACCTCGATTGCTTTCAAGAATCTTGTGACAAAGTGATTCAATTGCATCATGCCACTTGGCACTCAATCGTACCCTTCACACCCCCTAAGCCAAGGTGCATTGTTCAATATCTCAATGTTGTGATTGCATGATAAGATGCCACTTGTCACTTAGTCACTCAATCTTGGATAGTGAAATGCTACATCAAAGCCACTTGACAACTAGAACCAATGGGCTGGTGATACGTGGACCCCTTACCCCATGGTAATAACACAATAAAAAATTATGAAACCCGACTAAGTGATCCAATCAAAAGATAACACATGGAAAAGTGTCACAGTAGTCAGGTCCATCAAAAGTTTCATATAACAAATGTACGTGATAATGCAAGCCAATGAGAGCTTGTCACTTGGAAAGCTAGTAGAGGTCCTAATGCCATGTTAACCCAAAACAAAAGAGGTCTAGCCATGCAATATCAAAAGGAAGAATAATCCAATTAGAAGGTGAGACTTGGTAGAATATCACACAATCTATCTAGATAGCCCAATATTTGAAATAAAAGGTTGAAGTACATGAAAAGGCACCAATTGTCGAGCACATGTCAAGTGTAGCACCTAGGTGGTGCATAGCTATCCGCAAAGTGCTAGTTGTTGGTGAAAATTAAATGCTAATGGGGCTCATTTTGATGGTTATAAAGTCAAGTCACTTTATGGAAAAGTCAAGTCTATAATGAAAGGCCATGTGGACAAAGCGAAGATAGTGATTGGTTAAATACTCAAAGTGCATTTTCGAAGCCATTTGAATAAAATTGAAGAGCCACACATGCTTTAAGTCAAAGCAAGATAAAGATACTTGCCATTTATGACTTGTATCTTTAAGTTAAAATTCTAAAATTTAGAGTTTAAAGCTTGTTATATCGAGGCATTACATTCACTTTCAGTTATTATATGCTAAATAACTCCAAAGTATCATGTGTTATTTGATAAAAACTCTTGTGCATTCTTTCACCATTAGAGCAATCTACGAGCTCATTAATCAAAAAAATTGGAACCATGGTCGAAGCAAGAACATCCAGAGCCACCAAGCCAGGGCAGGTTCCATTCCTCTAGTCCTATGAAACGAACACCATATTTCGGGACACTAGTTTTAATGTTGTTGCATTGGCCATTGAAAACAAGAATTATAATGATTTATTCTACCATATATAAGGGATTGTAGATAGAGACATTGATGATGAGGAAGGCTCTAATGATGTAAAAGATACGTTGGACACCTTAGCACTCAAATTTGTGGGATTACACAAGGCTGGATCTAATCTAGAGGTACTCCCTTGCATAAACTTAGTCTACCAAATGTTTCTCTAGTCTAGGTGTGTTGATAATATGATCATATCTTTTAATTCAAGAAATGACATTGATTTCATAGCTGGGATAGCCTTTCATGCTTATTTTGATCTACCCGAACTAGAGATTGTTTACAATCAAGAGACTACCACCCAATGGATCGAAACACATAACATCAAATAAGTTTTGAGGGACTATGCATAGAACAAGGTGAATTTCATATGCAAATCCAAAATCAACTAGATCTCCATAACCCAATTCAATAAGGGGGTAAGGATGGGGATGGCTATGATGAATAGGCTGCATGGGGCTGAGGCCAAAGGCCATGTAGATGAGAAGTGGGTACCACTTCTATCCATAATCATAGATGATGCCAAAACTCTCCCTCCATCAGAAATCATATCCTGCAACTTGGCATGCCAGATTAGGAAGGTCATGGCCAACTAGGGGGATCATTTCGACATGATGTCTTACATGGTGGAGGCCATCTGCATCACCCAAAATTTCCCCTAGTTCACTAATTGGGATCCAAAATTGAAGTTGACCATTTCCCACATCTTATCAAAGGTAAGAATTATAAAAATACAAGTATGAGATGAAGGCAATTATCGAGCACTTATACCCAATAGTATGTAGGGCCATCCATGAGAGGCCCATGCCCATGTTATTTGAAGAAATTAGAATAACCTTAAGCACCTTGGGAGCCTATTAGTACTATCTAGACTGCATAGTGATAAGGGTTGTAGGAATTAAGACAACCTCCTTTAGGTTGCCTACCATAGTTCTAGACAAGATGGCTGAGCTAGAGATTGCCTTCTAATTACTCATAGGGGTAGATAGATTATGTAAAAATGAGAAAAGAGGATTGGTTCATCCTCAGTTATCCAACATTGAAAAGTTTAAGATTAAAAATTGGAACTTAGTTATTTTTGTCACCAAGCAAAGACCCACCTTTGGTTTGGAAAGAGATACCAATAGGGAATGTAACCCTAAACATTTGAATTTCAAAAACTACATCAAACACAGGGCAGCTATAAGCATCACCTACCATCATGAGCTTGAAGATGAAGACAAGTTCTACATCAACACAACCAATGACACAAAGGTGAAGCAGAGATTGAAAGCTATCAATATCCCATAGTGAAGGGGAGATTATAAGATATAGGTTTTAATGAGGTTTTTGAACATGAGTATACCCAAGAAGGAACATCTACATCCACAATCCATACTACCAGTATTGAGGAAGAAAGGTCAACCAACCCCAAACTTAGTCAGAGAATATTGCAGGCACTATATCCTACTTTGGAGAAGGGAGGAGATGATATAGGAAAGCATATTGAGTAGGTTTTTATTTTAGGAACACCATCAACATCCCACCCCAAGCACAAAGCATTACTTCAGTGTAGGCAAGAACTTCAGTGGAGGCAATAGTTACACATATCCAACACTAACAACTTTAGCATTAGGGTTGCCTCCCCTACTTCCTACTAGAGAAAAACTAGGTATAACAGTTTAGGAGCATGTTTGTTTACCTCCTTCATTCTTATATAACCAACCTTTGGGCATATTCTATGAGCCTCTGACACTAGACCATATGAACCTCTTGCCCTATGGGTCCTTCACCAGACCTATAATTAGGCCTGTGACTATGCCATTACCCACTGTCAACCCTTTTGTCATATCCTTCACTTCCAAGGTCTTGGTAATGGCTAATTTGCCTTGAGTTCTGCCTTGGCCTATACCTAGGCCAAGTCCTTAATTACCAAAGAAGAGGCCCACTGTTGTCATCCCCCAATTTTCTCTGTTCACAACTAGTGTTTTAGCTAGCACTAGTTTTTATTCGTCCTCATGAATGGCACTTACCACTTCATCCCCCAAATTTGCATTTATCTTAGTCACATCCACAATTGATTCTTATATATATGCTTTTCAAGGATTAACATTGGCTCAATAATTGCCTCCATCTACGTAGCCTCCTAGTGGTTCTTTAGATAAATCATGGATAAAATAGATGCATTTAACTACATTGAAAACCCAAGATTTGGTCATAGTGGACCCTCCACATGTCACATTGGAATTTGACAAGAAGGCTGGATCCATGAAGAGGTTTACCAAAAGGAAGGTCACCCATATGGACCACATAATTGTATATGAATCAGAGGAGACCCTACTTGAGCTGACTAAGAAGAAGAGAGTCAAGCCTGCTCAATAGTAGCAATGTGAAGAGGATCCCCTCTCGGCTCTAAAGCCATATGGTGATGTATATGCTAAATTGATAAAATGAGTGTTTAGAGATGGATTACAAAGGTGATCAGTTCAAACATTACTCATGAAAAATACAAAAGAATGCATAACAACTAACAATCTAGGCCAACCTATTCAATGGGGTGTGAAAATGATAATAAAGATCAAATGAAATAAATCAAAGACCAATTACATTCCCGTGAGTTTCCCATCATCCATAAGCGACTCCAAGCATGTTTTCCCCCTTGATTTGGAGTTCTTATATTTATCAACAATGGATGGTAAGCTCCTCCATCATATCAAGATCACCAAGTATAATCTACGCTCATGATATGAAATCACTAATATGCCTATCAAATGAAGTTATCCTATTGCAAATAAAACACAATAATCAACACAAAGAAAGATTGTGGAGAGAATTCTGCATTATAACTTTACACAATTTAAGCTTCAAAATATGAGTGAGAAGCCTCCTATTTATATATTTTCCAAATGGGTCAGGATCAATTGTGATCATCCATATCAAGATGAATATGTGTGGTCATGAATTAATCTAATTATGTAATTAAAGCCCATAAATATCCTCATAATGATTTGGGAGGAAGGGGCATTAAAGAGGCATAGAAAGCCATAATCTTGATATTTGTTGCATTTATGGCTTATGGATGCCACTCCAAAAATGACCTCATTTAATGATGCAATTAATAAGAATCAATTTTCAATAAAGAAAAATTCAATTTAATCCATGAAGTTCTTACTTAAGCTCATAATTTGGTTTAATTTGTCTAAGTAAGATTAGTCAATTTTACTACAATTCTTTAAAAATTGGTGCACAATTAATCAAACTAGTCAAAAAGTCATATTGCTAGGTCATAATTTGACTGGAGAGAAATTAAAAGGTGATGTTAGTTTCATGTGAACCATCATCCCATTTAGGATTTTGTTGACATAAAATAACATAGACACGTGATGTGTGCTTACGAATTAAAAGAAAAGAGCGATCCAAAGCACCAAACTGCATTTTTGTCATTTTGACTTGAAATAATTTGATCAAACTTAATAATCACATAACATTCATTACCCCATTCAGGTATACATTAGCCTAAATTGATACGTGTATACGACAAGATCAAACTATTTAACGTGTTCAAGTGATTTTGGCTTAATTTGTGTAATTTAGTGCAATTAGAGTAAGATTGTTCAACACAAAGGTATTAAGAATTGATTGTCTATATTTTAGCCCTATTTGAGAAGGCATAGTTAGAAATTTAGGTGTAGCAACATATTTTCAAAGAAAAGAGTTGTCAAGAAGTAATTGGAAATTAAGAGAAGAATGAACTCTCAAAAAGAGAGAGAAATTGATATTAACCCATGGAATAGATTAAATCTAGATGAGCTAATGATTTCACACATTGTGTTCATTAATGATAAAAATATAATTCGAATAAAATGTCTGAAAGGACATGGGAAATAGGAAGATACAATCCAAAAATAGAAGTGAAATACTTTGAACACACCTAAAGCTAGGGTACAAGCTGTGCACTTTAAAACTGATCAATCCTGAGATAAGTTGCACACTAAAATATTGCTAGAATGAGTGCAAAAGTCCATGGATCTTGGAATTAGAAGAAAAGGAGGTACTTGCCTCCAAAGATAGAATAAATAACAATGTACTCCATTAGAGCAAATTTGATTGTGTGATAAATAATTTTGTCTTATAGCACTAATTTTGATCACTGATAAAGAATGGTTTGCCCTAGTAGGTATGATTTAGATTTATGACTGGTCTAAATGTTGGGCCCTTATAGGGTGAATTGGCAAGCAAAATCTCAATAATATAACCTAATGCATACATTAAAGATGAGTGGGCACAAACATAGATGTGATGGTGGAATGACTTATAAAAATACATAAAAAACTAGGCATACGAGAATACATAAATCAATGAAAGAGATGAAAAGAAGAATGAAGATGGTCGAGCTAACCTGAGATACGTCATGTATCTAAGAACTGGTTACATATTCCAAATGGATCTCAAGCCAATTTAGTTCACCCAAAAGTGGGAGAGAATGGAATGAGGATGAAGAAAACTGACCAGGGTTCGATCAGACTCATAATGTATGCCAAGAGATGCACGTCTTGCATAGAGTCAAGTGCTCAATGTATTGAACCTAGTTTATATATGGTGTTATTGAGAAATGTTCATTAGAGTTGTAATGACATTGAGACTTGAAACCAAAGCATAAAGTGCTTGCTATATCAAAATAAAATAGGCGTCATAAGTATGAAGAACTTATAATGACATGGCATTTCAATTTCATGGAGCTAGTTTAAATGTGAATACCTATAACTAAGGATAATGGTAAAAATGACCAAGACCAGAGTTACAACTATTCGCATCTAAACAAAAACAAAGACAAAGAAAAAGAAGACATAAATGATTCTAACTTAAAATCAAGATATGAATAATCAATATTCAAGTAGGAACAAGAATGTCTAAAAATAAAGCAAGAACAACTTAATAACATTAAATCAAGATATAAATAATCAAGATCCATTTGGACCATCAAGATGTTCCTAAAAAACAAAAAGAAAAGAACAAGACCAAACATGAAAATAACAAACCATGAAGAAACAAGAAGAGATAGTCAAAGGAAAGAAGAAGAAATAAATGAAGAGGCAATAAAACACAACAAAACACCAATAAAATTCAAATAAACATACAAACAAAAACCAAGTTAGTGTGCTTTAAAATAATTGTTCAAGCTTGTGTAGTAAAGGCATTACTTTATATAATAGCGTAACAAGAACAAGGAAACAAATTTGCTCCTAAGCAAAGTGGAAAACAATGTAGAAGAAATGGGGGAAGAGAAGAAAAGGAAGGGGGTGGCCGAGTTGACTCCAAATGTATAAGACAAGTGGACGCTACCTACATAGTTCCATGGACACATGGCCCAACATGAACTTTAGGCTAAATGTAGTTCTCCCAGAAAGTGGGATAGAAGAAAAAGGTAATGATCAAAAAATAAGATTAATGTTGTATAAGGAAAGGGAAGATGGGATAGATGAGAATGGTCTTGCAAAATGATGAGCTAGTGAGACAAATGGGAATGGTCTTGTAAAATGGTAAGCACGTGGGATAATTACTTGCAAAATGGCAAGAGCATTGAGACCATAATGTACAAAAGCATAAGACAATGTTTTTGTTCTTTTGTGGATCATTTTCTAATATTTTTGGGATAAAATATGTACAAAGGGGGAACCAACTAATCAAGGAGATGCTCATCCAAGAGTACAAGTTCTAATAATAGCTAACACTGACTATAATGACACATGCTCGCAAATCGGCTAGAGCAAGGTCTTAATAAGGCAATAATGTCTACCAAATAGTAGAAAAATAGTGGAATAATATGCAACATGAGATATCTCTGAAGAACCATGTAACTGACAAAAACCATGCATTGTGGTATCCATGTTCACTTGTCTATAAAAGAAGCTGTAAAATACTATTCGTGTTGACCTACATTATAGAATTGGTGTCAAATGTGTCCACAATGCCAATGAATTATAATCAAGATCATAATTGGTCAAGGGAGAAAAGTGTTCAAGTTACAATAGCCTTGGGATATGAATATAATGTGGTTCTCAAAAAGAATGGTCTATAATGAATATGGTCCAAAAGATGAAAGTCTACGGTGGGATAAAATGTGTTCAGAGTGCTAACGGTCCAAAGCTTTCACTATCCAGAGTCGTGAAAAGAATATGGTTCTCGAAAGAACGGTCCAAATAATGTGGTCCAATATGGGACGGTTCAGGGTATAATAGTAAGATAAAATACTTTAGCACAGTTTTCCCTAAGTAATGGGTCTTGTAGACAATGGTTCAAAGCTATCAAGCATAGAACCTCTTAAGATACACAATGTTCATGGGCTTTGGAAGTTCTTGACCATTTGGAGTCGCTAGTCAATATGCCCTTGTTCCATAGTTCATCGTGATAACATATAGTCCCAACCAATTAGGTTGGAACTTACCTTTCTTCTTGCATTCAACATTCATGTTTTTCTGGTTCTCTTTCAATACCAAATCACCAATCTCAAACTCCCAAGGGAGAATGCACTTGTTGTATCTTCTCCACAATCTATTCTGATAGGTTTGAAAGTTTTCTAGGGCAGCTAAATGCTTACCATCAAAATTTTTTAGTTCTTGCACACTTGAGTCTTTGTATTCTTCATCATCTTCAATATGTTCCAAAAAAACTTGTAATAAAGGCAACTCGATCTCAGTCAGGATAATAGATTCTATGTCATAAATAAGGGAGTATGGAGTGGCTCCTATGGGGTTTGATGACTTGTTCAATAATCCCAAAGGGTAGGAAAGATTTACAAGTGCCAATTATGGTCAACGTCATTGATAATCTTCTTTAAAATGGCTATAATGATTTTGTTTGATGCCTCGGCTTGTTCGTTGCCTTGCAAGTTTTATGGTGTGAATTTCTTGTGCTTGATTTTGAATTTTGCATAAAGTTCCTTTACATCTCTATTTACAAAGGATCCATTATTATTGGATATAATGCATGTTGAGATGCCATATCGAAAGATGATATGGTAATGAATGAATTTGGCTATCTACTTCTCGATGACATAAGTGAGAAGAATGGCCTCAATCCAATTAGTAAATTACTTGGTAGTAGTTAAAATGTGTTTATGGCCATATGAAGATGTTAGGTTTATTTTCTTGATGAGATTGAGGCCCAAAATAGAGAATGACCATGGTATTGTGAATGGCTATAGCGGTAAATAAGGTGTGTGTATCAAATTTATATGTTTTTGACTAGGAACCCACTTCCTTATATAATTGCAAGCATTTGTCTCTATTTTTGGCCAATAATAGCCTATTATGAGGAGATTTTTAGTTAAGACTACACCATTGGTGTTGGCCCCACACATTCCTTCATGAACCTCCTTCAACATTAGCTTGGATTCTCCTGAAGATAAATAACTAAGTAGTGTTCCATCATAGCCTTTGCGATAAAGCATGTTTTTAAGGAGGGTATAACAGGCTAGACAATAAAGGAGTAGTTTTTATTAGTTATTGGTTAAGTTAGGTGGATAAACATGATCATGGAAGTAATTATAATAGTCTTGATACTAAGGCAATTCAGGTGGGGGATTAGGACCAACAATGGCACATACCTTTTTTGAATCTGACATAATATGCGTAGGATATAGAAGATTATCAATCAAAAAATTCTACTTTGAATCATTTCCATTATATCGATAGATCTATTGCTGGCCCTTGGTACTTATTTAAACTATAGAGATTTAAAATGAACCTTGAGATTATCCATGATTTTCTTGTAAGGAACAAACTTCTCATCTCTAGTTTGATATTGCTCAGTGGTTTGATTGATGATCAATTGGGAATCACCATCAACCATTAAGTGTTGAATATCCCATTATATGACAAGATGCAGTCTTGAAATAAGAGCCTCATACTTGGCCATATTGTCGGTACAATAAAAATTAATGTGAAATGATTTGGGAATCAAATCCCCTTGTGGTGTAATCAACAATATTCCAGCTCCAAATCCATGAGAAGTGAAGGAACCATAAAAATATAGCTTCCATTATCAAGTTTTATGCTACACTTCTTCCACTGCCATGATAGAGTCAATTGGAAAGTTAAATCTGAGTGGTTGAGTGTCTATCATAGGGGCCTCTATAAGTTGATCAAAAATAACCTGCCCCTTGATAACTTTCTAATTTTGATACTCAACATCAAATTTAATTAAGAGCATGACCCATTTATCCATACATATTATAAGAGATGTTTTGGATAATAAAAATTTGAGAGGATCCACCTTGGTCATGAAAATTATTTTATTGCTCAACATATAATGTCACAGCATTTGGGAAGCAAACACCATAACTAAACATGCCTTCTCACTAGGTGTATAATTGTGTTCATAAGCCACCAATGTGTAGCTTAAATAATAGACTACATGTTTTTTACCTTGATCATCATGTTGGAACAAAAGTGATCCCAGTGCATGCTTAATTATCAATATGTAAAGAAGCAATGATTGTCCAAGTGTTGACGGTCTCAAAATTGCTAGGTTGGCCAAATATGTCTTGAGATTTGCAAGTATTAATTGATAGTATTCATACCATTGAAACATGACCCCTTTTTTCAATAGATGAGTAAATGGATGGAATTTATCTACCAATTGAGAAATGAAACTATGGATTGACTGGATCTTTCCTTACAAGCTTTGGAGCTGTTTAAGATTTGAAGGTGGAGGCATTTCAATAATGGCCTTAACCTTAGCAGGGTTGACTTCTATCCCTCTTTGCAATATAATTAACCCTAGTAATTTCCCTGAAGTGACTCCAAAGACACACTTATTAGGATCCAGGTGGACTTTACATTCACGAAACCTGTCAAATATTCTTTGTATAATGTCAAGATGTCTAACACGTGTTCTTGATGTTTCTAGTATGCCATCAACATAGTCCTCAACAATATCTTGCATCATGTCATGAAAGACGATAGTCATGGCACACTAATATGTGGCTCTAGTATTCTTCAAGCCAAATGACATGCCTTGGTAAAATAATGTTCCCCACAAAGTGGTGAACTCAGTCTTGTGTTGATCTTCTTGGGCTATCTTGATTTGATTATATCCAAAAAATCCATCCATGAGAGATAACATCTCGTACCTAGCAGTAGAATTGACGATCATGTCGATGTTGGGCAGAGGAAAATCATCTTTAGGACATGCTTTGTTAATGCCTTTAAAATCTATACAAAGACGTATGCCCTATGGCTTTTGTCGACTAGAACTATCTATTTGGAATAGTCTAGTGGTCTGATTAAGCCTTCTCCCAATAACTTCATCAATTTGGATTTTACTAAGAAGGCGATATTTGGATACATCTTTATCAATTTTTGTTTAATTGATTTGACATCTATATGAACAAAAAATTGATGCACTATCAAGTGTGAGTCTAATCCTGACATATCTGAATATGCCCATGCAAAAATATCTCTCAAATCCATGAAAATGGATATAATGTGTCCATGTTCTGCTTCAATAAGGGAAGCTCCAAGATAAACAATTTTGGGGTCATCGTATGTTCTCATATTCACTTCAACTATGTTCTCTACAAGAAGTGTGGATCCATCTTCAATAATTGTAGGCAAGGTGTGATCGTGATCATATTTTTTTGCTATAGTTTCTTGGTTTTCCTCATAGAGCTTTGGATAATGTGATAAATCTGAATTTGCCATCTTAGGGAATGGCCAAGCAGAAAAAAACTTAGGAAAATCAAGAGTGAGATGCTCAAATATTTTTTCTAAAGATATGCTTGTACTAGCCATGGAGCAAGGACTTGATGGAAACTGAGTATCCTTTGGGGATGAACAAACTTTCCCATCCAAGAGCACCTGAAACATGTTTAAACTTAAGGGCTTATCTTTATCTTTAATTTTTTCCTTATCAACGAGTGCATTAAAGAGGTTTTCACATGAAGATATTTATGTTTTGTCTTTGTTATGACTAATAAAGTTTGCTTGCTTTCTAAAGTCGGCAAAAAGATTCAATGAAAAATCAAATCCTTGTCTGTGATTGCCAATGGGCAATCCATCTCGTAGGCCTATGTATTCTACAATTGATTCCTCATTCTAGAATTCATCCAGGTGTATGACCAAATTTTGTTGGTCCCAATCAATGAGTTTGGCATGGTAAAGGCATAGGGAATAATGAGGTTCTACTTTAGTAAGGGAAGCTCCAACAAGTGTGATGGTTATTATGGCATTTTGGTCAAATAAATCCAAGTCAATGAGCTTTTCAAAAAGGATATAATGGGATGCTACGTCACTACCAAGAGTTTCATCGCTAGTTGACTCATAAGAATCACTATCAAAAGTCATGAGGTCACTCCTAGTTGGTATAAATCTAAGACCATGATTCAAATTAGGTGCTCCAGATGATAAAGGTTTAAGGATTCCTTGCGCTCGTGGGCCAAGGCCACTTCTTTTATAATCAAGATGATCCATGATCTAATTAGGGATAAGATATTTTGGATTCTAAAATCAATCAACAAGGCCATTAGAATATAACCAATCTCCTTTTGTGAAATCCTCTCGATTTTGTTTTGGTGAAGTAGTAGGTACAAATACCATATGGGGTTTCAACTATTCTTTCTTCGATTGCCAGATCATGTTGGGTCTGTTTGGGATCTTGGAAGGTTTGTGTTTTCCAAATATTTTGGGAGACTTCGACAACTTAGCAATATATAAGGCATCCCTAAGACAGTATGTGTAAATGCCTACATCTTCAATCACAACCTATTTTGCTAGAGTTGTGGGAAATGGATCAGTCGAAGTGGACATAAGGTCACTAGTGTTTATATAATTGGATGGAGGTGGATGTGAAACTATCTCCTTGTTCTTCTTTGTAACACATTCAAAACCAAGATAATAGTTATAATTGTGATACTCAACCTCCAAATGTTTGAAATATTGATAATGTTGTTGATAAATAGGAATAATAACCTCGATCCCATCATGGGGAAACTTAAGGCACTAATGCAAGGTGGATGGAATGGCATGTAATTCATGGATTCAAGGATGACCAAGAAGTATGTTATAAGGCAAATCAATGTCCATAATATGTAATAATGTGTGATGAGAAACAAACCTAATAATGATTTGCAACCAAATAGTATTAGAAGACTCCCTCTCGATGTTATCGTAAGCCTTTATGGTGATTGTCTCTGGTTGAATGTCTTTCATAGTGTACCCCAATCTTTGTACCAATTTGAGGGACACTATGTTTAGCCCCAAAGCATTGTCTATAAGAACCCATTTGATCTTATGGTTTTCAATAATTACCTCAATATACAGTGGGTTTTTATGGCTAAGACCTAGGGTGGACACGTCTTTTTTATCAAACATGAGCTGATGAAATGAAGATAAATGTCCCACTAGTGTTTGGAACTATTTATGATTTATATCTTTGGGAACAATTGATTCTTTTAAAAGGTTTTTCAGAATAGTTCTATGAACTTCAGATGTATGTAAGAGATCCAAAATGGAAATCTACATAGGGGTTTTGCTTAGTTGGTCTGATAGACTATAAGGATTTGCAATGTTAGAACAAGTTGAATTGGCCTTGGTTGGCACAGTTTTTGGCTTTAGATCTAAAGGCACAATGTTCACGTTAGGTTTTGTGGAAGAAAAGGGCAAAGCACCCTAGAGAGTAACTCATGAGCGTTTAGTTGTGATTGCACAACCTAAAGGTGGCAAGGAGCCATTGTAATCAAAAGACAAAGGTGGAGGGCCTTAGAGGGTAACTCGTGAGCGTCTAGTTGCATTGGAGCAATTTCAAGTTGATGAGGAGCCATTATAATTAGAGGAAGGATGTTGTCCATAAATAATAACCCATGCAAATGAAGTCGCAATAGAATTACACAAACTCGACGTGGTATTACTAGAAGGAAAGGGTGTTGGCCCTATAATATTGGGTCCCATACTACAAGGAGCACGAGATGGTTTATAATATTTGATAGTAATAGTGGAAATGTGGGTTGAAAAAATGCATCCCATAAAGTTTTTATAATCGTAAGGCATGTTGTTGTAACCCAAGTTGTTAACATGGGTATTATAATCCTAAATATGATCATGTTGATTATGATTTTGACCCTAATGCTAGTTCTGATTCTATCTCTAATTTTTTCCTTGGTTTTGTTGATTGTTCCTTGATGGTGGTCGATATGTTGAGGAAATGGATCTTGGTAGATTCCCATATCCTGATTAGTGCCTTGTAGGGCAATTTTGATCTCAACTTCACCACTCTCAATTAGGTGTTGCAATTGGATGCAACGATAAGCACCATGACCAATAACACAATGGAAGTTTCACCATCCATTTTGCTTGTACTAATCTAGCTTTGGTTGATCTTGAGGAAATGGCCTTGGTACTGGCCATATAATCAGGTTAGCTGTTATGAGATTTTGGAGTACTGTCTCAGTAGGTTCTCCCAATTTGCTGAAGACTTTGTATTGATTGTGAAATGTCCTTCATGGAGGTTATATTTGCAAATTGGGTGGTGGATTAGGTGGAGCTAATTATACATTTGGGGTCGATAGGGCCTACACCATTTTTATATGTTTTGTTTTAGTCACACCATTTCCAATCATGTTCTTGTTTTTGTTGAAACCCTTAAGTTTCTCTTGCACAACTATTTGACTAGAAGATGGGGTTTGATTTGACATTTGACCCTACACATAAATATTGATAAGGCCCTTTATAATAAGCACATTCTTAATCTGTACACCCTTATCTATGATCTCTTCAAAAGTGTTTGCACAAGCAAGACAAATTGTGCACCACCTCAGGGTGTAGGTTTTATCCAA
Organism: Torreya grandis; assembly: GCA_037957365.1. Classification (NCBI taxonomy): domain Eukaryota; kingdom Viridiplantae; phylum Streptophyta; class Pinopsida; order Cupressales; family Taxaceae; genus Torreya; species Torreya grandis. Next base: position 8,182,633 of record JARHVA010000070.1, read on the forward strand.
ATATATCTGCCAACTGTTTATCCAGTAAATTATGTAGAAAGCGACCAATTAATGCTCTCCACCTTTTTAGGTATGTCGTAAAGCTTTTCCATCATGTTGTTTGTATTTTCATAAGTCAACAATGGTCAATTTATTCTTAGTGTTGTATGAGAAGTGGTTGACAAATTTTTTTGATAAGTCATTCCAATCCACAACCGATCCCTTAAGTAACTTCAATAGACAATCTAAAGCTTGTCCTGCTAAACTTTGCAAAAATAATTGAAGTAATAATATGCTAATGTAAGCCACCTCTTGGCATAATATGAAAAATGATTCAATGTGTTCACATGGGTCACCCTTTCCTTTGTATTTGTCAAATTTGGGTGCCTCAAAATGAAGAAGAAAGGGGACTTGAAAAATAGATAAATCAAACAGATATGGACATATCTCATCAAATTTGTACTTTTTGATCTTATTTCCAGTCTCCAAATGTGACACAATCTCTTTCATGGAGTTCCACTCTTTCATATTTGGTGCATTCATGGGTAGAACATAATTCTGTTGGGGTGGTATCTACCATTGTTGCTAGTATTTGGGTGGAATGTGCCCCCGTTGTTGCTATTGGGATGGTTGTGCCCCTATTGCTGCATGGATTTGGTAGGGATGTACACCCTACGGTACGTGACTTGGTTTTGGATTGCTCCTTAGGATGAGTAGGTAAATGACTTATTCCTTGTCATCTACTACCTTGAATTATACATGTTCTATTGATTTTGGGGAGTTTGTGGCTTGTTTGACAAAGTACTTGTTGGTTTAGATGAACTAGCCAAATTGTTTTGTATGATCTCTTCAATGCACACTAAATGTTTGGGTATTTGGTTTTGCAAAGGAACAAGAGGTTCTTGGTGATTGAAAAATGTATGCTATGTGTCTAGAAGCATGTTGTGGAACCTCTTGTGATTTGGGTTGTTCTATTAAGACATTTTGAGCCATCATTGTTATGTTCTCAACTAAATTTAACATTGTTTCAACCACATTTTCTTGTTCCTTAGAAGCATCATTGTGGATTGAAGTAGATACTAAAGAGTCTGTCAAGTCCGCGATAAGTTGGTTTGCATATCATTGACTTATTTTCTTAATCTTGTTAACAAGATCTTGATCAATGGGTTTCGACTCTATAATTATTTCCTTTCCTTTTTTAGAGAAAGGTATGTTTGTTTTTTCAATGGTCACGATGTATTGTTCTCATTGTTTCTCTCATTATCTAACCAAAGTATGTAACTATTCCATAGGAAAATCCGAGGGTAGTCTAACACCATATTCGATCAACCTTAGGAGGGATTCATCTTTGTCCTCTTGGGGTTGATATTCTAAAAAGTCTTCCTCAGATCCTATAGTTGTGGTAATGTCCTCAAAGACCATAAAATTGTCTGGACCGTCATAATAATGTTCCTCCTCATATCTAGAGTCGTAAGGGACCCCACTATGAGTGTACCTTTGAGTCATGTTTAAAAAGGTTGTTCTCTACATTTGGAAAGATTTTTAGAAAATGTTTTGCAAACATTTAAACAAGGTATGTGTTTTGATCTTTTATAAACAAGGGACAAGTTTTCAAAGAGACTATAATAAAAAGGAGGGTGGTGTAGTAACACACACAATTAGAAGAATGTGTTCACAAAATTACTCAACCTTGGTTAGGGTTGAAATCATATGAATTGGAAGAGGGTATGATATCCCAAAAACCTAAAGTGTAACTAATACACTAAAACATAGATTTTTGAGATACGTCAATACCATAAAAACTAGTTCAACTTAGATGAGTTGCTACTAGGAAATTGAAAGAAAACCCTTTAGATTAGGAAAGAGACAATACGAACCAAGAAACTCAAGATGTGGAAACTTGAAAGAATTCCTAAGTATAAAAATATAACCAAATAGGCAGTACAATGCCACCAATGGTAACAAGAAGGTGAAATAAATTATGTTTTTAAACTTAGAGTGTGAGCGATAAACTTGATAAACTAAGTTCACAATGATCAAATTATAATGAGTCTATAAACAACCTTTAATCCAAATGGGAAATTGATGCCAAGTTACTCAAGTCAAATGCAAATACGAAATTAAACCCAGTTTAACACGTTAACCTAGTAACTTAGAAGGGTGTAATGCCAAATTTGAATTATTAATGGACTTAAAGATTTTGGGAAGTGGTTTAGACTCAAATGGAAAGCATAATTGCTTTAATTTAGATAATACAAACACAAATGTGTAAGATTAGAATTTGAACAAGGCAAAGATGATTTGGATTTGACCAGCATAATGCCTCCTTGTTCAAGAAATTATGGACAATAAGTTTCTTTATGAAATTTGTTTACAATCAAGTTTTGACTCAAATCAAGACTGAGTAAGCTAATACCAAGAGATAAATGCAACTAAGTAATTGTCCTAAGCCCTAAACTGATAAGGTTAATTTATATTATTAAAATCTATCTTTATGCATGCACTTGGAGGAAATTAAGTGTTCATTCAAAATAAAAACATATTAATTGGTAGGGTATTTTACACGTCCCTTCTCCCAAGAGACAATATGGTGACATGGACCATCAGTCACACCCTACATCAACAATACTCCATGGCAAGTGGGGTTGTCTAAAACTTACAATTTATTATCGTATAGATGGTCTCAAGTATGGTTAACATAAGAGATGTAACACGCCAATTTAGTTAATACCAATCAACTTACTATGCAAAGGTCTATTCCTTTGCATAGTGATTCCATTCATGAATTGCTTAGTAGAATCCCTTGGTTGACCAGATCTGACTCAAGTTTTCATTATGAAAAGAGAGATTAGCCACTCAACCCCTAGCTCTCGTAGTATGTGTACCTTGATTTATATACCCCATAATGGAATGGAGTTGAAACAATGTCAAGAGATAAAGCCTTGGGTTAAATCTTCCCTAAAGAACTCATGAAGATGCAATGACCTCCCCTCTACAAGCCAAATTACATAGAATAAAATCTAAGTAAAAAGGCATTAGGGTTGTTTTTAGATCATCCAAACCATACGAGTTTTAGGGAGAGCCTAGACAACTTTATTTTTATGCCTTGGACAAAGGCATGATCTCAATGAAAAGGCACTTTTCATCACTGAGTTTCCTATAGGGGATGGGGGGAGAGCATAAATGTGCAATTCTTTTTCTCAAACAATCTTATAGGCAATAGATAGATGATTTACATAAAATAACTTTAAAAAAATTTGAATTTTTAAGTTAAAGTTGAGTTTTATAACACCAAATTGAAATGTTAAGTGAAGTTCTTGGCCCCTTGGCTTTAGTTGTAAAAAATTTAAAAAACATTCAATCAAACCATCTAGTTCCTTTTAAACACCAAAGGAAAGGTTCAAGATTTAAACATTTAAGATCTAAATTATTTTTAAACACCAAAGGGAAGGTTATAAATTTAAATCATGTTCAATTAACCATTTTTCTTCATAGGTCCTACAGGAAAAATTAGAGAAATTTGTTTAGCTTTGAAGCATAATTTGAAATGAAACAAGTAGCTTTGGATTTATTGCTCCTGGGTTCTTTGTTTTTTAGACATAGAGACTAATGTTGGTCACTGTTGATTGATGCCAGTTATTTCAAGACCGATGTCGTAGAGTATTAACCATTATCACTTGAAATCGATCGATAATGGTCAACTGTGAACCCTTAGGCACGGAAATATTTGGACAAAAATCTTGCTAGCACAATGTTAGGATAAAATATCCAAAAGTAAACTTCTGGATCAAAAAAATATTCAGACTAGAGACTTATAAATCCAATTTTGACAACAACAAACTTGAATAAAGCTCTAAAATGGAAATTGTTAGTTGTGTTTTTCTCTGCAACCCAATTGATGACGATTAGCCTTGATCGATGTCGGTCACTCATAATTGATGTTGGTCACTATGTAACTTTTGTATGCACAAAAATATTAGAAACATGAGAAAAACAAACCAAAAATTAATGTTAAAGGATTTTTTATTGACTTTAATGGAAATCTAAAATTGCCAAAATGTTTCCTTACTTGAGAGGGATGCATAATTCCACAAGGCATGCCAAGATGTAGAAATGGATTACAAAGATGATTAGTTCAAAAATTAGTCATGAAAAACACAAAATAATGCAAAGAACTAACAATCTAGGCCAATCTATTCAATGGGGTGTGCAAATGATAATAAAGTTCAAATGAAAGAAAACAAATACCAATTACCTTCATATGAATTTTCCATCATCTATAAGCGGCTCTAAACATGTTTTTCACCTTGATTTGGAGTTCCTGTCTTTGTCAACAATGGATGCTAAGCTCGTCCATCATCTCAAAATCACCATATATAATCTAGGCTCATGATATGAAATCACTAATATGCCTATCAAATGAAGCTATCTTATTGCAAATAAAACACAATAATCAACACAAAGAAAGATTGTGGTGAAAATACTGCATTATAAGTTTACACAATTTAAGCTTCAAAATGTGAGTGAGAGGCCTCCTATTTATAGATTTTTTAAATGAGTCAGGATTAACCATGACCATCCATCTCAAAATGAAGATGTGTGGCCATGAATTAATTTAATTATGTAATTAAATTTCATAAATATTTTCATAATGATTTGGGAGGAAGGGGAATTAAAGAGGCATGGGAAGCCATAATCTTGATATTTTTTGCATTTATGTCTTATCGATGCCACCCCAAAAATGACCTCACTTAATAATGTAGTTAATAGGAATCAATTTCTAATAAATAAATGTTCAATTTATTCCATGGATTTCTTACTTAAGCTCATAATTTGATTTAATTTTCCTAAGATTAATCAATTTTAGTGCAATTCTTTGGAAATTAGTGCACAATTAATCAAATTGGCCAGAAAGTCATATTATTGGGTCATAATTTGACTGTAGAGAAATTAGAAGGTGATGTTAGTTGCATATGGACTATAATCTCATTTAGGATGTTGTCGACATAAAATAACATAGGCATGTGACATGTGTTTATGAATTAAAATAAAAGAGTGATTTAGAGCACCAAAATACATTTTAGTCATTTTGACTCGAAATGATTTGATAAAAGTTAATAATAAAATAAAATGCATTGACCTATTTAGGGCTACACTAGCCTAAATTGACACTTGTATACAAAAAATTGAACCATTTAGCATGTTTAAATGATTTTGGCCTAATTTATGCATTTGAATGCAATTCGAGTAAGATTGATAATTTCAACATAAAAGTGTTAAGAATTGGATGTCTACAAAGTAAAATAGATAGCAACTAATCTGGCGTAGCAACACAAAGCCACATTGAATGAATAAACCATAACTAAGGTAGAATGGAATATGGAAGTAATGTTTGACACATCAAACACCTTGGCCCAATAAAGGGTGAAAGGAGATGAAATTTACAATAGGATCTTCTCAAGGCAGAAGGTGCATATGAGGCATATGATAGCAAGATAATTAACTTGGTGAAGTTGATCATAATGAAAAAGTTTGAAGATTTGAATTTGATTCCCTTTGAGCACTTGAGCATTGCTCAGTCCTATATAATTGGTAGAAGGAAAACAATGAACCAGTAGATTGATGAAATGAGATCCCTGGGTCAGTCTCTCACCCAACAGGGTGATAGAGTCATAAATCTATTAAAGGAGGTTGAGATCACACACCTTTCCAACAAGGATGGTTCCATTTTTAGTAAGGATGCCTTCAGAGCCTAGCTAAAAAACTTTATTGTCAATTGCAAGGAGCAAACCATGGCCAGAGGAGTGACCTTTGGGCAGAAGAAGGTAGATTTGGATGCATTTACAAATTAGAGAATAGAAAAAGCTATGGCAATCAATGATGCTGTAGGACCTCTCTTGAGCAAGCATGATGCAATGGAAGGTCTTACAATCAAATTGTTGAAAGAACTTATCATGGATATAAAATCTATTAACAATGATTACAAGAAATGCTTTGAAGCATAGAGAGGGTAGATAGAAGTTGAGAAGCAAGCATGTTGTAGGCCACAAATGGGCACCACAAGAGATTCTTCCTCATCATACCCTCTCATAATCTCTTCTTATTCAGCCGCACTAGGGATAACTCCTTATTCAATTGCTATGGGTTCACTATCATCTTCTTCTACATTGGGGGCTTCATCATCAACCACACTAGCAAGATCTCAGACTAGCACTTCAAGAACGAGATAGCCATCTATTGGGATTTCTTTTGATGAAAATCATGTCCTAATTCCCTTCAATGCATTATCAAATATTCTTCTATTTGAATAGGGAATATTCTCTAGTTCTTTTATAACTGTCTTAGGTATTAGAAGGCCTATATATAGAGGCCCTCCCCTGCAATTGTACCTCAAAACAAATTTTTGTGAAATTAATGGAAAGAGAAAGATTTTTTTTTTGTAATTTAGCCATTGTTTCATTATTTTCATATGTTCTTATTTCTCAACTTTTAATAATAATACATGATTTCATTTCCTCAATGGTTAAATCTGATGGTAGTGTTTTGAATTTTGTGCTTTTAGCTATGCTAACAAAGTCTGTTATGTATGCTCTATTTTCCTTCTATTTTTCTAATGAATGTGCTTAAATAAATTTATTGTAGGTAGCTATTTTAAAGCATATATTTCAGATATAAACATTATATTTACCCCAGAATCCTTGCTGCATATATGATATTATAAGTCTAGCACTAGGATCCCATAGATGTTAGTTTTATTTTCACTATTGTCAGAAGGAACTAAAAGAGATCTACTGGTCTTTGTTGCTGCAAATAAAAACTTCTTTTTTGCTCTACCTTGCTTCCCTTTTGAAATTTTTAACATGGATCACTTTAGATTAACGCTCACTATAAATATCCACTTATTTTTTTAAAGTTTGGGCATAAATTGGCAAAGTATAAAAACAATTTTACATCATAAAAATACAAATAAATTTCAGATAGATTGTGTCATTATTGAGTTCTTTTTGTCCCTACAGCAGGGTCTACTTATAGACTAAAGGTGGTGCCACATAGTCATTCCAACAAAATTGAATTAAGACCTAAAGTTATTTCAGTACCTACACTATAAATTGAGAAATATTAGTTTGTTGTTTGCATTATATCCTTGACATAGATATACATCAACAACATGGGTATATAAAGATAAAGTTAGGACAAAGGTGATCCGAACATTGTAGATGAGAATATAAAAAAAGGGTCACTGTTCAGAAAAAACAATTTTTTGTGAATAGTTTCACAACCATCAATTTATGGAGCTCTTATGTATGCAGGTGGTGGTTACATCCCTATTGGTTCTTTTATGGACATTTTCGTAACAACCAGGTGGTTTCTTAATTGTCAAATTGATAAATGATAGTTTCATCTAATGTAAAGAGAGAAATTTTACTAAAGATACAAAACATGCAAAGTGAAACATCTCTTTCTCTTCAACATATTTTTAACTTCTCACTCGAGCTTCTTCATGTTGTTAGCATGTTTAAATACACCATTAAGGGGTCATTTTTTGAGAATTCATAGTTTTATAACATTTTTTTTCTTGGTTGTCTTAGGAATTAGAGTGTGATAGGGAAGTGTGAGAGAGAAATTTGCAAATTGTGTATGGGTTTTTGGACATGATGTTTATGAAATATTTGAAAATACAATATACTTTTAATTTCAAAAGAGATAGATGAAGAGGAGGTTTCCCACATTGGGTTTCTTTAGGGTAAATCATTTGTATTGCATATATGTTTTTGTTTTTGTTTAGCAATATTTTCTTACTCTACTTTCATGTAAAATATTTAGTTCAGTTTATGAGAATTTACACTTAGTTTTGATCACAATTATTGTTGTTTTAAAGCAAATTCTTAAGTAAACAAGCTAATCAATTAAGTGTTGTTGGACACTACAACATTTAACGCAAAATTTGACATCAAAGTTAGGGATTTTGGATGTTGAAAAACATGAAAATGCATGTCAAAACTTGGGTAAAAAATTATATGATAACTTTGACATTGGTATTTTGACATACACATGGGCATTGAAATATGACTATAAATACATGGAAAATTTCATTATATTGATTGCTCTATTAGGGACCAATTTTGACGTGTTTTCATTCATTCTGAAGAAATAACATAAATATTTTGTCCAACAATTCATTTCCTTTCTTTACATTGTTACATTTTTCACATTGATGAATGCATATTTTGCAACTAAGATTGCATTAGAGGGTATGTACCTTACTGACCCAGATTGGGAATTCAATCTTGGGGGCAACACACCAACTGTCAAGAACTAGTGTGTTATAATAAAACAAATGCTTCTTTATTGAATCAACATAGATTTTCAAGAGTACAAAACAAATCTTTATTGCAAGATAATAAGAGAGTTTATAAAAAGAAAAAAAAATTGTGGAGGAGATGTTTGATATCCACTCTAAACTACAATAGGGGGAACCCTTGTCTCATACCTAAAGGAAACTAATAATAGTAAACCATTTTAAATTTAAACAAAGTTAATAATATCCACTCAAAATTCAAAGGTGTGCAAATAGAAATCTTATTTAAAGATAAATAAAACTAATAATATCCTTTCAATATGCATAATCCTACAAATAATAAAATTCTTAAGAAGAAGAGATGTATTAAAAAAAATTGCTAATAATAGCTATCCAAGATGGGCCACCTTGTTATGGTCATAATTTTTCTAGGTATGCTCTAATTTTAGAATAATTTATCTTTTTGGAAAGCTTGGCTCATGATCTCAAAATTCAAAGAGGCTTAGTTATGTGATGAGGATTTTCCAAGATCTAAAAATGATCTGAAGGCTTATAAAATTGCCATTTATGTAGTGATGATTTTTATTCAATTTTTTTTTTTGTAATTTTATGAAAATAAACCATCACTCTTATGTGGTGGTCCCAAGTCATTTTTAGGATAATTCTCCCCCTTGAGAAGTAATGGGCACTATTGCATTTAGGCATTTAACAAAATGTGGAATTGTTTCCTAAATCTGAGCCCTCTTTAAACACTTTCATTGGTGAGAAAATTGCCTTTCCTTGATCACTCTAGATAGGAAATTTTATTGATTTCTAGTATCCATGACCTAGTCAACAATGAATGACGTTGAAAAATCAAGGTTCAATTCATGACCTTATACTATTCAACAATATTTGGAGTGTCCAAGAGAGCTGGAAAATATGGTTGGAATAGTTCCACATTGAACATTGGATACAACCAAATATAAGGTGGAAAGTTTAGCTCAAAGGCATTAGTTCTCACTTGTTTGATGATTGTGTAGGGTTTGTATCATAGAGGTATGAGTTTCCTGATTGAGCCTTTCAAATGTTAATTTTGTAAATGTAACCTTACTTTATCACTATCTTAGAATTGGTGAGGGACTCGATGTTGGGCATGACGTTGCTGTACTTCTAACTATTTTTTGCATGATTTCATTCACATGCTTTTGGATTTTATAGATTTGTTCAATAAATTTGGCAGCCTTGTAAAATTATTTTTGTGCATGGTGAGATATTTCATTTAATACAATCAATGGGGGATAGTTCCTGAAACTTAAGACAAAGTCATGTTAGATGTATGTTAAAATATAATCCTATGTACATCGATGTTTTGAGTTATACATCTGAAGTAGATGCACCATCATATGATTAACCAATAATGTTTTTCCATTTATATGGGGATGAAAATATGTGGACTTGGTCAACTTGGTGTCCAACATGTACCATAATTTAGAACATAAAGTGCTAACAAACCTTTTATACTTGTCTAACACAATGGTCTATGATAAGTCGAAGTGGACCCACACATGCTCATAGTAGATATTTGTAGTGTCTTCATATTTGATTCCCTTTGTACATTACATTAACACTACCATATTAGAAAACATGTTGACCATAATGAGAATATAGTCATGACCACCCCTAGTCATGGGCAACCTTGATGTGAAATCCATGGAGATTGACTCCCAAGGTTGATTAGGAATTTTTAGAGGTGTGTAGAGGCCTTACTTCTTATTAGATGGTTTTTATATTTTGCATGTTGTGCATTATCTGCTATCCTTGTTGATATCATGGCAAAGCTTAGGCCAATACAAGTATTTTTTGGAAAATTTACATTATATTTTCCACCTCGAGGTGTCCTATAATTTGAATGTTTTGTGCCTCCCAAATCATCTTATATTACTCTACTATCATAACACATAGGCGCTCATAGTGACATAAAATACCTCTTTGTAGATGGTTATCATACATCCCTAGACAATGACATATAGTTATTTGTCATATTAGGATACCTATGTACTATATATGTGAAAGTTTCATTGTGTTAGGAAACTGGGTACCTAAGCTTGGTATGGACTACACTGAATGCATGTTTTGAATCATTAACTTCAATCTCAAAGGTTTAATGTAGATCTAGTAAGGCAAGGATTAGTGTTATTGAAAGTCACCCTTTTAACTCCTTAAAAGCACCTTGTTGTGATGTGTTCCACACAAACTTGGCATTTCTCCCCCCTTTGGTTGCTTGGTTCAAGGGTTATACAAGATGAGAGAATCCAAGTAAAAATTGATCGTAAAAATTGACTCACCTAAGAACATTTTGAGTTTTGTAAGTGTTGTTGGCATTGGCCATTCTATGATTATTTGGATCTTCTTTTGGTTAATATGTACACCATTTTTTATGATTTATCCTAGATATTGTACACATTGAAAGCAACATAGCACTTATCCTTGTTGGAATATAAATTATGGCTATGTAGGGAACTTGTTGAAACTCTTGCAAGTGTTCCTCCCATGTTTTAATGAAAATAAAGTTGTCATCTAAGTAAACACTCATAATGGAATCAATGAGCAGTCGTAGATATCATTCATCATTTGCATAAACATTTTATATGCATTAGTCAAACCAAAGGGCACATCTTGTTGAGTTGTGGAGCTAAAAGCTTCACTAGTGTGCAAATGTGGAGGTTGCTGAGTGACATAGTAACTGACGTCGATCAGGCCAATCGACATCAGTTATCTTCAGCTACATAGTAACCAACATCGATTATCATCGGTCGACATCAGTCAGATAGGAACCGACATCGGTCACCTATGTGTTTCCAGAACTGTTCTAATTTTAGACGAACAGTTAGTTTGCATGTAAAGACTAATTTTAGTCTTGAGTCTGCGTTTCTAATTATTGTTTGGTTTGGGATCTATTTAAGAGACCCATGGGGCTATATTGTAATCAAGATGAGATCCTCAAAGTGTAAGATCTAGAAGGTCTGCAAGAGTGCAAGATCAGGTAGATCTACATGGTAAGCAAGGTCAATTAGATCTGCAAGGTGCAAGATCAAGAACATCTGCTTGTGTCAAGGAGGCAACAACGATTGAGTTGATTGTCACTTGGATTGTAGGCAACAACAACCATTGGGTTGATTGTCACTGGAGGGAACAACTCAGTGTTTAGTTGGTTGTAATTGATTGAGAGAGAGAGAGAAATCTTGAGGGAGAATTATTGTACACCCAAGAGGTGTGGGAAGAGTGAGATTTCTTCATTGTATTTCCTTCTGGAAGAGTGTTAATACAGATTGTATTATTTCTCGTATCTCCTATTCTTTGTTGTTTCTGATTTCTAGTTACTTATTACTTTTGGTTTAATTCCATGTTTAGTTGCTTATACAAAGGTAATCAATTGTACTCCAAGGAGGATCCTAACACATCTAACCATTCAAATTAACCTTATTTGGAATTAATTTTGTCTTCCAAATGTAAGATGGCTCAATGCGTACTTGATGGTACCCTAACATTAGATCAATCTTTGTGAAGAATTTTTCTCTTGAGAGAGTGATGGAAGTCATCGACGTGTGGGAATGGATACATGTTCTTGATGATGGTCTTGTTAAGGGCCCCATAATTAATTTAGAGTCATCATGTCCCATCCTTATTTTGAATTAAATCAATCGGGCTTTCATAAGGTGATGTATTGGGTTGAATATGATCTTTTTGGATTAGTTCCTTGATCAATCACTTGATCTATTCATTTTCCCATATAAAGCACCTATATACTGTTCTATTTGGTAGGATGTTTCAAGGATCAGGTTGATGTGATGTGTAACTTAGGAGTGTAGGGGTGCACCAGTATGTGTAGTGAAGACATATGTGTAATCTATTAAGACCTGCTCTACCTCTTATTGGCATATAATCCAAATTTGTATAGTGACTAGGGTGGTTACAATGACCTTCTAAGTGGTAATAAAAAATAATACACTTTTTGGTGTGACCAATCACATGCCTACATTGATTTTCACTAATCTAGCCCATCATCTTCTTAATAGGGACCTCAAGGAACTTGTAGGATTGCTTTCAAAACATGATGATGACACTACAAGTCTTGATTTATTAAAATTCCATTTGATTTCCACATGTATGGGTGTTAAATCATAACATCACAAACCTCTAGGGGTGCCACATCACAAAATACATCATCTATGAATGGCTTGATTGCATATATATAAAGTCATTGATGGTTGTTAGGAATATTTATGCCTTGGTTTAGCTAGTGATTTGTTGTTTTCAGACTCATCCTTTATATAATGTCTCCAAAGATCAAATTATTCTTACTCCCATTGACCATGATGAAGTGTAAAATTTTCCATTGTACCAACATATGTGAATGAAAAGATGTTCTCCTTTCTTAGATGATGATGTTGCAGACTGCATTGTACCAATAGTTGAATAGGGGTCAAAATCCATAATTTACTGACCTTTGTCAATATGATTATAAAATTTCTCATCCTCATTAGATACTTGTATCATATCAAATTCATGTGCCTAGGTGAATAATGTGCCCTTGAAATGACATTTGTTTGTGTTGTGAATTATGTTCTTATGGTTATCACACCATTTTATAGTCTCTTTATGTGGGCGTTTATCGATAGGATTTCTCATTAAAAACCTTAATAATGGGAACCTTTCATTTTGGCTTTATTGTGTGGCATCTCTGGTTTGTTACCTACTTCCATACAAGTATTTGCCTCTATCATTTGATCGTGCTTTCTTTCCTACAAGAAGTTTAACTTTTTTTTGAACTTTTGTTTGATCTTTATAGTATACTCATGGGATGCTCCCATCATTTCAATGGTTAGGAATACAATATTTATTTGGATATATATCAAAGTAGACCAATTTTGTATTTTAGTACTCTACGATTTTCAAAATCCTTGATGCCAATTTTCAACCATAGAGAATGGAAGGTATTTTTATAGTATTGCATATATTGGTCCTTTTATCGTAATTCTCCACATAGTAATATTCTTGACAATACTCATTTATAACAAAATCAACAAAGTCACTCTAAGAGGGATATGTGATTTTCATACGATCACCATAGAGTTATCAAGGTGAGCCTCCCACCATTGTTGGACTTAGGGTTTAGCTTTTAACCAAGCAGACATTGATTTCTATGAACTTGAAAGAGTGTTTATAGAAAATATTACTAAATTTATTATCCACTTTTTAAGGCCATCCGCTTTTATTTCACCTTTAAACATTAGGATATCAAAATATACTTGTACCTTAAAGGGTGTGGACCCTTGGAAGGGCCTCCTTTCTGGAATTACTAGCATGTTTATTAGTATTTGTTGGAATTTTTACACTATTTGGGTCATAATTTTAGTCATTTGCTTTTTCAGTGTCTTTGCACATTTTTTTAATTGGGTATAAGGAATTCATTGCTCCTTCAACATCCATTTGTGGTTGCTTTCATCCATCATGAAGATAATTTTATAGATCTCTTTTCTCCAAGACAAATGATGTATAGCCTGACTTCGTTCGATGGTACATGCAAGATCTAACTTGCGCTGATACCATTGATCCAAATTTAGGATTCAATGTGGGAACAACACACTAATTGTTAGGAATTATTGTTTTATAATAAAACAAACTCTTCTCTATTGAATTGACCAATATTTGAAAGATCATAAAACAAAGCTTTATTGCAAGATAATAAGAGGTTTATAAAAAGAAAACAATATATGTAAAGAGATGTCTGGTATCCACTCTGAATGACAATAGGGTTAAACCTTATCTTATAACTAAATAAAACTAATATTAGTAAATTATTTTAAAGTTAAACAAAGCTAATAATATCCACTCAATAAGTAAAGACATGTGAATAAGAATCTTAATTAAAGCTAAAAAAAGATAATAATATCATTTCAACTTGCATAAGTATGCAAATGGTAAAATCATAAAAAGAAGAGATCTACTAAAAGAATAATTACTAATTCGAGGTGGACCACCTTGTTGGGGTCATAAAATTTTTAGTATGCTTCAATGTTATAAAATTTTATATTTTCAAAAATATTGGCTCATAATCTAGAAGTTCACAAATCTTTAGATGTGTGAAGGGGAATTTTTGAGCTCTGAAGATCTTTTAAACAATAATTTATGTTGAGTTGATTTTGTTTAAAAAATTGTATTTTTATGAAATTAAATCATTACTCTTATTTAGTGGTCTCAAGTCATTGTTAGGGTCACTCACATAATATTTGTAGGTTGTTATATAAGCATATGCACATCCATCAGAGCATAATTGAAATCCAATATTTGTCATATGTTATAGTTCTAAACACCATGATAAACATGTAAAATGTGGTAGCGTATATAAGGCATTTGAATGGTTTGAAAAAAATGATTGAATGAAATGTAGAGACACAAACTATAGTGATGGATTTAGGACATATAATTGTGTTTTTGTGAGGACTTAAGGATCTTGGCATTTATGAGGAGCTAAGGATATTTGGATTATGGTCTGATATGCTTGTGACATTACTAGATGTTGTTGCCATTCCTTCACATTGGTTATCAAATTGAGGGAATTTATCTATTGCTACATTATGATATCCTGTAATTCTTAATTGTTAGGTTGTGGAGCTAAAAGCTTCACCAGGATGCAAACATGAGAAGTTATGGAGGTTGCAGGAAGTGTTGCGAAGTGTCACAGACACCGGCATCGGTCAGGACAACCTACGATGGCAGGAGGGAAACAGGAAGGCAACTGACGTCGGTCATGGATCGGCCGACGTCGGCACCCCCAGACAGCCAGGGATCGACGTCGGTCACCTGTGGTTCAAGCTGCGAGTATGTTACGGGCAGTTGGTTGACGAACCAAGTGTTTGCATGTTTAGAGCTATTCTTAGACTGAGAGCTACGGATTTAATTATTGTATTATTGTCTAATTATTGTTTGGATGAGATCTATATATGGACTCATGATTGTATTGTAAATGTGTGCTAGAAAGCCATAGAGCTTTTAGAGAGAGCTAGTGTAGCTCCTCCTAGTTCCAAGGGGTGCTGAGTGTGTATGATCAGGGAGAGTTGCAAGGTCTACAAGGTCAAGGAGCTGATCCACTGGAGTACTGGTTGAAGAATCATAAGGACTTGGTGAGGCAAGGACAAGGGTTCTTCAGGGGTGTAGAGATGTCTACATGGTGAGTAAGGTCTAGTGATTTGCAGGTAGTAGCAGAGAGCAGGAGATCTACTTGAAGTACAGTTGTGTACTTGGTGAACTGGCAGCGTGTTACTGACTGGTTGGAGAGGTGAACATCAATTCTATATTGGATTTGATTGTTGTGACCGAGAGAGAGAGGGAAGAAGGTCTTGAGGTGTGGCGAGCCTTTGAGGTGGAGGAAGAAGTGGCATCTTCCTTATTGTATATTCTTCTATGTATATAATACAATTGTGTATTGTCTCTTAATTCCTGTGTTGTTTCATATTTCTAGTTACTTATTGATTCTGGTATAATTCCTTGTTTAGTTGCTAATACAAGAAGTAATCACATGTGTTCTAATTGGTAGAGCAAGATCCTGACTGAGTAGGGATTGGAGCATGTTTATTGTTCTGGGGTTTCCCTGACACGTGGTATCAAAGCTTCAGGTTGGGTTACTAACAGGTGGTTTCAGATCTGGTAGTGTTTGTTGATCACAGGTTGCTCACAGGGGTTTCTGATTGAGTGGGAGTATAGCAATGGCAGAAGGAAATAAGCTACGAATAGAGAAACTGAATAGCATGAATGGTCTTATTGATGGAAAGAAAGAGCAGAGACAAAGAAATTGTTGGTTGGTAGCAGATCAGCATGAAGGAATTGAAGAGGCAGATGTTGCAGGTGTTGTTGCATAGGATGCTTTGAGAGGTTTCTTGGATGAAGTTGAATTTTGGATAACAGATTATGTTGCCTCTTTCCATGCAGCCCCAGGTTTAGGAGCTGGAGAGCCTTGTCAGATTATTGACAAAGGGGAAGTGAAGCTGAAATTACAGATGGACGACACACAGTGGTTGAAGGAAGTCATGCAGGTACCAGTCTTGAAGATGAGTCTAATTTCTTCAAGAAATTTGGGTGATGGGAGATACATTGTAACTCTCACAGCGGATACACTTGAATTAGATGGTGGTAAGAAAGTAGGTATCCTTTATCTATCTACTTATATTACTGATTCACCTTCTGTTATAGAGATGTGGCATTGTACGCTTGGTTACATATGTAGAAGGAGAATGCAGGTTCTGAAGCAGAAGACAGATGTTTTTGACAAGCTAAAGAACTGGAAAGCCTTGGTGTTCATGGAGGAGATGACGGATAGAGATCAGGTGAAAAAACTGAATTATTCTAAGCAGAGCATGATTGATTTGATTAGGACTTTGATCCATGGAAACCTCGCGGGTAAAAAGTTGTCACTTACAGACGGACACAGGTACCGGCGTCGGTCACACAGTAACCGACGTCGGCAACAGGAAGACCGACGTCGGCCATGAGAGAACTGACGTCGGCAGAAAGAACACCTGCGTCGCCCAGGGAGACGACATCGGCAGTCAAGGTCAGTGCAGGGAACCGACATCGGTTGGGAGCAGACTGGGAGATGGCCGAGATCGGTCACTGGAACGGATATTGAGCGGACAGCAAGTCTCAAACGCTCATGTGGAGGTCAGAAAGGGTAAGTGAACCTCATATTTGTTGTTCACCTTCTTTATATTGCTTACTGATGGTCAAGAACCAGGAGGATGTGAAGAAGCAATGCAGGTAGAGTCCAGATACAGTGGGAGCTTGGCATGGATGAGGAGTGAGTCCTTGGAGAAGAACCAAACAGGTATTTGTTGGTAGAGTTGTCAGCTGGAAGAAAGCACTAAGAGAGATGGATTCCCGTTTTAAAGAAGAGAGTGGATGGATACATGAGACAGAAGGCCAAGGCATGTGGTCTTGAAGAAGCTGCAGGACAGTAGTACAGGGTATGACAGGTGGATGACTAAGCATGGCTTCAGTCGATGTCAGTGTAACTACTGTGTTGGTTTTTTATTCTTACCAGGCGGATGATGAGTCGCGACATCATCTAGTTACTGTATGTGGATGGTTTGCTAGCAGGTTTTGTACATACAGGGATTTGCTGAGCTAAAAGGTAAGGTTAGCTCAGAGGCGTGTCATGAAGAATTTGGAGCAGCAAAATTCTTTGGCATAAGAGACATGGAGATTTTATCTCCAGTGGGAGTTGGTGTGAAGACGGTGTTGGTGGAGTTCATGATGCAGGATGCAGAATCATAAACCACACCAATAGCTGGACAGTTCAAGCTTAGCTTGAAACAGGGTTCGAAATCACATGAGATCTATTTTAGATCTGAGTTTTCCCAATTCAATGGGGGTTGTCGGAAAGTATAGAGCCAATTCGGGGAAGGAGTACTGGAGGGCAGTTCAGTGGGACTAGCAGCAGGGTTTCTTGTTATGCAGGGTCTAGGTCTTCACTACATGGATGTGTAGGTTCGGATGTGGCAGGTCACTTGAATGACAGGTATAGCATCACAAGTTGTGTGGTGGATGGTCTTCAGGATTCATCTTGAAGAGAGATACAAACCAAGAAACAAATTAGACAGGCTACAGATACAGGTACAGGTGCAGCTGTTTATCTCCAAGTGGGAGATTTTTAGGTTGTGGAGCTAAAAGCTTCACCAGGATGCAAACAAGAGAAGTTATGGAGGTTGCAGGAAGTGTTGCGAAGTGTCACAGACACCGGCATCGGTCAGGACAACCGACGATGGCAGGAGGGAGACAGGAAGGCAACCGACGTTGGTCATGGATCGGCCGACGTCGGCACCCCCAGACAGCCAGGGACCGACGCCGGTCACCTGTGGTTCGAGCTGCGAGTATGTTACGGGCAGTTGGTTGACGAACCAAGTGTTTGCATGTTTAGAGCTATTCTTAGACTGAGAGCTGCGGATTTAATTATTGTATTATTGTCTAATTATTGTTTGGATGAGATCTATATATGGACTCATGATTGTATTGTAAATGTGTGCTAGAAAGCCATAGAGCTTTTAGAGAGAGCTAGTGTAGCTCCTCCTAGTTCCAAGGGGTGCTGAGTGTGTATGATCAGGGAGAGTTGCAAGGTCTGCAAGGTCAAGGAGCTGATCCACTGGAGTACTGGTTGAAGAATCATAAGGACTTGGTGAGGCAAGGACAAGGGTTCTTCAGGGGTGTAGAGATGTCTACATGGTGAGTAAGGTCTAGTGATTTGCAGGTAGCAACAGAGAGCAGGAGATCTACTTGGAGTACGGTTGTGTACTTGGTGAACTGGCAGCGTGTTACTGACTGGTTGGAGAGGTGAACATCAATTCTATATTGGATTTGATTGTTGTGACCGAGAGAGAGAGGGAAGAAGGTCTTGAGGTGTGGCGAGCCTTTGAGGTGGAGGAAGAAGTGGCATCTTCCTTATTGTATATTCTTCTATGTATATAATACAATTGTGTATTGTCTCTTAATTCCTGTGTTGTTTCATATTTCTAGTTACTTATTGATTCTGGTATAATTCCTTGTTTAGTTGCTAATACAAGAAGTAATCACATGTGTTCTAATTGGTAGAGCAAGATCCTGACTGAGTAGGGATTGGAGCATGTTTATTGTTCTGGGGTTTCCCTGACATTAATAGTTTGTCAAATAATTAACATGCATTCTCTATGCTGCCACCTTTATCATTTGACATTACATTAGGAACAACTCACTCATTGCATTAAGATATCTCGATGTAATCATTTCATTATAATATATATTGATGTAATCATTTTCTTAGTTTGTTAAACAAATCAAGGTTGATATATATGGGTATATACATCCATTCAAACATGATCAAAAGTGGAGGTTTTCCATATGGTATAGTTGCAAACACCTTGGCATATATATATATATATATATATATATATATATATATATATATATATATATATATATATATATATATATATATTAAAAAATGTGATCACAAAACAAAACTGGAGGTTTTAAGTCCATCATTGCAGTCCATGTGACCATATTTTTTCAAAATGATATTGAGAAATTCCCTCAAGTGAAGGCACAAGATCACTATGATATTTACTTATGTTTGGTGAATAGATAAGCATCTTATCATTATGGCATGATATGTTTCTAACTTTTGTAGATGCTTCTCCCAATGCAATGACTTATGAATGTTGTAGTTTTCCAAAAAGAATTTGTGGCATAGGGCTAAATGTTGACAAGTATTGTAAATTCTTATCCAAGATTATATATATTTTGATATTGATACTTTTGAATTTGACACTTCTTACTAATAAAAATATATTAAATTACATAAGCAATTCAAGAAATACCAAAAAATTCAATTCTAAGATCCTTTCCAATTCACAAAACACACTTAAATGCCCCAATCCCATCATTGGAATCCACATGATGAAAATTGTTAAATAATTGGTAAAGAACAAATAAACAATAATATAAGAATTCTATTAGGAGCATATCCAAGAAGACCATGTTACATAAGGGTGTGCAAACATCTTAATATGAACAAAATCAAATGTGTCATATGTTGTAGTAACTATTTTATGGGGAATAAGGTTTTACATAAAAATGCATACATATACCCATAAACATGTTGTTAAGCCTAATTATATGTTAAACAATAAAATTGTAGTTAATTACTCTTCCAATTCCAAAGGAATAAATGACAATGAGAGGGTTTACAAAAGTATCTTACTTTTTGAGCAATCTGGAAACAATCATCATAACTTGACAACACAATCAAGGTTAGTGTGGCAAGATAATGAGAACACAAAAAACTTGCAGTGACCCAAGAAATTATCCAGAATTGTACCACCTAGCATATAAGGGTGAAGTTCTTAGAGAAAATGACCAAAATATAGAGGCATTGGAAAGATCTATCATAGATAAGAACAAAAATATAGTGGAATTGGAACAAAAAAGTCGAGAAAGTGATGTACAAATAAAAGAGATGTTGAATGTTGCAAGGATTCATCCATTGAGATTGATATATTTAATTTTCAAGTGAAAAATTTAATGATAAAATTGACGATTTAAAATCCAAAGAAACAAATATGCTAGAAAAGTTTAAAAAAATGGAACTAATGGAGAAGATACTTGAGGGGCATGTAACAAAGGATGTGCAACTTAGTGAAGTAGGCCATGGAATGGAAGGGAAACAAAGTACACCATTAGGGGCATCATTCACATACTGATGGGGGATTTTTAGATATATTGACAATAAATGACACAATCCTATTACTGCTATTTATTTGAGACTAAGTTCTATTGAATCTTGAACGATAGAAATTTATAATTCTAAATCTTGCATTTTTTGGAGATATGTATTGAAGGTATAAAGCTCCATGGGGGGAAATGATATATATATATATATATATATATATATATATATTTTTGTTGGTCATTATGACAATTTTCATTTCAGGTTTCTTAATTAAATAATTTAGCAATGAACTTAGTTCATGTATGAGACTATGTTTGATCAATGTACCACAATGTGAACATGGCAGATGTTGATGATAAGATTTTATGTGAAACCTATAGTTATTTCTATATGGATTATAACCATTGTATTCAATTTATTAATTTAAAAAACAACAACTATATGTTAGCTATGGTAGAAGGTGATTGAAAAAAGTTTCTTAGAAATGATGACTATAAAAGGATTGTATTTTTTTAGCAATATTTGTGGACTAGGTTGTTTCTTCATGAAATTCTCAATGTACCATATATTTTTGTCAACTCAATATTGCATCTTAAGGGAAAATAATGTTATTGTTTACACTTTGCATGACATAATTGATATGTTCCCAACCTATGTATCTAATGGCGCTTAGAGAATATATTATTGTTTTATATCTCATGTTAGCTTTACATCAAATATATGTAGCCTTGCTTGAGTAACAATAGTTGATCATGTAGCTGTGGGTTTATTCTATGTAACGAATATTTCATTAACAACCTTACAATTTATCATCATTATGTATCAAGGTCATTCAACAAAAATAACCCTCTTAATTATTACACAACTCAAATATAAAAAGTAAGGTTGTTTTTTGTAGTTGTCTTAGAGAAAAACTAAAAAATGAAACTCACCTAAAAGTTTTAACCAAATAATTATCTATTGCATTCTCGAAGTTTTGGGCATGGATAAAAATCAACAATTTCCTAACAATAATACCCTAAATATCTACTCACAATTTTGATGGCACTGTCTTATGATATGAGAATCACGTGGATGTGAAATACTAAGAAAACACACCTGATTAGTAATACCATCCACATGTTGTCTCTCAATCAACATTGTTTCCATTGAGATGATGTACCCTAATCTTTGCATGCATGGCAAAATACTTTATTTTTTATTTACAAAGAAGAGGGTAGTTGGTTACAATTATAATAAGATTTTGTTTGTTGGTCTTGATAGACTTGAGAGTATTCTTGTAACCTAGTGTGTAATATCCTAAATATGCTCTCAACAATATGGTGGTACTATCTTAATGATATGAGAATCATATGGTTGTGTAATGTCAAGACAACACCCTTGAGTAGTAATACTTTCCACATGTTGTGCCTAGATCATCATTGTCTCCACTAAGATGTTGTACCCTAATATTTTCAAGTATGAAATACCACTCTATTTCTGATTGATAAAGAGGAGGACAAATGTTTGTTATTATAATATGATTTTATTTGTTAGTATTGATAGATTATTTACAATGATAATGAGATTTTGTTTGTTGGTATTGATTAGCTTGAGCGTAGTCTTGTAACTTAGCTTGTACTATCCTAAATATGATCTTGTTGATATGCTGACAATGTCTTAGTGAAATGAAAATCACATGGATGTGCAATGTTAAGACAACATAACCAGTTAATAATACTTTTCATATGCTACCCCTAAATCAACATTGTTTCCATTGAAATGATGTACCCCAATCTTTGAAAGCATAGTATAATAATTTATTTATGATCTATAAATATTATAACAATTGTTTATAATACTATTTTTAATGATTTGGGGTTTTAATGATAATTTTGGAGGGTTCAAAGGTTATATACACAAAGCAAGTGTTAATTTTGTATCTGTGGATCCAAATCAATAAGGGTTTTACTTTCATTTTTCTCGTTTTTAAATATTACATGGTATTACAAAATATAAAAGTTGTTCAAAACAAGAATTTTTGCTACAAAAATAAGATCAACATGAATAAGAAAAAGCACTTGATGACATACACAAAAATTATTGCAACAAAATAAATAACGTAGTAGTGGAGTAAGCGAAATTTTGAGCTCCATTGAAGTAATGTACTTAGATAAATGATATTATGATGTATATTGATGAGTGGAGATGCTGACATGTGGCACACATCCTCTTAGTGGGTATATTATATAAGGTCATATGGGGTAACTTGTGGTATTTATTATATTTAAAAATAAGTCATCTTGCATTGAGATTAGTGATGTACCCATCTATTACTATAAGAGGGTTTATATAAAGAGGAGAATATCATGGTGTAATACATGAGGTTTCCCCTTCGATGAGGTCCATGATAGTGAAATGATTCCTTCCCCATAAATGATACTATATGGTGTTTCCATATCTTAAGGGTATTTCTAAATATAATTCATATTAACTGATTTGGCCCACACAAGAGATGTGTTATGAAATCTATATGTTTCTGCATATTACTAGGTGTTTTTATGATATTATATGTGAGCTTCATAACAATTGATTGCAACAAATATTTAGAATTGAAAATTATGCATGAATTTGTTTGGCATTTAATATTTTCATTAAAACTCTAAAGTGAGGCAATCCTCATGCCTAGTCCATAATGATTATAATCTAGGTCTTAGGTGCACATACCGAGAAAATTACACAAGAACATGATATTACATACTCTTACGAAGATATAAAAATATGAATGTTGGTCTCACAAGTCACTTTCCAAAAGGTTAAGTCTAACCAGTTAAACTTGAAAGTACATGAAATTTATCAAGGAACATTGGCCATGTATAAAAAATTGTTTCCTTAAAATTTTCATAACTTTCCAAAGTAAAATCCAATGAGTTAGTCCACTTAAAAATATTAGGTGGCACATAATACATAGCAATAAAATCATAGATAACCATGAAGCTTTCATTTGAATAAGGTATTTCCACACATATTTCACTACAAATCATATTGCAAAAACTAAGGTGATTGAAAACTTTGCTTGATAAAAGGTGAATATTGTGGAAATGTACTTGATACGGTTGTAAGACTCATAGGTATGAAAGAAATGCATTAAGTATACCATATTATGTAAAGATACCTAATCTAATAGTGGTGATTTCATCATTGCCTTTCATTTGTAGAAGTTGAAAACTAGGTGATTTTCATGAATTGTAGTGATAAAAAAGAAGAATAATGATTACCCATTCCTACTAGTTGGACCCCACCTTCCAATAGAGCTAACAATAAAATAAAATATCAACAAAACCTACACCAACAAACAATGCGCATAACATTAAACAATTAATTGATATGAATATTGCATCAAACTCAATCATAAATAAAAAATTGTGAATAACAAAATGAAATATATAAAATAAATAAAATATCTTACTATTAATGATTTTGGTTTAGATCAGTAACCATTGTTTTGTGAAAACACTTTGCATGGATGAAAAATAACACCCTTAGGAAATTTGTGACCTCTACCAATAACATCCTTGCAACTAAAAAAAAACTTACCCAACAAAATGTTTTTCTAACAGAAACACATGCTAAACATTACAAAACTTCTACAAGATATGGAATGTTTAATGATATTTATTTATAAAAAACAAGTGATTTTTCATAATAAATACGGACATGCATGCCCAAATCAATGGTAAAATAAACTATATTTATGTTTGGTATCACAAGCCCTTCTAAATGATTGAATTTATTCGTAATCATTTTGAAAAAACAATCTACTTTTTCTAATGAGGGAACATATAGATCGAATCCCATGTAATATTCTTGCTTAATTATGCAAATAAACGTTCCTACAATGACATCCAAGGGGTTGACACGATAAAAAATAAAAAGATACCTAATACCTATATGATAACCAACATGATTGAACAAAATCAAACGTATAAATACAAATAAAAGCTATCAAATTAAAACAAAAAAATACGTACAAGGAAAACACAGAGGTCAATGAGGAAAATAAAAATTATAGGGGAGTAATTCAAGGTAAATCACTAAGCTTCTTTGCTTCAAATTTCAGTTTTAACTATTTCCCAGATTGTTGATGCATACAGGGTAAAATTCCAAACTTTCACTTCAATACTCAACCTAAACTGTTTCCCAGGTTGTTGATGCGTACCCTGAACTGAAAATGCAGAGCTCTAAATGACATTTAATCCCTGTTTTCATACTAAGATCATGAATAATGATGGAAATTTGGCAATGGACGCTATTATATAGGCCCATCACTGTCAAAACTTGATGGAATTGATTCATGGGCCAACAACTTCCCTTTTTCCCATATATTTATGAAACTGACCAATGTTAATGTAGTTCTTGATTTCGCACATCCGTAACTGCCCTTGATGAGTCCCTAATTCCACGTTGTCCATTGATCACACACTTGCACGATATCTGATTATTCATATTCATAATTATTGATATAAATTAGATTTATGTTTTAATAAAATGGCGATAGTTTTGTGTAGATTTATATTTCATAGATTAAAGACAATTATCTTATAAGTCCTCCAAGAGATAACTAAAAAGGAATCATTTTCATTTAACTTCTTATTAAACTATATCTTCTCCACCAATCAAAATTTATTATTATTTTTTATTAAAATATTTGAAACTTTGATATAGTTAATTTACTTATTTGTTTAAAAAAAATATAAAAAAATCATTTTACAATATTTTGATTAGTAGAATTACAAAAAACATTATTAAGATGCAAATTGATGACATCATAATCAGTTACCAAATGTGTTATTACCTCCTAAATGTTAGGAAAAGGTAGTCCATGAATGCTGGGAATCTCTATATATTATAGTTGCTATTAATTGAAAAGATTAATTTGAATTTATTACTCACATACTAATTATGTTTACGACAACCAGTTTTATAGAATATGATATTTTTAGAGAAGTTAAAGAGCCAGTGGAAGATGGCGAACTACATTACACTTACATGTTGTCAGCTCAGTTGGATGCTAATCTAGTTGCCGTGGCAAAGTTGGGATACCCCAATATCAAAATTGCAATCAGTGAAACAGGTTGGCCTACAGCAGGAGATGTAGGAGAAAATGTTGATTTGGCAGCCACTTATAATAAGGGGGTTGTTACCAGAATGCTGGAAAATCCACCCTTAGGTACTCCTAGGAGGCTTGGAGCATCCATACCCACTTATCTCTTTGCCCTGCTTAATGAGGACAATAAGCCGGGTCCAGTCTCAAGTCAATATCAGTCTTGATCTCATCCACTTTCTAATCCAATGAATCCTTACACTCCAAATCCCCCATCTACATCACCAGTATATGCTCTTTGGTGTGTAGCAAAACCCACTGTCCTAAATTCAGCCCTTTTTGGTGTTGATTTTATATTTGTCCAGCCCAACGGACTGTGCACATTTTAAAGTTCATAGACAAATCCCCTCAAACAATGAGGAAATAGAGGAGGAGTTCTATCCGGGAAGTGCAAATTATGTGGTGAGCGGCATTTTGGGAAACTTTTCATTCTTGATATCCTGTATTCTGTTTGGAAGTTTGATAGTATTTGTCTGCAGCTATATTTACATCATGTCATACAGAGATCAAGAATGCGCAGGTGCAACCAACTGCTAGCAACTCCTCTCGTATCCACATGCAAAATGATGTTTCGGCACTATTTCAGGTCCTCTGCAAATTTATTCTTGACTTGTGGCAAAATTGTTCCAGGAACTCATCTGGATTTAGTAACATTTCGTTAATCCTTGTTTTTTCATTTTTGTAACACCTTTATAGGGTTTCGTTAACTCTATTTTATATATATGTTTTTAAATTTTAATTGTGGAAATGTAATAATGTGTCTATTTTTAAGCATGCAATGAGCATACTGTGATTTTCTATTTGCTTTGCTTTGTTGTGTGTTTGTTTTCTGGAAAGTCTTGAAATCCATGATAGCTAATTTGTATGAATGTATTTAGTAATGTTTCATTCAAGGTTGTCGGATACGCCACCTCTACTGCTAGGGCGTGGGTATATTCGTGCTGGATACAGATACGGGAAAAGTGTTTGAAGAAACTTAAAATTCATTTTGCAGGAGATAACAAATGAATTATCCACCTGGGCCTTTAATACCGTATAGGTATCCATATCATCCTGGATCCCCTCCTACACATCAACCAGATCCTAACTTCTCGCCTCTGATTATAGCCCAGATGGGAATCCTAGCTTGTGCCTTCTTGCTGGTAAGTTACTACACTGTAATATCCAAATATTGCACTAAGTAGGAGGCATTCAGACCTAGAAGACAAGGGGATCATGAAACTGATCCTTTTCCTGTGACTAAGGAATCATGGCTAGTTGTGAACAATGGCCTTGAGGAGTCTATCATTAGATCCATACCTATTTTTAAATATAAGGCAGGGGATGGGTTTGTTGATGACACTGAATGTGCAGTCTACTTGAGTGAATATCAAGAAGATGAGAACCTCAGACTACTTCCGAAATGTACTCATGCTTTCCATGTTCCTTACATTGACATGTGGCTCAGTTCTCATTCAAATTAACCTCTTTTTCGTGCCAATATTGTAAACACTACAGTTCCCCCAATGTAAGAAACCATTAGCGAAGAGAATTATGATTTTACTGTTGATTCTCCATCGCAAGAAGCATCATAAAGTGTTGTTAGAGAAAGTTCAGAAGAAGAATCCGGATAGGAAATGGTCCTTAAGGCTCCTCCTCTATCGGCCATTTTGCATACGAGCATGGAGCGATTTTGTAATCAAACACAGAAGAAATGACAGCATCTCTCAGTCTGGCAAACTACTTCTTTCTAGTAAGTAGAATTATTGTAGAACTCCTTTAAAAGCTATTTTTACTAACTGTACTTGCAAGCCTAGTGAAGAAATGAAATAGGATAGCAGCCAACAATTTTCACCATGTCATTAGTGTAAAATTCCTCTCTACCTGTACAAAAGGTTGCGATCTTGTTCTGTAGTTGTAAAAGGGTTTCTGAAAATCTTATGCCAACCCCAATGATCTATTTTGGTTGTTTGTGGATTTTGATATAATTCTTGCTTTCATTATGCAGAAATGCAACAACACCAGGCCATGAAGAGATCCTATTCCATGGATACATCCCAAAAACTCCATGTCTCAATCACTAATCTTCGTGTAATTCATCTGGCCATGGAAGATGGAAAATTGAAGGGATTCCCTGGTCCAAATGAAGCAAGAGTTAGTGTTTCCAGTAATATTGACCTCGAAGATGGAAAATCAAGAATATTTTGTAGTGTGGATGAAGCACAAGTTGGTGCTTCATTCAGTGTGCAATGTTCCAACTCTACATTGGAACAAAATTTGGCCACAGAGATGTCGTGTGCATCTTCAAAGGCCTTGAACAAGCAATATGGTAGTGATAGAAACAAGTCCACCATGAAGAGATCCTTCTCTGGGGGAAGTTCTTTTTTAGAAATAACAGGGGAAGGAATGCTCCCATCCACTTGATGATATATGGGCTTTTACCGCTTTATTTTGCAAATCTAATTTGTCTTTTAGAGGTATGTTTCAATATGTTTGGATAATTAATTTGTTGGAGCTGTCTCTGATGCTTGTATTCAACCAAGAAAAAATCTGTATCTGAGCTATTTTCTGGAGGATATGACATCATTAGCCTAGTTTAAAAGTTTTTTTTGAACTCAAAAGTTCATCCAGACTAGATATATGTTCTTTCGAAGATCAGGGTTATTGATCTTTTGGCTATATCCTCCTAAAGTTGATTTGGGAAGTGTTCCCCTTTCTCAAAATTTTAAATGTTTTGGGATCTCTCTTCAGATTGTTGCAACAATTCAAATGACTACTAGTCATATTTGGCATTCCTGCATGGGAAGCTTTTTTATTAAGACCTTCTAACTCAAGCTTTATTGGTTGTTTCCTATATAATGTTTATCCAGCATATGATATTGAAATTTGCACTTTGTTTAAAGGTATAGTAATTCTTGGTGCACACTTAAATGTACACGACAGTATTTTTATTTGCCATATTTTAAGACACGAGTTCCCCTATGTATTTGTTTCTAAATTTAAATTACTTGTAATATTTTTACTTGCTATTTCTCGAACTTTTGATTATTTTTACACCTGAAACTCACAAATGCTAAAAGACTCAGGATCAAGATGTTTTATCTTTCAATCAAAAACAACTTCTGATAGATTTTGACAGATATCTTTCATAAATTTTGAATGCTTCTATGTGCTAAATGGTTAAGTTTCAGTTGTTATCAACATGTCTTATATAAATTAATCTGCCACATATTCTTGGTAATATGCTTTAACTCTTTGGTTAAGGTGCCTCTAATACTCATTTATTCATTTTAATAGTTTTTTAGCTACATGTTTTGCTCAGAAAATTTTGATCAGTTCAACATTCATGGAGAGGGTGTGACTTCATTAATGATTTAATTATCGAGGCACACTCACTTTTGATTATGAAATTCTATGTCTAGCGTGCCTCAGTTTTGGTGTCCGGCTTAAATAGTCCATATGCATAGTTTTAATGTTGGCTTCTTAGCCTCAAAACACATTGTTTATCTGGTCATGTTTGTTTCCTCTAATAGTGTTAGGTCAGTGGTCTTGAGTTTTGGAATGAAAATTGCCCTAATTTTTTTTGCGTGAATATAGCTATAGATAGTTATTATGTATATGAAAATAATAGAGAATTGTTCTGTGCGTGGTCAAATTATGAAGTTTGGCCTTTCTTATTCCTGGGAAAACAAAAATTATCACGAGTGTATGGATCAGTAGTAGTGTCACAGAATGACCATTTTTACATAACTTAATAGCCAATATTTCTATAGTGTTGCCTTGTAAGATTGAAATACCTAAAGCATGATATAAGTTCTAAAATATTATACAACAGAGGGATTGAGAAGACAATAAAGAAAACTGATGTTTTTTAAATAGAAAATTGGATCCCCTATGTTGGAAATAATTTGAGACAATATATTCTCCAAAAGGTTAGAGAAGAGTGCATATAAACAGTGGGAGACATTGCACTGATCTTCAACACTTCTAAGTCCTCATAAACCTCTCCAACTTTAAATACATAGCACTTTCATTAGAGGTAGGGAGACATTCTTATAAGAAGGCATTTCCTTGATTCTCAACCTCCATAGTTTTTCCAAGGCAAAGAGGTCTTTCTTTGACTAGAATTGCTTCAGGAAGGAGGTGCATGATACAATCTATCTTGCATTTTAGTCACTGGTAGCATGATGAAAATTTCATTAGCTCACTAAATTGAACTTTCGCACTCACATGTTTTCTCACAGACCTTTATGATTGATCCTGACTTTGCAATCCTACTTTTGATGTGGAACTACAAGTCCAAAATATTTTGCTTCACTTTCGAGTAGAGTAGTTCCTTCAAACTGCAAGCATTTTTACTCTACTATCATACAAGTGTGTTGATTGTGTCCAGAAATGTATGCAGATGATTACATGCTTTTTATATTTTTCCTTGAAAACTCTTCCATTGAAGTGACTAAACTTGACTATCAAGAAAACCAAAAAGAGATGTGCAACTATGTTACCCTCAAAGCTTGTAACAATTGACTTCAAATAAAATTTGATTTTATATTATTTTATTGAAAATCAATTTTTGTTAATAATATAGATTATACAACACTATTCTTTAAAAAAAAATGAGTGGTATGGCATTACACTCCTTTCAAAGATATTCAATATATAATCTCATTATACATATTATAGAACATAAGTGACAATAACTAGGCTATGCATAAACCATTATACTACAGGAAACTCCAAGGAAAGCTTTCTCGTGTAGCTTCAACTCAAGAGTAGGCCAAATTCATATGGAATTTTCCTATTTACACATGCCTTTAAAATAGTTTTCCAGTTGACCTCATACACATTTGACAACACGATTTTCCATACTTATTACTTATCCACATAATTTATTAAAAATTTAGAATCTGCTTCAAAACTAAGTTCCCAACATGAAATTTACCAAAATTAAGGTCCTGTTAGCGTAGAATCAAGATAGGGTTGAAGGTTTTGGGTGATATGCACTTTGATACAGGTCACATGTTATTGTGGAATCTATTTGACATATGTGCCTCTGGAGTGATTATTTATCTCAAACAAGATATCAAATCCAAGGCACCATTTTTAGCTCACCAAATTCACTTTCAAATTCGTAAGTTGTCACCATTTCCTTTGATGCACTATCATGAATTCACACATAATTCATAAAGTTGAGCCAATCAAGAAGTTATCCAACCTGGTGGAAGCAAACAATTTTGGTTTCTCAATATGGTTGGAACTATCTAAAACCATAACTGCTTGTAGTGCACCTCAAGATGGTCCAAATTGATTTAACGTTGAATTTCATCTATGGAACTTTTCTGAACCATCAATGTAATTCTTTCATCAAAAGCTATTACCCCCTCTAGAAACCCAACTTTATTTATTTCCACTATCCTTTAGGACTTCTTGATTGTCTCAAGTTCTATAATTTAACTTTTTGTTGTAGATCACTAAAACGCTGGATATTCATTGAATTCATTGCTTGGCCATGAAAACCTTTTTTAGAGCCTTTGTCTTATGAATAGTCTTTGCCATCTTGAGAACCTAATATAATGTATTTCCATAATTTTCATGATATTGGTTCAACTTTTGTAAATTCCTTATATTTTGCAGTACCCAATAGAGTTGTTATGCATTGAATTTATAGATTTACAAGTAGTTATAAATTTTTTGGGTTTAATTTCTAGCACCTTACAAGATTTCAAAATTAAGGCTAATACTGCATTTCAAATACCCACATTATGATTTATCCATCTAGTTGACTGCAAAACTTATGTCTATTTTTGGAATTTGTAGGTTATGAAGGATGTCGATTTGAATTAAACTGAAACATCAGAATAATGAATATTATCCAGTGTTGTTTTGTAATAAGAATATAATACACAAAATTTGAAGGCCAAGTAATAGTCTAAGGAGTCATTATCTTTTGGTTCAAGAGTTTTGAGTTCTTGTAACAGATGCCTTCAAAGCAAGAAGAGTAGCAAAGACTAGTTGCAACTATGCATAGCAACATATGGCTATTTTTGAGATCTTTAGGCATTGTTGGAATCACTTGAAAGTGGTGATTTATGTATTGTAATCCTTGACTTGGAATTCATTTGAAATATAATTTAGGGTTGTACTAAAAAAAATCTATGTTAATTAAAAGGTGCTTTCACTTTCACATTCTTGAATATGTTTGCCTCAAGCAAATTTGAAACCTTTTGTATTGTCCAGCAAAAAAATGTGGGAGATTTAAAGCTTGTAGTTTTTAAATATTTCTATGTTTGATTTTTACTTTTTATATTATTTATTTGTTGATTTTAATTAGCCTTGTTAATGATTTTTTGTTTGGCAATATATAGGGCACCCACCTTCAAGTGTGTCATAGAATAGGCTATAAATAATAAGAGATTTGATATTTTCACAATTTATAAGAGTGAATGGTAGATTTTTGAGTGAAATTGGGTGCATTGTTTTGGAATCACCACTCATGATTCATCATCAAATTATATGCTCACACCTGTGTATTACATTTATTTAGGTATTGGAGTGATATCTCACTCCAATACCTAACCTTGTCTAGGACATTCATTGGTGGCTTGAGAATCATGAATATAACCCATCACTAACCCAACAAGGGCATTATTACTTTTGGGTGGTTGTTCTTCCTTTTTCATTTTATCTTACCTTTTTTTTTATTATCGGCATGGTGGTAAGCAATGATGTTATTATAGCAACATTTGATTATCTGAAGCACAAACCAACATTTTATGTTGAATGCTCTCTATTGTTATATGTTGAATGTGCTCTTATTTTATGTTTTGGTTAAAATTATAAGGCAACATTTAATATAAAATCAACCATCAATAAAGGCATCCATCTTGTTAGGATGTTCTAAATTCTCATTATGATGTTTTCAATTAAGTCTTTGGCTTTATGCTTTTTTATTTTTAAGAAAAATGAGGACAGTAATGATGTGAAGCCAGAGTTTTGGATGTCACTTTGATGCTATTTTTGTGTCCATATTAAAGGATATATAATTTAGACTCTTTTAAGCATAGTCAAAGAGACATGCATGATGATGGTGATACTATTGTAAAATATATGTATTGAGGCCTATGAATGAGGATATACAAACTATTTTATGAATTATATTGTATACTAACAAGTGCAGTTTTTGGTATAAGTTTTGATATTACTTATTCGTAGTAAATTTAGTTATTTCATATATCTTGTTAGTTTTCCTTTGTTTACACTTTTTGGTTTCCAAAATTTTATACATTAATGTTTGAAAGCTCTTAGTCTCTATATTGAAAAAATAAGAAGGATGTGGCATAGAACAAAACTCTTTCCAAATAACACACAAAATCAAAAACAAATCATCTTGCAAATGATCGTATGTTTAAATCTAACCCAGTTAAAGCAAAACCATTGAAATTTATGAAAATCCAAAACAAATATCTTGCTAGTGGTAATTCAAATCATCAAGACTTGAACCCCATTGATATTGAACCAATTGTGGATACCTTTGAATCGGTTTTGGAGTTATTGGTGTAGGAGTTGATGTCAAAACATGGTTTTGACTTTACAATGTGGAAAGATATTTCTAAATTGGGATCTCTGTCTATTAAAATTAATGAGCATTATTATCTCCCTTGTATTCTCAATCTAGTTAGAGTCACAATCTCCACATTCTTAGCCATGTGTAGAGAATGATGTTAATATTTCTAATTATTTATCATACATGCATTTTGATCTCTCTTCCCTTAAATATTATCTGCTCTATTCTAGATAAAATTTTGAAGAATATTTCTTCTCTATTCTAGTTAGAATTTTGAAGAATATTTCAAAATCGACGAGTTAGAGGTGAATGTGACCAATGAGTTGGAACAAGGTGGTTGTTATTCTCTTGAGAATAATGTGTAAACAATGAAAAAGAGATATATAAGCAAGAAATAGATTTGAACTACTAAGTTTTAATATAAATATTAATTTCT
Organism: Torreya grandis; assembly: GCA_037957365.1. NCBI lineage: Eukaryota > Viridiplantae > Streptophyta > Pinopsida > Cupressales > Taxaceae > Torreya > Torreya grandis. Next base: position 8,216,271 of record JARHVA010000070.1, read on the forward strand.
TAATATGAAAATTAGTTATTAATTATGTTACATGCATCCAAAAAAAGTAGGCACCAACCAATTTATAATTGATATGCATGACTAATTTCAAAATTTAGTGCTGATCTGTATAAACTATTTGAAACCTATCCATTTTGTTATGCTATAGTGTTTTGTCAAATACTTTTATGTTCAATATCGCATTCACCGTTTATCATATACAATCTACTAAACAAAAAATAATTGAATTCTACTTTTGCATTGCCAATGGATGGCTCTATAAATGTTCTCTATATAATAATGACAAAATAAATTTTTAAAAAATGCATGAAACATATTCCAATTCTATTCAAATGTCCGTAGGGACTTGGCGCATGGCACCCTTGTTGTATATGAACTCTCTCAGATTGAAATCATTGATACATTAAAGAGATAATTATATTATTATATATTTACTATGTTTTTTACACATGATAATAAAATAATTATAATCTATTATTATATGAAGTTAATATAAAATTTTCATAACATGTTCTTGAGGTTTGAATTTTAAGATGAATTTGTTATATATTTTTGTTAATCATTTTTTATATTTTTGTTAATATCAAATTATTATAAGATGATTAAAATTACATGAATAACAAAAAATTGAATTTATTTATTTATGCAAGGATAATGGCTTGATCGAAAATGCTTTTTAAAAATGAAGAGCAAAGAAATGAATATGAATAAAAAAGGAGAGAATGACAAAGAGAATACGCTCGAGAATATCAAATAAAATAATGACAAGTATTGATGATGGATGAGGAGAGAATACATAAAAATGAGTATGAAAAAAATGATGTACAAAACATAGAGATGATTTTGTCAATCAAAGAACTAGAAGCACAAATGAGAGAACATGTAGATCACATGATAACACATTGTGCATGAATATATCAACAATACCAATTTATATTACGAAGGAGATTATAAACATCCATGTGTGTAGATAAAATGAATATCACAAAAAGAGAAAAACTATGATAACATAATCATGATGCAATACACAAAAATCATCTTACAAATTCTACTGTTGATGTCAATCGTTGTGAAGAAACTACAATGGATACATAAGTAGGCCATATAATGGACTTAAGCCTTGTAAAGTTTTTTGGGGAAATTTAAATTTAGTACAATGTGAGCACCAAAAACCCCAGAGGATAGATTGATAGATGCACTGGAATTCAATTTTGCTAACATCAATGAGGAGTTTCAAGGGCATATTCAAAATCAAATAGTAATAACCATTGTTGAAAGAAATAAGAATAAGAATAACTTGAAAAGTAGTGAATTATCACAAGATAAAATGCCAAGTAAAATGCAAAGGTCCCAAAGAAATTGAAGAAAAAAATATTAATCCTAATGGAAATAGAAAAAATAAAAAACCTAATCTGAATGGAAATATTGAGATAGATTTCAAGACTATAAAATTATTGTTTTGACTTGAGTTAAACAAAATTGGTTCTCCACATATATATTATAATTGTAGTAAGTCTTATCTTGGAATGAATATTTGTCAAACTCCTAAAGCATTTGTTTGTATTAGATATTGACAAGAGAAAGGTGTCCAGTAATTTTATGAAGCTAATAACAAGAATCCTTGGCCCTAGCCACCTAAAATAAAAAACTTGATTCAGGGGGCAAAGATATTGATCTCCCATATGAATCCAATTATTCAAGTAACCCATGTGATAGGATGGAAATAAAAATACAAAGGGCATAACATTTATTTTCTACAAGAAGTCAAACAAATTACAAAAATGTTACCACATCATACTTCAGATCTTTCGATTATCATACTAAAAATAAAGCAATAATGTGGAACTACTTACAACTTTGTTGTGAATAAATGTCGAGTATATAATACACTTAAATATAATATTAAACTTGATAAGTTCTATAGAGATGTGAATATTTATGAAACAACACCAAAATATCTCTCACCCAATAAGTCTACAAATGTCTTCAAAAAATTGAATTGTATCCACATGGAGTTTAATACAAATATGAATGAATTTCTTTTACCAGGTCCAGTACTTGAGACATATGAAGGAAATTTTATAGATCACATTTCATCAATGGCCACCAAACTGCCCAATGCCTCGAGAAAGATGCAAGTGATTTGGGCTTGGGTAAATGATTTGAACATAGATCTTGGTAAACTAATATCTTGGCCACAAATTGGTACATATCCATTGAATGAATATGTGACAGAAGGTTTATTAGACATGGATTTCATTACTCTATTCCTTAATGAAAGGTGTGATTGGTTAAAACCATGACTAAAATGTGTACATCTGCATGAATATGTGAAACATATGATTTGATATCAAGATAAGCATTTTGAGACATACCCCTACTTTAGATATATTTCCATGAATAAGATAATGTGATATTGAGGAAAACAATCATTGGTAATATTTGTAAAGAAAAGCCTTCAATAATTACCCATTACAATTGATGAATTACTTGAACACATGCATAATATTATAGAATATCATCTTGTTGATCATTTCATGTGATATGAAACTACATTACGAGACACATGTTATTATTGGACAAAGCATTGTGCAAAATTAATCAATCTATTGAATAAAATTAGAACACCAATCATCTTATTTACTTTAAGTGTAGAAAAAATGTATTGGCCAAACCTCCATGCACTAATGCTAGGAACTCTGCCTACTGATCCATGCAAAGCGCAAAGATGGAAATGATAAAATATAATTGACCACCCACATATAGTTGCTTATTATATTCACATTAAAAATATAATGTTTTGAAAAGAGATACTAATAAATTTTATGAAGGTAAAAGGTTTTTGGTGTAGATATGAATGACAACATAGAGGGTTTCTACATGTACACAGTTTCTTATGGATGGATGGAGCACCAAATATGGACACTTTAGATTGATAAAAGAAAGATCATGTTAAAAATTTAAAAAACTATTTTGATGGAACTAAACATACATGGAATCCTTGGGTGATGCACAACAAATAAGCATACATATAAGAAATGATTAGAAATTTATTTATCTTCTATAAAAATGAATTATTATAAAAGTATAAATGAATATAATTTCATGTGTGATACATGGAATACATAATTTTAGCTCGCATCCATGTTTGAGAAACACATTAAATATTAATAAAATAGATCCAAAACAAAACTATGAGTGTCATACCATGTGTAAAGATGGTCTTGCCTGCATAAAAAAGAGAAAGGAAGGTTTGCAGGTAAGAAGGACTATAGTAAAAATATGTGTTAGGATTTTTTTGTACATGAATAATAACATTAAATTGTCCTTGATGCAGGTATAATTCCCCTTGGCCTTTGCATCTTGATGGATCAAAACTATATGTATATGTAGAGAAGGAGCTAAACAATATGAGCCAAAAGGAAATGATGACTGTGTGAACAATTATAATATTTATGTGTTGTAATGGTGGCATGAAAATGTAGATTGGAAATCGGTACTCTCAAAACATGTTATTATAAGCTACATTGTGAAGTATGCTACAAAAATACAGAAAAGTTTAGAAACATATCAAAAAATGTTGATGCAACTTATAAATGTTGAAAACCTATAAGGACTTATCACATGAGTGTATAAACACCTGTTAACTGATACAATTCTTGAAAGAGATATAGGGGCAATGGAGATATGCCACATGTTTCTATAACTTCCTTTGATGGAGTGTCATAGATTATTTGTATCCCAAAAGGTTGGATGGAAAATTTTTAATTTGGTATTAAAAGAGGATGATGAAATGAATTGGAAAATCAAAAATTGATGGGTGTAGTGATAGTCCTCACTCAAAGGAACATGTACCACTAATTGAGGCCACAAGATCTTGGATGTATAATCTTGATATTAATAAAGGAGAAATGTGGAAACCAAGAAAAGTGTGTGCTATTGTAAGTGTATGGCCAAGATTTTAATGCATCCTAGACACGATATTCAGAAATTTATGGATTTTTTTGTTAGAGTTATTATAGTAATAACCATTTCTTGATATTGAGATAGACTTGGCCTTGACAAGGATGCAATGAAATATGATTGGGGTTAATTTGAATATAATCATTTTCATATAGAGAGGATTATTGAAACAAAATATGACATTCAATGAGAAATAGATGATGAAAATGATGATATTATCCAAAAAAATACAACTGAACATGAATGGGAGATCATATTAGGCCTAAATTTAAAACAATTTTTGCATGTTTATGAGATTGATATGTTGGGTCGAAGAGATATTGATAGACAAGCACTTTGGAAGACAAATAACCTAGGTGAAAAACAAACAAAAAGAGATCTTAAGTTTATAAACATGGCATAAGAAAATGACTTACTTGTTATGGAAAAAATGGAGTCTAATTTTTGTTATGAAACCCTAAGTGAGAAACAAAAAATAACATTTGATATAATTATTAGACATTATAATCAAGGACAAACTACATCTCCATTGCATATGATAATCAAAGGAACAACATAAACATGTAAATCTGATCTTATTGGAGAGATTAAACTAGCACTTATAGAGTTATCATAACCACAATGTTTGAAGTTGTAACATTTAACATTGATCATCAACAATAGATACAACCTTTAAAATGCCTATTTCAGATTTTGAAAAATTAAAAGGCATACTGTTAACAAGCTTTCAAGAAGAAATTAGACATGTTAGATATATTTTGATTGATGAGATGAGCTTTATAGTTCAAAATATGCTTGAAAATATAGAATTTTGACTGTGCCAAACATTTCCATAAAATGTTGATATGTGTTTTAGTGGAAAGTCTATGATTTTTGTTGGGGATTTGAGATAATTGCCTCCGATAATGGATAAACCTCCATATACAAATAGAATACAAATAAAGTTATTATGGAAAAGCCTTAGAACTATTGTTACACTCGATGAGATTTTTCGACAACAAGGTCAAATTGAAGAATAACAACAGTTTCAACAACTTCTAAAAAATCTAAGAGATGCTAATACAACCATTGAATATTGGTAGTTGTTGATGAAAAGAACATATGTTTCACTTGGAACAATTGAAATTGAGGATTTTAACAAACATATGCATTTATTTGTAATAAATAAGAATGTGTGTCAACATAATAAGAGAAAATTTATGCATTGAATAAACTTGTCACTCGAAGTGTTGTAACTAGAGGAAAAAACAATGATATTGCAAGATTTGATGTTGTACAATTAGAATTTGAATTATTGATTTCTATTGGTACAAGGATGATGCTCACTAAAAAATTATGTACAAAAGTAGGTATTGTCAATTGAGCACTTGGATATGTGCAAAGCATTGTATACAAACTGAGACTAGCACCCCATGAACCATCTACATATGTAATGGTTCAATTCGATAAATACATAGGGATTCATGTTGTTGATGTAACTCCAACTACACTTTAAATCACCCCTATACAAAGGGATCACATGTGTCAGTTACCTTTGAGATTGGCATGGGGATTGACAATCCATAAATCATGGGGATTGACAAAGGCACACTTGATATAGGACTTACATAAAGACAATGTTTGACATTTGTTGTTATATCACATGTCAATTCATTACATAAATTTAGGATCATATCACCTTTCACATATGACCGATTTGAGAGATTAAAGAATGAAAAAAGAGTAGAGAAAGGAAAAGAGGAAGAACAAAGACTTCAATTGTTAGAGGAAAAAATGTGTATAGTTTGAATATCATAAACTTATTGTTATACCTCTTATATATATATGCATATGTATTGCTCCTTATTTCCCATTTTAATATCAAATGTATATAGTTTGAATATCATAAACTTATAGTTATTCTACATATGTGTGTTGTTATCTATTTCCCATTTTAATATAAAATGCATACAATCTGAATATCATAAACTTATCGTTATACTACTTACATATATCTAATTTTGTGTTGCTCTCTTTTTCCTATTTTATTATTTCATTAAAAATTTATATTAAATATATTTTTATGAAAAATAAATATTTACCTTTATCTTATGTGGTGGAAAGTGCCACTAGCATACATATCTTAGATAATTTATGTACAATACATTGGTAGATATAATTCTCTAGGCACCTATACCATACTGAACTATGACATTTGTGGAATATATGCCTCGAGAATGATATCTATCAACTTATATATATATATATATATATATGCTAGTTACTCCAACATTTTTATTTGTATTGTTATCAAATTCTTCAAAATCGATCAAATTCAAGAGAGATTTGATTTCACAATATAAGGGATGGTGTAGAATAATATTTGTCTCTTCATCTACATTAAAAAATATTTTTTACATACTCTCCATCCATAAATCATTGATACAAAAATATATAGGTTAGATGGTCATCATAATAGTCCAATTGTGTCAAATCAAGGATTTTTGTGCAAGAGTCATGAATAACAATGTAGATAATTGGGCTAGTGCAAGGAAATGATGGTCCAAAGGGATCTTAAGCAGACATTTAAAACAAAAAATGAGAAATCTAAACTTCTATAGATTATTTGAGATGGCTACACTTAAAGTTTGAAGACGATATAAGAACATGAATTGTGTCAGTACGAGTCTAGTTTCTAAACTAATATTTTTTTTTTAAAGTGGTCAAATATAAGTAGGTAAAACATATAAAATTCAAAGAGGAATTCTTTTTTTTAGAAAAACATATTAGATAGTCAGTATTGCACTCCCTCATTTTTTGAGTGTCGTTTAGTATTTTTTAAAACCATTCAGTGGAAAGTTAAATAAGATCATCTAGTTTTCAACCTTTATATTTTTTTAACTTTTAATGATTTTTTTTATTTTTTTATTAATTTTAAAATTAAATAGACCTTGGAAAATGATAAAAAAAATGGATAACCAACTGTGTCCAACTAACTACCTTAAAAAAATGAAAATTAGATTTTTGTTTTTCAATGTGTACAAATATAGTTCTAGTTCACAACTGTATAATATTTTTTTGAATTTGGATGAATGGAAAAAAATATACATAAAAAAAATAGAAATGTATAGTTTCAATATATAGTGGCATAAAAAAACATCCTTAAAAATCAATATAGATGGAAACCTTAAAACATTCTAGTTCGCAACTGTATAATATTTTTTTAAATTTGGATGAATGGAAAAAAATATACATAAACAAAAATAGACATGTATAGTTTCAATATATAGTGTCATTAAAAAAAAAACTTAGAAATCAATATAGATGGAAACCTTAAAACAGTCAAAAAATTAAAAAAAAAATCATATATTTGGAAAGGAGAGGGTTATTGACACCATAATAATAATTTTAGAAAATGTATCAATGAAATTCATAGTGTTTATGATGGTAGAAGTTGGATTTTATTATTTTTAGTAAAAAATATTGATTCGACTGTGTGTGCATGTTTATTAGGCTTGGGAATCCAAATCATTTATGAGCCTAGAGGCATGTGTTTGAATTTATAGAAATAAGAATCAAGCACTCGTTAGAAACACATATGCATTATAATGTATACGCATTAGGAATGCATAAACATTCCTAAGAGTATGTAATATTAAGGACTTAGAAAGCAAGGAATGTGAACAACTAAAAGACATGGGGGGTTGTTTACTAAAATAAATGTAACAATGTAAATGTTAACTTATAATTTGAATTTGTTTTAGTAAATATAATTAATTAGGATCAGTTTGCGGTCTCACAACTCCACAAGTTATGACTTGGAAGATAATTTTTCAAAATCCAATTTGGTCAGTACTTAGTCATTTTTAGGATTTTAACATTCAACTTAGGGATTTCAAAGCATAAAATTTACAATTAATGTTCATTTTTGGTAAACATATAGTCATTTTTAGGTTTTGGGGCCTTATAAATTGTTTGCTAACATTTTTAGGAGTTCTAGGTTTGTCAAAATTAAAGTTTATAAACCAACGCACACCAAATTGCTCATTTATGTCAATTTTACTTACAATTAAGTCCCTTGTAAGAAAAAAAAAATTTAAAATATATATATATATATCATAATCATTTGTGACTAGGGTAAATCAAACAATTTAGGGCACATTTATGTGTATTCACCCAAATTTCACTTAAATTCATGTCAAAGTGGCATGCATGGGAAACATAGGTCGCATTGATGACCCATACACACCCAACCACGCCTTTATGGTGATTATATATATATATATATATATATATATATATATATATATATATATATATATATATATATATATATATATATATATCATAATCATTTGTGACTAGGGTAAATCAAACAATTTAGGGCACATTTATGTGTATTCACCCAAATTTAATTTAAATTCATGTCAAAGTGGCATGCATGGGAAACATAGGTCGCATTGATGGCCCATACACACCCAACCACACCTTTATGGTGATTTTACTTAGGATTAGGTCCCTTGTAGGATAAAAGTGACATAAAAACACTATATCCACTTATGACCAAGGTAAATGCAAATAATTTTAGTCATGTTTATCCACAATCACCCCATTTCTCTCTAATCTAGGAAAAAAATATGATTGTGGCAATGTAAGTCACATTATGACCATTGCACATCCAACCACCAATTTATGTTGATTTTACTTGTTATTAGTTTTGTATAGGCCAAAAGTGACACAATAAAACTATATCTACTTGATATCATGTAAATGCAAACAATTTCAGTCACAATTATGTATGATCACCCTAGTTCACTTTAAATTCAAGCTAAAGTGGTGTTATTGGGGCAACATAAGTCACATTGGTGACTTGCATACACCCAACCACCCATTTGTGTTGATTTCACTTGTGAATAAGTCCATAATATGCCAAAATCCATAAAATAACACCATATCCACCTATGAACAACACACATATAAATGATTTAGGGCACACATATGTGTGATCAATGAAATTCACTTTGAAATCAAGCTAAAGTGTTATGATTGGGTCAATGTGGGTCACATTAGTGACCTTTTCATATCCAACCACCCATTTATGTAGTTTTTACTTGAGATTATGAGGATTATAGGCCAAAAAAAACACAACACTATATTAATTTGTGACCAACAAAATTCATGCATGGGCACTTTCATGCATTCTCTTTAGTCACACAAGCATATTCGTCCATTTTTACTTAAGACAGTGTACCAAAAACACTATTTATATAACTTGTAGAAATATTGAACGTTGAATGAATGGTATATGCATTTCTCCCTTATTCTTCTTGGAAATCATTAGTGTACTTCTCAACAACCATTGGTGTTCTTCCAGAATATAATAGAGTGATTGATAAATTATATTATATATGTAATATAATAGAATACAACCTAGTAAATCCTTGACTACCCAAGATGGGTATGGATGCCCATCAATCATTTACCAATCACATGGTCAGCCTTATCTCTTGAGTGTCATCCCTCATTTTAGGTTATTAATCGAGTGTCGTTCCATCCCTCAATTCATTAATATATTATATATGCCCTATATAAACAAAAGGGAAAATTTATACATCACTCATTAGAATGTGGGGCCCTCAATTTCTATTATATATAGATATGGCAATCAAGCCTCCCAATCTCTATATAGAGCCCTCACTAGATAGATATATAGCATCAATCATCAATTGAGTGCACCTCATATACTATGGCTTCTCTCTCTCTCTCTCGGCCTCAAATATATATGGTTGATCTATATATAGGGGTCCTCCATATATATATAAAGAGAGGGGATAACCACCACCCACTAGTGTACCCAATGTATTATATATTCCCTAAACCTATATTACATAGAAAAAAGGGAAAATATCCACACATCACTCATGCATCAATCACATATAAATAGTTTTATATATTCAATATAAATAAACCTATAAGGTCAGGGATGCCATTAGATATATAAGGTCAATTAGGAACTCAATTGGTAAACTAATTGAGGGACCCTATCTATATATTGTCACTTAGCCACCCCTATCTATGTGTGGGGAGGATGAGACTCCCCTATCTATAGAAGGAAACTCAATTAATTTATTATATTAATTAAAGGCCCATATATATATATATATATATATATATATATATATATATATATATATATATATATATATATATATATATATATATATATATATATGTCCACTCACCCACCCTATCTATCTTTGGGGAGAGAGGGGTACACAATCCTTATCCATATATGGGGGCCCTATCTATATATGGGGGTCCTCTCTATTTATCTAGTTAAGGAATTATATTTATAGTAATATATAAGGCCCCATTTTATATAGATTAGTTATGGAAATATTTCTATTATATATATAGGGTCCAAGCCATGAGATTCTAAATTTTATTTTTATTAGGTCCTTTTTGACTATTTTATTCACTTATCCATTTGGTTGATGAATAAAGTTGTTTTATATTTAAGTCTTTGACTGCATTTGTGTTGTTTGGTCTTTCTTCTTGTCCGTTGTGGTAAGTAATTGTGTGTTGACTCTTAGTATCTAAATAAACCAAAATTTATATGGCTTTGTTGGAAAGTCAAGAGATTACGTAAAGCTTGAAATACGATCTATGTTGGGAATAAATGCATTAGATTTTGCTAGATGCTTCAAGCTGGTTTTGTTTATTATGATTTTTTTATATGATTTTAACTTGGTGGTTTGATTGTCTTGGTGACTTGAAGTTATTATGCTTGAGGAGGGGACCATGACTAGGTCATGGGGGCTTCATTAGTTTAGATTTGTTTTAATCATAACATTTTAAACTTTTATTTTTGAATTCATTGGAATTAGATCATGATGACCCAAATCCCAAGGTCATCTTATCAAGTAGCTTCAAAGTCTTTTTTTTTGGTCATTTGGTAATGTGGGGTGATTAGCTGGCTAAACCCTAGCTAAACTCTACTATATTATTTGGTGATGGCCACTGAAGGCCTAGTGGGACTAGTTTAAGCTATTGGAATTTGGTTTTTTCGTTGCATTTGGGTGAGAATGTGGGATGTTTATTGGACCACATTATCAGTTGTTATCTAAAAGAATGTAGAACTAATATGGGCTTTAATGGTAGTCAATAGAGTTCTGAGGGCTTGGCTAGGTGCAAAGAATAAAAAAGTTATTATTTTTCTCAGAGGCCACAATATTCTTTTTATATTATTAGAGAGTTTAACAAGTAAATTGTTTGTTTTTCTTTAAGGTTGAGCAAAAGTATAATAGTTATTTGATTTTATTTTGAAATGGAGTATAACCAAAAGAATAATTAACCATTATAGGTTCATGGTGAAGTCTATAGACTTCACAATGAACCCATAATGATATGGTCGACACGTAGTTGAATATATTCTTGTAGATATACTTTGAGATTGATTTTCCTTTGATTCAATGCTTGGTTTGGGTACTCAGCTGTGTACTTTGTTTTCTGTTGAGTATTATTGTGTACTATGTTTGAATGTGTTTATGAATTTAGTGGGGTTAAGTCATAAGATTTTTAGCATTGAATATGTTATTACCATCATTTAAAAAAAATTGGATCTAGTTATTTGTTTTATCCTCTGCTATTTGCCCTAATTTTGGTGAATGGATGTTTAGAGGGCATCCTAATAAAATATAGAAAACAAAAACATAGCGGTTAAAAACGTAGCATGAAAAATGTAGTGAGGATAAAATGTAGCAAGGACAAAACATTGTAGGAATAAAACATAGTAAAGGATGCACTCACACAGAAGATGACATAACTTTCAACTAAAGGTCCAAACTTATGAAATCACATTTTCCTCTATTATTTTGCTTGTAAATTTGGTGCATTACTTTTCCATCATGAAATGTTAACTACTATCACCAAAATGAATTAGACAACAAATAAACAATGTGATAATCACTAAAATGTTCCAATTATGCTCTTCATGACATTTTTATGACATTATCAACACCACTACATTTTTGCTCGCTATGTTTTGTCCTCGTAAGATTTTTGTCTTACTAAACTTTTGTCATACTACATTTTACTACTACATTTTTATCCACTAAGTTATCACATAGAGTTGTTTAGAGTGGTTTTGGCAAAACTTTTGAAACTATGTTATGGTTAACAGACATTGTATGCATTATTAAGCTAAATGTAGGTGATTATTTTTTATTTTTATTAGGGTTTTTGTAACCATGTGTTTTATCTGAATGGATTTGTACGAGTATAAGGTTTAATTGAAGTTTTAAATGAGTTCATATGCTATTGAAAATTTATTGTCTTTTATGATGGACTATCATGCAAAATTCTGAGTCAGATTCTTCTCATTATGTGTATACTTTTGGTGACTATTTTAGTGTCAATATGATTTTGGACTGTTTGATGTCTATTATTTTTTTAAGGATATTTGTTGAGAGTATAAGTAGTTGTGAATATCTTTGGTACTATTTGATTATTACATACCTACAAGGTATATATGAATATCACATTTGAAGTCAATAGACAAAACAATAATTGTTTAATTCAAGGAATTAAAATGGATTTGTTCACCTATTGAATGATAATACTAATGATAAACACAAGTACTTTTATTTCATACATTATCTTTAGGTCAATTACTTATCATTATTTTATGTTCCTTATTTTAAAGCTCATAATCTCCACCATTGATTCACCTGTTGATAATACTCTACTATTGAACTCCACATCCAACTGATGGATGAGGTAGTCTAGGGCCACCGATGGGAGGCTCATTGGGTTAGGACATGTGGGTGTTTGCATGTTGATCTACGAAAGATGATTCAAGTGCTTAGATTCTTATTGTATTTGGTTATCTATTATGTTGTTATTTAGTGTAAACATAATATATAAATCAATGTCTCATTATATGATAGTAATTACAATTCTTATATAATCTTATTCTTTAAGTGAATGAATTGTTATTCAAAGATGGAAATAATTTGTTATGTTGATTAGTTATAAAGTGGTTGTAACATTATTTTATGTTGTTATTATAATATATATATATATATATATATATATATATATATGTATATATATATATATATGTATATATATATGTATATATATATATATGTATATATATATATATATGTATATATATATATATATGTATATATATATATGTATATATGTATATATATATATGTATATATATATATATATGTATATATATATATATATATGTATATATATATATATATGTATATATATATATATATATATATATATATATATATATGTATATATATATATATATGTATATATATATATATATGTATATATATATATATATATGTATATATATATATATATATGTATATGTATATGTATATGTATATGTATATGTATATGTATATGTATATGTTGTTTTCTCTTCTCCTGTAAGTACAAATATATATGAATGATTATTCAATAAGCATTGCGACATTTTGATTATGAGCATTGAAGCTATTGTGCAATATATATTTATATGTTGTTTTTTGAAAGGTAGATCTATTACCTGTATTGGAGATTCTAAATTGTTTTCTAATGTTTTAAAGGACAATATATTGAGTATTTTAGTATTATTAATAGTCTTAGTTAAATTAAATTCTTAAGTTGCCTTCTAAGAAGTACAATTAAATTGTCATATTCATCAATGGATGAAAAGCTATTCTAACTTATTTATTAGATACTTTTGGTTAGTTCTTATATTTGTGTTAATTTAAAGTGTTCCATTTTTAGAATTTAACTCAGATAAACTTTAAACACATTGGTCTCATTCATTTGAATCATATTCATAACAAAATAGAATGAAGTTATGTTGTATATATATTATAGTATCTTAATTTTGTAAGATTATTCTAAGTTGTAGATGGATACAACTAAAGGATGAATATTATATTGTTTTCAATTATGTTTGGGTTCAATGAAATGAAGTTATAATTGTTTTAGTGATTGAGCATGTGAATTCAAGAGTTATAGACTCAATTTAGAACTTGATTTGATATATAGATTGATATTTATAAATCATGTTGAGGATTAAATATACTGTGTATATTAATTGTAATGAGTTTATTGATACTCTTACTAATGATAGTTCATCTTATTGATCAATTTCATTTTAAATGAATACTTAAAATTCTCCAAAATAATTTTTGAAATTAATTCTTGATGTTGAATTGGGTAACTTTCAGTCATGTTATATTTTTATGTTCAATTGTTTTAATAAGTCATAAATGACTAAGAAGGAAATTGATAAAGTGTTCTAGTAAATAATAAGGGTTATTGTAACTTAGTCATTCATTAAATAAAAGGACAAGTTCATTGAATAAGTTATAGAAAGATAATTAATATTTGATGTAACAAAGCTGAAATAATGAAGGTCTTCATGAAATTAATTGAAATGACATTATGCAAATCATATGCCTATTTTTTGAGACATGAATAACATGTTAAAGTCTTAAAGGATTGCTTGATTATTGTTCATTGTTTATCTTGATATAAATAGACCATATGAATTGCATATTTTACATAAGGAACTTATTACTATATCGTATTATGGGATGGTCGAATGTATACACTTAAGTATATTTGTTTAGATCTAATTACTGTTATTATGTACAAATTAGAAGTGATTCTATTTGATATAATATCCACGTATGTGGTTATATTCGTTAATAATAAGAATCAGTAATGTACTTTTGTTTAATTCAAATTATCTTGATAAATTTATTGAATGTTCTCATTATAAAAGTCCTAAGAGTAGTGATCCTAGCTCAAGTCATGATGACATAAGTAAGGATCTCTAATTGATGGCATTAAACTTAATGTAACATGTATTTATGTTAGAATGTGAAACAAATTGATTTGTATTGCTTTTGAAAATAAACTTGAATCTTAAATATTGTTGTTCACATAATTATGTAAAATATTAAATGCATAAGCTTAGTATAATGATTCTTTTGTGGTGAATTTAACTTGATGTGAATATTCTTGAGGTTTGACTTGTAACTCGGTTAGAGTTTAGCTTATCTACATAGTCACAATGAAGATTGTTGTATGTCAAGTATAGGTATTTGATTAAAGCTAAAAGTTGGTATTGGTCCTTTTAAGAAGGCCATAAATTATGTAAACATATTTGAGCGTATGAATGTACATTTAGTATACTAGTACACCCCAATCTGCTTATTGATTAGTTAAAATAACTTTATAATAATATCCTTAGGAATATTTAACCTTAGTCAAATACATGTGTTTGGTATAACACAATTATGGACTTGATCAATATTTATATGAATTAGTTTCCTTCCATTGGGTTTGAAAATAATAGAGTAACATGAAGTTGATTTTAAAAAAATGGGTTGTTACAATTAAATGAATCTTAACCATACAAGGGAATAATAAACACACAAAATACACAAGATTTCACCTAGGAAAATCCTTTCACATAAAAATTATAGAAAAATAATATTATTTATTACAACATAAATTGAAAATTTTACAATGTTAATTTTTTTCAAGGTTGTGCAACCTTCATACAACACTTCACTGTTTATTAAAATGCACACACTAGACCGTGCGTATTTATAATTTCATGTAGATACTTGCATCCATTCTATACACTTGAACATGTATGTTTTTTTTAGATTTCACATCATCCTCTTCCTAAGAATAATTATACATGTATCCAACACATACTATATAACTTCCATGTAACAAGGGAATTTGAAGTCACACTTGCTACTGACCAAAGTGATCATTATGAAATTCTCCTTAGTAGATCTATGTCAGAGCAGGACCAAGACATTGTTCATACTAATCAATTATAATAAATATATAATAAAATTATATCATGACACCTTAATTTTACATTTATTAATTGACATGACACACAACTCCTCATAGCACCTTAATGCAATTCAACCATTTTTTCCACTTTAGAACCTTACATATTATAATGAAACTGTGAAATGTACCTTGTGCATCTCTACCATCATTTTTTCATGTTGATAACCTTATGAAACTATCATATATAGTCTCCACATAATCATGTGTAACCATCACTTACTTGCACAAACAATTTTTCATGCAATTACTTACACAACCAACTACCCAACATCCTATGCAACTAGTGCTTGTGCAAACAACATTGCACAACACCATCCTTGCACATAATTACCATTGGAAATATCCATGTAAAGTTGAAACATTTCCAAAAACAATCCACTTGTTAACAAATTCACATAAGGGAACACACATCCATCCTCCAATAGATTTGAGAAACCATGCCCATCCCTTTCCTACACTAAGATAACTTATTAGTTATCATAGTCTTAGTCAATGAATCCATAAAATTTTCATTTGTATCCATCTTGTCGAGATGCATCTTTATCTCTTCCACCATTTCCCTTGAAAAATGATATTTTAGATCAATATGCTTCATCTAATAATGATACTCAGGGTTATTTTCTAACAAATTATGCATTGACTATCACAATATATCTTTATAGCCTTCTAAGTGAATCCAACCATATAACATAACCTTTGAATCCATATCGTTTCATTTATCACATGAGTATCTATAATGTACTAAAATTTTGTGGTGGATATTAAAATACTTTCTTGTTTTTATTTCTTCCAACGTATAGTTCCACCAAATAATTTGAGCAGATACACACTAGTATATCTAAATCAATCATGATTTATATCTTAATCAATGTCCATAAAACCCAATATATTCAATGTCTTTATTTCACCAGGTTTTCCCTAATAGTAAATTACATAATCAAAAGTCCTACATAGATGTTTAGAGATCCTCTTCACACCATCTAATTATCCTTGCCTATATTTGACATGGATCTTATTAATACTCTCATTGTATATGTACTGTTAGGTCTTGTGTAGACAATTATGTACATCAAGTCTCTGAATGCACTCACATAAAAAACCTAAAATATGTTCTCTGATGCCTTTTGTGTCTTTGGATATTATGTAGTAGATAAATTCTAACCAACTAAAAAAGGTGTGTACATTGGATTCCAATGCTCCTTGCTAGGATTGGACATGAATTTAATTAATAATCCCACTACATGCACGATATCAGATCTTGTGTAGACCAATGTGTACATATGAATTCCCACACACTCTCACATAAACTTTAACCATGTCCTCCAATGATTTGTGTCTTTAGACATTGAAAATAAATAATTTTTTGACTAACTATAAATTTTTTGTACACATGCTTGTAATCCTACATCTTGAACATTTCCAGTATTTTTTTAGCATACTTCCTTTGGTCTAGATATAGATTCATATTTGCATGATATATTTTTATTTTCAAGCCCAAGATGAATATTTTGGCACCAATATATTTCATGTCTAATTGTGTATAAAATTGAGACTTCAAATGAATCTGGCATTTACGATTAACAACATGTTATCCACAAAGAGAATGTTATGACATAGTTATCACCTTCTTCCTTAAATTATATGAAAGGATTAGCCTTGTTGTGTGAAATACCAATTCCAACCACATAGTTGTTGAAATTAAGATTACACATCCTTGGTTATTGCTTCTATCTAGACAAGGACTTCTTTGGTCTATAGACCAAGTTAACTTTACATTTCACCTTGAATCTTTCTAGCTATGATATGTAGATTTTTTATTCAAGATCTCCATGAAAAAATGTTGTCTTAAATTCCATATATTATATATAAAGAACAAATGTAATAGATATATGTTAAAATAAATCTAACATAATTCAATTTAAAAATGGGATAAAATGTCTCAACAAAGTCAATTCCCTCTACCTGCGAGAATCCTTTTGCTACTAAGAAAGCCTTATACTTATCTAGTTTCCATTATGCATTTTACTTATTGAAAACCCACTTTTATCCTATAGGTTTATGTCCCAAAGGTAACTTTATGATGTAGGAACATTTAGATTATGAGCAATCTTGCATCGATAAAAAATATTTTAGCTATGAATTTGTTTAAGTGTTATGTTGTGCAATGTTTTTGACTATGCATATGTCTTGTTGTAAGTTTTTACAAGTTTTATTTATTACATAGATGTTCCTTGTGTTGTTTTGAAATATCTATGGTATGCATATGTTTATTGAATTTTTTTTTTGTCTTTAATCACACCTATGTCTATAATATTATGTGCATTCTTTTGTTAGATGCATTGGTATATGTTATTTTCTTTGAATAAGTTTGTGAACCTTTGTGAAACAATGTGATAATATTCTCTTGCCGTGTAGCCATGTAGAGATTTGCAATATATTCATTTTGATTTGTTATATCATTTGAGTATCAGGAATTTGTCAATGTTGATTCTTCATTCCAGTGACAAATGAGTAGGAGATATTTTTAGAGATTATTACAAATAAATCATATTAACGTATATTACTCAAATAATTTTGATCACTACATTGACAAATGATGGAAGCAATTCTTATAGGAATTAGATTGCCTTATCTCATAAGTAAAGGATAGAGATAACATAAAATGAAAATAAAGTAAATTATCTCTATAATATTCATACGGGAAATACCCAGACATATCAACCCACAAAAGGTGGGATAATGATTATAACTAGGTTATAACAAGCTAGATTAAAAAATAGAAATTTACATTTTATTTTTAATCCACATAAGGTGAATTAAGAATTTATCCTAACATTCTCCCCATTTAATTCAACATTGATTAAAGTGAATAGGAGACAAAATCTCTGAATGCCTCACATTTTTCCCATGTAAATGCCTTAGTGAAAACATATACATGTTGTTGACCTACCAGATAATATTGGAGTTGGATGTTGTTGTTTTGTACATGTTCATGAATGAAATGTACTTGAAACTCAAGGTGTTTAGTGTGTTCATGAATATAATATTGTGAACAAAATTCACTACTCCTATGTTGTCTACATGGAGGATTGTTGGATGATTATGTGGTATTCCAATCCTTCAATTATATGTCTAAGCCAAATTTATTCATAGATATCTCCTCCTACTACATGATATTATGATTCTATGGAGGAACTTGAAACACAAGTTTATTTCTTGCTCCCCCATGATATTGATCTAGATCCTAAAAAGAATACAAATCCTCAAGTGGATTTCTTATCATTAATGTTCACAACATGATATGAATCTGAATATTCTATCAAGATGAAATTATCATTCTTCTTGTATTACAAGCCAAAATACATGGTTCCTCTAATGTATCTCAATACATACATTACTACTTTACAATGGAGAACTTTGGAATATTTCATGAAATATGAGAGATAACTAACAACATCACTAATGCCTAGCCTAGTATATGTTAAGAAAATAAGACTCCTTATCAACAATCGATATAGAATTCTATTTACTTGTGGTGATGGATTTGTTCAAGACAACTAAAGTATGGTCTCCATAGGTGTGTAAAATGGCATGTAATCCATCTTGTGAAACTTCTCAAACATTTTCTTGGAATATCTTAGTTGAGACACAAAGGTGTGATTTTATGTATACCAAAATTCCAAACCAAGATAATAATGCATAAACCCAAGGTCTATCATGTCAAATGATCAGTTTAGATGTTTCTTTATTGACTCAATCATATTCACTAAACTCCCAATGATGACTATATCATCGGCATATACAAAAATAATAACCATCTCCCCCCTTATTATTTGAGGTAATTATTGGGATCATATGAAGTCATTTTGAATCGATGTTTCAAGAGATGCTCATCAATTTTGATATACCATGCTCAGGGAGCCTGTTTAAGACCATATAGTGCTTTGACAAGTTTATGAACTTTGTCTTATTTTCATGTTATAAAAAAATATTTTGGTTGAGTCATGTAGAATTTTTCTTGTAAGTATCCATTGAGAAAGACACTTTTTACATCCAATTGATGGACTTTTCAACAAAGCTATGTAGCTAGAGCAAAAGTCATCTTGATGGTTTTGATCTTAGCTATGGGAACAAAAGTTTCCTCATACTCAATGCCTTATTTCTAAGCACACCCCTTTATAGTTAACCTTGCCTTGTGTTTTTTGAGACTGCCATCTGATTTTTACTTTGACTTGAAAATCTTTTTACATCTGATTGGCTTTTTCCCTAGTTTCCATGTTTTATTTTTCATTAGTGAATTATATTCTATATCCATGAAATATTTCCAAGGTTTTGACTATAGGGAATCTTGAACTATAGAGGGCTAAATAGACTAAAAAATTATACTCATTAAGACCAAATTGACCTCTCCTTGAGCCATACTATGTGTCCTTGGTCTGTGGTAGATATGTCTAGAACACCATTCGGTTTAGCATTTCTTAGTTTAATTGTATACCTTTTAGGCATATGTTGAGTAGTTCCTATGGGTGGTGGAGCTATACATCCCATCATCATCACTATCTTCATCTGGGGGATTTTTATCTTCTATATTTTTTATGGAACTAATTGGTTTACCAGGTGAGCTTGTAGAAGGATCTTCTACTTATGTCTTCTCAAAAAACTCAACATCCCTGCTAGTGTAGATTTTCCTAATCTTTGGATCCATTAGTCTATATCCAAGTGTTTCTTCATGTACGATAAAAATACATACTTTTATTATTTCATATCAATTTTATTCCTCTAATTTTAGGAATATGTGGATACTTGTTTTGCATCCAAAAACTTGAAGATGTGATATATGGATTTCACTCTGACTATGCTTCCTGTGGTATTACTTCATCAAGAGCTACATGAAACAACCCCCAAAAAAATTTGAAATTGCATTATTAGAGTATGTTTTAGAATATGTTCATGGATCAATGCCTTGATTATTAATGCAAGTAATGTTCCTTTAGTGTAATAATGTACACAACCAGAAAGGACTACTTTACACCCTCTATATTACCATTTAGTTACAATAGGTCTATGGGATGAGAATATATGTCTAATGCCATCATGACTATCATGTATATTGTCTAAGATTATAATCATAAAAGTATTAACCCTTTAAAATAAATAGAACATAATATAGATTGGATCTAGATGAATAAATGATGGCAAAGAGTACATAGAATTGACATAGTACACAAGAATTTAAAGTAAGAAAACCTTCAAGAGGTAAAAAATCCATGAAGATGATATTCAATAATTGAGAAAGTATGCACCCTAATACAAAGCCTTCCTTTCTCACTTCTTCACATAAGCCTTCATAGAGCCATTGTAAATATTTACCACACGAAAATATTAAATTCACTAAGTGTGTTTCTATGAATAATACAATAGGGGTAAGACCCTATTTATAATAAAATGTGAGGGGAGGTGACCCTTGTAACCAATGAGTCCATCCTTCATGAGAATCATTTAAATTAATTGGTTAATAATAAAATATAATATTTTATTATTTATTTACATGAAGTTTTCACCTTGTGTTTAATAAATAATAAATTATTATTATTTAATAATAAATCAAAGTATGCTAAGGGTCTAAATTAGTCCACTCAGACATTAAATGTTCTAACATTCCCCCTTAATGCTACGTGGGGATAAATGTCATAGTCACCTTAATACATGAATTATACTATGTACACAATTGAAGTATTTAAAAAACTTCATCATGACAAATATCACCTTTTAAAAAAAAAGGAATTATAACCCATAAACTACTATAAAGTAAATCTAAGATAACATGATCGTGAGATTACATCTCACAGTTTCTCATGAAATCATCTAAACATATTTGGAGCCTTTTATAACATAAAGACCTTCATTAAAAAGTATGATTTTATGTATCAAAGTTAAAAAAATAAAACTTCCACATGAAGTTTACAATGCTTTACAATGAGAATAGGTGTAGAGAAGAAGAAGGAACACATGGCCATTAGGAAGTGGCATTGTCATGCACACTCTACCTCAATGACAACTTTGAGAGGCCTAGCATTACATAAAATTGATAAAACTTGGTAGCACTGAGTGGTTTTATGAATATATCTACCACTTGTTCATCCATAGGACAAAACTATAAATCTATATCATCATTACATGAACTTCAATATGTTTAATTTTTTGGTATTGCACTAGATTTTTTTCCAGAGTTATATAATTTTGGTTATCACAATGAAAGATGGCACTATAACAAACATTTAAATAAAGTTATCTCAATAACCTTCATAGCCATATGGCCTCTTTGTTAGCTTTCATAGCACTTCTATACTTTGCTTCAGTAGAAGAGATAGAGATAATAGGTTACTTCTTGTTGCTCCAAGTGATAACACATACACCAAACTTATACACCTGTCTAGAAGTAGATTATGATCTATAGTATCACCATCATGGTTAACATCACAATAACCATATGATTTAACATTATCAATAGAAGAATAAAATAAACCAAAATCAATTATTCATTTTATATAATAAAAAAATTGTTTAGCTAATTTCAATTATCTAAATATAGATCCTACATAAATCTAAAAGCAACACCAACAACATATGAAATATCTAGCCTGGTAATAGCTAGATAAATCAAACTACCAACAAGCTATCTATACAAAGTAGGGTTAGATTTTTCACATGTAAGTTTTAGATAAATTTTAACACCAACTTCAATAAGAGTGGAAGAAGATTTACAATCAGGCATGTTAAACTTAACAATAAGGTTATGAGCATACCAAGATTGTGATGCAACAATTAAATTTTTATCTTGAAATATATTCATTCCTAAAAAAATGTTGTAGAATGCCTAAATCAATCATTTCAAATATTTGATTAGTTTATCTTTATATTTATGAATTACACTAGATAGATTGCCAGTAATCAATAGATCATTAAGATATAATACCATTAGAATCAAATGATCATTTTTAACTTTAAAAAAGATATGATTATCTGTAGAGTAGCTAGCAAAACCTAATTCTTTAAAAAAAAAAAAAAATTAAAATACCAAGTTTGAAGAGCTTGTTTTAAACCATACAAATGTTTTTTAACTTGCATACATAATATTCTCTGTTAGGATTAGTAAAACATTTTGACTGAGTCATGTAGATTTATTCTTATAAATAACCATTTATAAATGCATTCTTGACATCCATTTGGTGGATAACTCAACCATTTTAGGATTCAAGAGCAATAAGAAGTCTAACAATACTTATTTTTATTATAAAAGCAAAGGTTTCAACCTATTCAATCCTAGGTTTTTTAGTAAACTTGCGAGCAACTAATCTAGTTTTAAATTTATTAATTTTACTAATTGAATTATATTTGATCTTATAAAGCCACCTATAACTAACAATGTGCATTTTAGGTGGAGGAAGGATAAGATCCCAAGTTTGATTTTTAATTAAAGTATTATATTCAACTTGCATAACAATATTACATATGTCATCTGAAGTGGCTTCTTTAAATGATTGACGTTCAAATTCATATATAGTCATTAATGTATGATAAAAATGTTAACTTCTAGTTAATTTATTAAGGTTATCAACATTATAAGATTGAATTAGAGATTCTTCCCATTTCTAGGTCTTTTAGCTTGAACATGAAACTTAGGGGGTTCCTCAGACTCCAACTTATCCAAAACTAGATCAACTTCCTTAAGGGCATCTATTTCATCACAAAGAGAAAAATAAGAGTCAAGTTCATTAATAGAAAAATACTGAGGAGGATCCATAGAGAGATCACAAAAAGATTTTTCAAGAATAAGAACATTCTTATTCTCAATATTTAATGTTTAAATGGATCATACACTCTTAAATTTTTTATCTTACCTCCATAAACTATAAAAATACAAGAATAAGAAGTGGGATCGAGCATCTTTCTTTTAACTTTAGGAATAAATATAAAAGTAGGACTACCAAAGATCCTAAATGAGCTGCATTTTGTTTATTTTTAGTCCATATTTATAAAGGGGTACAAAGATGCAAGGATTTGGTATGGATTCTATTTAGAATATGCACAATAGTATTCATGTCTTTGACCCATAAAAACTTAAAAGTATTTGCAAATTGCAATATTGTTCTATATATTTTTATGATGGTGTAGTTTTTTATTTTAGTAATATCATTTGTTGAGGGGAATAGGGAATTGTTAGTTCCCTTTGAATAACACAACTAATATAAAAAAGAATCAGAATCTTTACTAACATATTCACTGTCATTATCAGTTCTTAATCTTTTAATAAAAAATCATATGCATTTTCAACACTAGAGTTAAATTCTTTGAATTTAGATAACACAATAGATTTATTTTTAATGAAAAAAGACTAGATAAATCTAGTGTAATCATAAATAAAAATAAAAAAATACAAATAATCATTAAGAGATACAACATTACTATAAATTAATTTTAAAGAATGTGAGGAATTCACATTATGATTCTTGTGAAAGGGGTTAGTATTTTGCTTACCACATAGACAACCCTCACAAGTTTCATGATGAGAAGAGATAGAAGGAAGTATAATAACAAGATTATTTGTCGATATATCATGTAAAATTATCAAATTAATATGTCATAATCTTTCATGTCATAACTGAGAGTCATTCTTATTATGTGATGAAAGTAAACATGCAGAGGAAGGAGAAAAGTTATATGAACCATTCTTTTGAACACCTTCAACAATCAAAGAACCAGATTGATTTTTAATGGACCACCTATATTTAAGCAAAGTTACAATAAAATTATTATTTGTAAGTTGAGAATAAGATAGATTTTTTTTTAAGCTTAGGTACATAGAAAACAACATTTATGATAATATTTGAAAAGTTTACTTTTCCCTATTTAGTTGCTTCTAAAAAAGAATTATCTCATAAGTAAATTTTTTTTAGAGATATATCTAGAATCACATAAAATATTAAATAATCATGTCATATGGTGTGATGCACTGCTATCTAAGATACACTCATTTTTATTTGAAATAAATAAAGTAACATATAAAATAATAACATTTGAATCTTGATTGTTTTTTATTAGGATTTTGATTCTTCTAATTGTTTTGATTGTATTTCTTCCCTTTGTTATTTTTAAAAGTTTGATTGTTATTTTTATCCATTCTATGTCAAATTTATTACATAAATTATAATTTCCATTAAACTTAGGTGTATGATCTTATTACCATATTTCTTATTCCTACATTTGCCTTTAGCATATTTGAGATTAGATTTATGGTTTTTAGTGTTATCAAAAATATTATTTAAAGTGAGAAGTGCCTGAGTGGCATTCTCTTTAAAATCAAAATTGGTCATAACTTTCTCTTTTTAAATTAAGAGAGCAGACAAAGTGATAAGATTAGGGATAACTTGCTCAATTTGATACTTAGAATTCAAAATTAAAATAATTTTTTAAAACTTTTAATGAATATTTAACTAAATAATAAAATAAAGCAATTGATCCTGAATCAAATTACAATTACATCCATCTAATTGAGCTTTAATGTTTTTAATTTTAGCAAAAAAATTCATAACTTTCTCATCACCTTTCATAGGTGTAGTTAGCAATTCAAAGATTAACTTAATAATCTTCGAGAAATAAGTACCAATGTGCATGGATTCAAGGAGTTTCCAATCATCGCTAGGAAACTCATGATTAACAATGTGAAGAAATAATTAATCCTTAACATTCTGTAAAGTAATGGACTTAGATTCTTTTGATTTCTGTTAAAATGCATTGGTAAGCTCAGGGGTCACATGTCAATAAACAAATGACCTATTAATGACCTAAAAATTATGAAATTTTCTCATTGGGATTAAAAAAATCTCTTATAGATGACATGTGACCCCTGATCTTATCAATGCATTTCAATAGAAATCACAAGAAGCTATATTCATTATCTTACGAAGTGTTAAGGATGAATTCATTCTCTACATTGGTAATCAAGAGTTTCCTAATGATTCTTAGAAACTCCTTGAATTCATGTACAAGATCACTCATCTCTCGAAGATTATTAAATTAATCTTTGAATTGCTAACTACATCTATGAAAGGTGATGACAAAGTTGTGAATTTTCTTGATAAAATTATAATTTAAAGTGGAAAAACCTCCAAGAGGTTAAAAAACTCATGAAGATGATATTCAATAATTGAGAAACTTTGCACCCCAATACAAAGCCTTCCCTTCTCACTTCTTCACATAAACCTTCATATAACTTTTGTAAATATTTGCTATACACAAATATTAAATTCATCAAGTGTATTTTTGTGAATAATATAATATGGGTAAGACCCTATTTATAATAAAATGTGAGTAAAGGTGACAGTTGTAACCAACGGGTCCATCCTTCTTGAGAATCATTTAAATTAATTGGTTAATAAGAAACATAATATTTTATTATTTATTTACATGAGGTTTTTATCTTATGTTTAATAAATAATAAATTATTATTATTTAATAATAAATCAAAGTATGTTAATGGTCTAAATTAGCCCACATAGACATTAAATATTTTAATACAACCAACAAGTTGATTAAAAAAGATATAGATCTATACAAGATTTCGTAATCACACAAAATTTATCACTATCTATAAGAGAGTACGATCATAAAAAAAGAGTGAAAATTAGAACATTATAGGAAACTAAACTGGGGTTACCAGTTGAGGGTAATTAACCTCCTCTTTAGCTCGAGGTCAGTGCACCATTGCTTAGTTTAGTTAAACTCACATGCCACCCATTATTATATTGAAACATAACTAAATTTGACATACTCCTTAAGCCATAGAGATTATGATAATTTCATACTTATATAATTTCATGTTGTTAAATTTATTAAACATGAATGCCTCAATCTGATTAATGAGTAATGATATAACTTATGATCAACTCTATAGTTACTAGATAGGATATAGTGGGCAACCCATAGTTGAATTTACGCAAAAGAGATCATATTGATAAATAGTCAAAGCATATTTAATTAATAAGAAGAATGGGTTAATATAAATAGAAAGTGTGTTTTTAATCAATCATATACTTTCATACAATTAGATTATTTATAGCCCCCTGATATCTAAGGTGGCATAATAACTTAGCCAATACTGACTCACTTATTTTTCATGTAATTTCCAACCATGGGTCAATAAAGCATAGCCAACACTATGTTATCAAGATAATTCTAGCCATATACGTGATTATCATAATTAACGAGAACCTTAAAGAAACTAGTTACTTGTCATTTCCTAAAATAAGAATTTTATTTCAATGATAGATCCATTACGAAGTATCATAAATCATAAGGATTGTACATAAATATAAGATGAAACAGAATTAAACATAAGCAAGTTTGAAAAAAACATGATCATCATAAGACTTTCCACATAAGCTAAGTATTGACATTCATGTTATCTGCAAGTATCACACTAAGATAAAAATTTCCAGCCATTCACTTAATAAGTGAAATCTAATACAAATCCGTACCAGTGTTTATAATGACATAAATAAGATGAAGCATACCATCAAGTAAAGTAACTCCACAATATATAGTCATTTTTAGACAATATAAAAAAGGTGAAGGCAACTAATCAAATCTACCTTACTTACATAAACATTATGCACAAGAGGACAAACACTAACGGATTTTTAATAACTTAAGGCAATCATGACTATCCTTCATCATAATATTTATAAGATTATACACATCACTCTATAGATTGGGTAGTTCGCTCTAAAAGTTAACATAACCTCATAACAAGTATTGGACAACCCTCCACATAGATACAAATTTTGAATTCTATATATTTTCATCAAGATAATAAATAATGAAAATTAAGAAAATGTAGTCTATCAATAATGTACTATGTTATCAAATGAGATTACATACCTCATATGCAACTGTACAGGTTGTGAGCAGATGAATAAGATCTAAAGGATTACAATGATGATTCTATTCATTATGATTTCTTACCAATGCGTCTTTCATATTAAATCAACAAGAGTCAATTATACATTATTTCCTACTATTTCATATACATGATGAAATCAAAACTAGAAAGGAAGGTTTTCACATAAGCAAAGGTTGCCTCCAATAAATAGGCATCATATAAAAGGGAAAGAAATAAATGTATGTAAAAGATAATAAGTTATATAAATCATTTCAATGAATATTGTTTTTCCAAGATAAACTTTTTGCACCTTAACAATCTATACCCAACATACTTATGCAAGTTAAAATATCATATGACAAGTAATATATATGTATATATAAGTTTTAGACCTATCAACAAGTTAATGTTCATGCCAAGAGGCTATAAATAAAACATATAAAACTACACAAGGAGACTAAATGCTACTCTGATCATAAAAAAAATCAACTATATATTACTAACACAATAAATGTTATCAATGTAATGTACTAAATGAAATATTTAATAATAATTACCATGCTATTTTATACTTGTCAAGCCTTGCATAAACCCCCATTATTCCACTTACAGAATAAGCTATTTGAAAGAGGTAAAAATTAGCATATAATGACTTCACTGTAAAACAAATCAATATCAATAACTAAAACTGTAACTGATTTACAACTGCACTCATATGCATACAATGTGGAAACATTGATACAATTAATGTTAAAAATAACATATGAATAACTTATAATAAAATGTTACTCAATCAATTACACCTATCCATGAGATCATCTAGGATTGTGAGTGGCATATGATTATGACAATCTCTCACAACTAGCCCTATGAGCCTAGCCACCAGTGGCCCTTACCACCCCATCCATTAGTTGGATGGTGGGTTTCAACAATTGGTTTTAAGAAGGAATTCAAAATAGGTTGAGGTTTCCTAATCCATTGGATGACTTGACACAATATCAGAGATATACAAATAACAAATAACCAAGAAGACATCATCAGAAGATGAAACAAAAATTACAATAAATGTGAAGCTTGCATTAATAAGTTTTAGACAGCTTAGATAAACCATCATGATGCATAATATTGAAGATCATGGAAATGGATTTGTATATCTAAATCCAAATCCATCACATTATTGTTGCCTTGAAACATTCTAAGTACTTGGGTTAGCTTACAGTTCACCTAACCATCTACTTAGGCTTCAAACAAATAAATCAATAGCTACACATAATAAACTACATGAGGATCTACATAGTCTAGCAAGTTGAGTTAATGAATAAATATTAATTCAACAATATAAACCAATTAATGAAATAATAACATCAATAAAATAATAACAACTAAATGATGACTGTATCCAATCCATAAAACTCCAATCCATCAAACCATGCTATTTAAAAATAACCAGGTCAATCAAGCTACTACACTTAAGGTCATGTCCATTCAAAATGTTATAAATGGAATTAAATAAATTCAAGGAACGGATTATAATCAGTTAATTATTCCTCTAAATATTTAAATTTCAACTTCCATCAACTTTCAATATTTTCACAATGAACAAAAAAAACTAAACAAAAAATGAAGTGTAAAACAATTATTAGAGGAAGTTAAGTCAACAAATCGATTAATGGGTTCATCATGAGGTCTTATGATCTCATCATGAACCTTAAAATTAATAAATTGAATTCAAATGGGTAACCAATGTGGTTGGTTATAAAAGTTAATCAAATGTTTGCATACAACCAATTACCCATAGCATAACTATTTCCAATTATTATTACATGGCTATAGGATTTAAGAAAATTTGCCAGGGCTTTGCCCCATAAAATCCACTCAAATATTTACCAAAATATAAGATGCCACACAATAAAATTAGGTAATATAATATATTTGACCAAATCTAAAATTAAAACCCCAAATCACTACAGAAAAACCCTTGTTATTTCCAAGCATAAAACTCATCCAAAATGCCATATAACAGGTATGCATAAAATGGCCACTAGATTTATAAGGACCTAGAATTATTCACACTTAGAACAAGGTGCAATAGGGTAACTAATATTAACACAAGGAATATGAGGAAAATTTATATCCAAATTGATTCAGACAAATCCTCATTAAACAAGCAAAATCCACCCAACGTCTCATATAGAAAAAGTAGGGTATGGTGACTTGGTTTTCAAACAAAATTGAATTTATCCATATAAAATCAAAATATGATAGAGTATATATTAATTTTAGTGAAAATGAAGAGGGAAAACAACCCATAATTGATTCATTCAACAAGATTATAACCCAATCTAAGAAATAACATTAAGTCACTTAGAAACAAATTGCAAGCTGAAAGTAGCAGGTTGAAAGTAGAGAAAGACCAAGTCATAGGGTTTGAATCCAAACCACCAAATATTTGCATTTTTTTCTCCAAAAATCCATCCTTCAACCTACACTCCCTCATCTCTCTCCATACTCCACCTACCTTCTCTCATCCACCCTTATAGTGCCTTGAAATGCCCATCAAGCCAATCATGTGCCCCAAATTGTGTCGACCCACATGGCCATGACATGGGCAGGCTAATTTTTTTATTTATTTCCTTCATTTTTGGTAGATAGAGGAAGATATGGTTTATCACTTCATCAAAATCCCCCAAATGGAAAAATGATGCCAATGCCATTAAAATCGATAATAAATGTTTTAATCCAATAATGTCATTAATTAAATATTAATAGTTCAAACCACATGGGTCAAACCACCCATAATCCACTAAGCAATATTAAAATCTAAATATCATTATGAATTCATCCGAGTTGTCCATGGGGTGTGGAGTCAATTCAAAAGGCCCAATAGGAAGTCCAAGTCATCATGATGACTAGATAAACTAAGGTAAGATCAAGAGATGGTGAACTCGTAGAGAAAGAGAAGATCAACAATAAAAAGGTGGAATGGTTCAAACACCAAACAATTTAGCCATATAATAATAAAATAAACATGTAGACAAAGAGTAAAACATAAAAAGGCAACCATGACATAAGCACACATGGAAAATTAAAGTCAACAGTTTAAAAATAAGGTAAAAAAGGATAAAATAAGTTATAATAGTACAAAATAAAAAATGACACAGCTTGTCCAATGGCTCAGAACTAAAAATAAACTATATATATACCTATTGGAACTCATCCGACTACTCAAGAATCACTTGTCTTCCTGGTTGTTAAAAATTACCACCCAACCTAGTTCATGACAAGTACCTATAACCACCGAATATATCAATGACACCTGAAAGATGAATAAATAATATGACACAAAACTATAATAAAACATTAATTACATCAAATAATTCACATATCATCTAATGTAATAATCAAAACATAACCATGTCCATCAACCTACAATCAAAATGTCACTCTATCATAGTCCATCAACACTATACCAGTTAGATAAAAGTAATGCAAAATTAGTTATACATGCGATAATATTATTTAAATAGTCATTTAAGTACCAAATGGTGGGGTCGTAATATAATAGCATAACTATTATGAAGCAACATATATATTAGGATAAAATGAATCCAATGCAAGTAGTATATGTATATCAGGATAAAATGAATCTAGTGTAAGTGTCAAATATTATATAACATAATCACAATAGCTACCGAAGATATCTCATATCTCAACTATCTGAAACAGAACCAACAACAATAGTCATTAGTCTAAGTGCTATCAAACCATGTTAAATCAAGCTATCAAATCAATTATCTACAATAAGCCATAAGGTCACGTCATGACATCTTCCCCTCCTTAAAAAGGAGTCATCTTGATGACTTATCCATAGTCAAGAAAACAATATTACCAAAATATGTTCAACCAAACAATTATCGATGTTTCACAAAATTCCACTCCTTGAGGGGTGGTAATACCTCAACCTTATCTTAATGGAATTCATATTCTATTCCATTAGAACAACCACATTTCTCATAACATTAGGTCAAATAATGGCCTCCTTCCTTCTTTCATGTGTCCTTTACAACACTGATATGGAAAAACAACACTTATACAATATTTTTTACAGCAGAATATTCCACCAAATATCCCAACTTGGTTGGAACTTTTTCCAATCTCATGCCTTAAAGGCCATCTAATACATTATAATTTACCAAAACTAATTAAAATTAGGTTCATTAAACCAAATATGCTTCATTACTCAGCAAAATTTTATGGTAACAACCTATAATTTCCATATACTACTATTATTATTAACCATTCCAGCCACTTATGAAGGTAGTAATTAAACATTACAAAAATATAACATTCCTAAAACATAATAACTCACACTTACCTTAATATGCTTCCAACAAAGGTGTTATTGACTCTCCCAAGCAGGATTTATAGCCGTAGTTCAACAAGTTATAAATTGATTATCTAAATTAGATTAGTTGTTTGAAAATAAAAAATTTCTAGGGTCATTATTCATCTTATGTCAACACGCACAGACCTGTAACTTGGGGTCAATGATTGTAATCATCTAATCCAATTGAATTGCAACCAGGTTTCCAAATTAAGAGTAGAATATTTCACTATAAACATTATGTTACACGCATAACCTTAAAAACATTTATTACATAATGCCATTTCACAAGGCAGTAATCCATATTGTTATGTCTACTCTACTTCATCATCAACCATTCACAGGTTAGTGTAGTGCCTGCACCAACCATACTGAACATCAGATAAGCCATTTTAGGTATCACATGCAACCCCAAGGATTAAAACATATTTTCCAACATATGTGAGCTCACACAATGTTCTAGAGATACCAATCTCACCATCCAAAAATCAACCATTTGAGGGTATTATCCAAATTTTATCACTCTCTCCAAGAGTTAAGTGGGTTCCTAAGCTTTTTAACACTACCTGATCAGGGCTTTATGTTACTCTTTCAGAGCATAAAATCATCATACATTCCAGTTATGCCTTTTAAAAAAATCAAAAATATTCATCCCAAAATATATCTATCAGGAATAACACAAATAATACCTCATCCATAACACGCTTGCATTTATAGGTCAATACATGCATATGTTTCATAAAGTACCATCTTGCTGATTTTTCATAAATGTCCAACTTACAGGACCAGATAGTGCTTCAAAAGGTTAAAACAATAAAATTTCACAAAGATTGCTTTAACCATAACTTCCAAGAGGTAGTTAAAGGAATATTAAATCCATAAAATAACCATTATACACTAATATTCCACGACCAACTTATGGCACTCATGGTGCACACCCTGAACTAATCAGGTGGCTACTTTGTGTAAAGGGAAAAAGTGGATTTTTAGCCTATGAGAGACTCCACTTATTGGTCCATACCCAATCTAAATTATTATGGATTTAGTGCTTATCTACCCTCAACCTCATACTTACACCAATGCTCATTACTAGAGTAATGATGCAAGATTACACCACATAATACAACACTATACCTTGGCAGATTCAATCGATAGAGGTTGATTCAATAGGTAAAAATACATCACATGAGTATCTTACATTCACATTACCACATACTAGTATGTTAACAACACAAGTCACTCTTATTCCATGGCATGTACACAAATACTCATACAACATATTTGAAAACATAGAGTAAAGCAAGGTCCACATGGTTGATTTTGAAAGTGGAAGATTTCTTTACACCAATAATTTACCATCATTCACATGTTACATAGTTAACAAAATACAATCATGTATATAAGTTCTCATATAATAATGTTGATATCAAGAAGAAGTGCAAAATTCCACAAGGTTAACTATATTTAAATTTCAAAGTAAAGATATAAATTTACATGATTTAATATAATCAATGAAATATAATGGTTACTCAACACATAACAATTTTACATGTAAAGGAGGAACCACATGAAATAGGTCACACATATTTGACTCAATGTTTTTTTATTTTATGCCAAGGTACGTTCACATCATAACAATTTAGCACACATGTAGGTGAAGCACAAGGGTCCATCCAATATCTAGATGCCATCCCAATGACATAAAATATCCATCATATAGTACAACATGCTCAGTCCTATGGGTTTGGATATTATGATAAATTTGTTTCAAGGAAGGTTGTGTACCAACATGGCCTATAAAATCTTTTTACAAGAGTTTCAAAAAGTTATCAATAATATTCATGCATCATGAAAAGATGGCCCACACTACCTGATAACAATAAGAGATCCCCAAAACTTCCTAGCTTTTTCAAGAAAATCAGTCACATTAACCCCACCAAGTCCTCCAATCTTGAGCATCACCCTTATAACTCCCAAGATATTATACCTCAACATCATCAAACGGCTTGCCCATGCAAACTATCAATGGTCACCAAGACATTGTTTCTTGATTCCAACAACAAGCTTATATCACTTATTCATCCAATTGACTTAATCCAACAAGTCAAAGATTGATTAGTGATGTTTTCTTTGATGCAACATCACTTTGGAAAAGGGTGGGCTTAGCCAAGGCACAAGGTGAATGTTATATCATTACCATGGGAATTATAATTTCTCACAATCATCAAGCTTAATTGAAATTTATAATAAACATTGTCATGGATGTAAGACATATCCAATATCACACTAGACATCCTCATGGATTTCAAAACGTAGCCAAGTTCCAAATAGGCATTCTCATGGATGAATAACTCAGCCAGGATCAAATTAAACATCATCATGGATGTAAAACATACCCATGGTTATAATAGCATCCTCATATAATCAAACATATCGATGATCAAAATAAACATCTTAGATGCAAAACATATCCATGATCTAAATAAACATTTCCACACACTTAATGAATTTTAGCCTTTTGGAGTTATGAACCACATGCTTCTCTGATATAACTCAAAAGAAGCCAAATACATAAATAAGATCAAGCTCTTATTTCAGTTCAAGATACTCCTTCACAAGCGAAGATCCCAAGCCTTACTAGTTTACCCAATTAAATTAGATACTCTCATCCTATTCAACCCTCCAAGTTCAAGCCTAAACTTGATCTTAATGAGGTCATAATTTTCAAATTATTTACTGATGATTTGCCCATACAAGTCAACAATAGATACAAAACATCATTTTCTCAATTCTAAGGGCAAAGCAGTTATCACTAGTCTCCCATTGACTTGCCCATACAAGTCAATAATTAATGGTGATGCTTGCCCTAACATAACTCAAATAGGGATAGGTTGAACCAATAAAATATTTGGGTAAGCATCATAATGTTATTACATAAATTTACTAATTTTTTCACATACATAATTTCCATAAATACAGGAATTTTCAGCACCTCAGTATTGCATAAAAAAACACTATTTTATTAACCCAAGAGGCTAAGTGCCTTTATAAAAGTCATAACACATCCCTTTAAAATAATATAAGACATATAATGGGCCACACAAGGTATATAATTTCAACCATTATTTTCTATGCACTCAATCATACAATGTTCCAATTTAATCTTATCAAAGGCAACATAGTCATACAAGTGTTATTCAGCCATCAAAGGCACACACATCCATGTTAATATAAAATAAACTTTTTAAAGAATATGTAAATCTATATTATATGTATTTTCAACCATTCAAAAGTATACTATGCAATCATAAACCTTTAAAAAAGTATATACAATCACATAAAAACTCAACTAGCCCTTTCAAGAATATGTTAAAATCAGTTCAATGTGCCCAAAACTTATCTAAAACTTTTGAAGCACATTATTTGATACCATATGAAGCAACCCCAAAAAAAATTTAGAATTGCATTATCAAAGTACTTTTTAGACTGTGTGCATGGCCCAATGCCTCGATTACTAATGCAATTGATGTTCCTTCAATGTACTCATGTACGCACAATCAAAAAGGATTACTTTACACCTCATATGTTACTATTTGATTACAATAGGTCTATGGGATGAGAAAAAAAGTCTGATGCCATCATGACTATCATGTATATTGTCTAAGATGCTAATCATAAAAGTAGCAACCAATAAGATGATTAAAATAAATGCAAATTTATACAAGATTTCATAAGCACACAGTAGAATTTATCACTATCTATAAGAGAGTATGATCATGGAAAAAGAGTGAAAGCTAGAGTGTTATAGGCAAATTTACTGGTGATACCATCTAAGGGTAATTAACTTCTCTTTGGCTCGAGGTCATTGTACCATTTCTTAGTTTAGTTAAACTCACACGTCACCCACTATTAAATTGATACATAATTAAATTTGACTTACTCCTTAAGTCATAGATATTAATAATTCCATACTTATATAATTTCATGTTGTTCAATTTATTAAACATAAATGCCTCAATCTAATTGATGAGTAATGCTACAACTTATGATCAACCC